>JAPQNM010000045.1:19439212-19461712 GCA_029783475.1 Metacarcinus magister
CTGATAACGTGCATCAAGTGTCCTGCCACCTTCTCCTGGATCCTCACCTGAATCCTTATCCTCACCTCCCCTTGCCACACCCTCCCAACACGCGCCTGTTCGTCCTCTTGACTTCTGGCATCGACAAGGTCACCCAAGTGTCCTTACATCTCTTCTAGCACCCTTCACATGTCCTTTCCTCTCATTGGAAAATTCACAAGACTCGCTCGGCTCATTCTTTCCTTGACCTTCGTGGGGCCGCGTCTTGGGCACACATTGTCTTGCTCGATGGATGCTTCCTACAGGTTGCCCCATAGTCCTTGGGTCGCCACACACGCGCGCGCACACACACACACACACACACACACACACACACACACACACACACACACACACACACACACACATACACATACACACACACACACACACACACACACACACACACACACACACACACACACACACACACACACACACATCACCAACACACATACACACATACACACACACACACACACACACACACACACACACACACACACACACACACACACACACACACACACACACACACACACACACACACTCACACACACACACACACACCACGGACCCACCTGTCTACGACACACGTAAATGATATTATCTGTCGTCTGTTGAGCCTCACCACCTGGCACGTCCCTTCCAGTGTGTGGTCGGCGGTGGCGGTGTTGCGGCGGCCCTCAATAAAGGAGCGTCTGTGTTGCAAGTGTTTTTTGATTCAAGGCAAGGGCGAGGGGACGCAGCGCCTGCACGTGTACCGGAGACGCTTCATTAGTATGTGTGGTGGCTGTCTGGTGCTCGTGTTGTAGTTCTGAGCGGCGAGCCTTTCAAGATCTGTAAGTTTGTTAACAATTTTTACATGTTTGCATTTTCATTCAAGTTCTCGTTAAATTAATGCTTGGTTACATAATACAATGATTATTAATGTGATAATGACATATCACCACATCATGAATGTTGTTTCATTGTTTGTGCAATTGTTTTCCGGTTGTTTATTATGTTTTTTTACGATATATTTCCCGCTAAGTTTTTTGTGGTTGCAAGGATCCCTCAGGACCCTGCTGGTGGTGGTCTCCTAGGGCGTCTAGAGACCAGTGATTCAAGGAGATGCCTCAAGCGGTGTGATGAACTGGGCCTTACAGTAGGTGTAGGGATGGTCAAGGGTGGGTGTGTCACCGTGATGGTCAAGGTCAACTCGTAGATGTCAAGATGATTACTTTGTTGTTCTGTTTAAACATGACATGATGGTCGTGAAGAATGAAATATCACTGAAAGAAACACGTCATGGAAAAGTTTCACATCTCCGGATCAAAACAAGAGACGGTACATGAAAGCCGTGAGTTATATCACGATGGATAATGAGGACGTAGGTGCCGTGTGTGGCAGCAAGCATGACAGGCAAGGGTGTGGAGGCAGGACGCTCGACCACCGCCACCAATCACCTCATTGTATCTCTAATTATCTAATTGATTAATTAAAGATCATCATACAATAATTATGTTGGAGGTCAATCATGTTTTGAATTATTGAGTCGCCTCTCTCTACTCCTCGCCTACTTGGTCTTCACGATTTTATAGAAGATTAGAAAGAAGAATACTTTTGTTTAGTCACAATCGAAGTGGTGTTGTGTGGTGTTTGTCATCGATGGAAATGCAGAGATGATCTGAATATTTAGTATAACTTTTTTTTTTCAGTCTTATTCTAGAACGTTATCGGTAACTCAAGAATCAAGAAACTCGATTGTATGTTTTCAAAGGAATTGAAAAAAAGAGAACAGAAAGGTTTTAGGGAGGTACGAAAACACGTGTCACGTTCTGATTGATTTGATCTGGAATTGTTGCTTGATTACCTGGCAAGTGATGGGAGGTGAAAATACCATTAAGGTCACGATTACTGCATCTACACATCAGGTACACCTTATTTGTACTGATATGTTTTATGTTGAATTTTTTTTTATTACTGCTAATCACAGTTTGTTCATCCTTTCAGTGTTGCAGTCAGCGGCGCCAGCATCGAAGACATGCAAGTTACTACCAGCGGAGGCAGGTGAGGCAGGGAAGTGCCCGAGGGTAATGCTGCCCCTAAACAAGATTATATGTTATGGTTACCCATGATTACCTTCTTGTTAACTTGTGTGTGTGTGTGTGTGTGTGTGTGTGTGTGTGTGTGTGTGTGTGTGTGTGTGTGTGTGTGTGTGTGTGTGTGTGTGTGTGTGTGTGTGTGTGTGTGTGTGTGTGTGTGTGTGTGTATGTGTACGTGTATGTGTGTGTGTGTGTGTGTGTGTGTTTGTTAGTTTGCATAATAGTTATACTAATAGTATACTAATAGTATACTAATAATATAATAGTATACTAAAACAGCCAACAAACAGTAGGTGTAAAATATAATGACTAGTCCTTCCCTTTCATAGCGGGGGCAATGATCCTCCGGTTGTTGGTGAAGAAAGTCTGTCGGGAAGCTGGAAGTCGCTGAAAGATGCGTAAAAGAAGGTTGACATGACATACTAGTTCCCAGTGACGCGCGCTGTGTATGGCAAGGAGGGTAAGCTGTTGATGTTGAGTTTTTGTAATACTTTTGTTGATTATGTGTAGATCAGTGATTTTTCAGTAACTTATCATATAGAGTAAATGTTAGATGTATAAGGATGAATATGGATTGTTTGTTTACATAGATAAAGTAGTTAGAGAGTGGTATAACAAGTGTGTGCAATCGCAACACACTGCAAGGTTGATCGTGCAGTGATTGTGTCTTGGGTGCTCGGCCTCGTACGTCTTGCGGAAATTTCCCAGAAGCTGATAGACCACGTTGTTGAGTTAGGATAGAAATTGCACACCCCGGCCATTGACGCCCAGCACTTGCACCTTCCCCCACACCAGCTGCACACCTACGCACGCCTTGACAAGCTAGGATGCGTTGTGCTAAACTTTCTTCGTTTATTTTATACTCATTGCAATAAGAACAATCGTAATCTTTAATGCTATTGGTTATTACAGCATGGATTTCATCTAAATATTATATGTGCTTCACTGATAAACATTCACCTCGTCTAAGGGATGTACTTTGCGAGTTTACGATTACGTGTAAAGGTGACGTCACGCTGGGCAAAATATGATGGGCTTCAGCTCCAGCGAGGCTAATGTTCGCGATATTTGGCTGCCTCGTTTAGATCTCTAGTTGGTAGTTGCCTGCCGAGCAACAAACTATGAGTTACACGAGCGCTCTAGTGCACTGAGATGTGAACATGATAAATAATGTAATATAGTATACTGGATCCATATACCATTATATCATTAATAGCAATTTTCCTGTTCTATCTTTAACGACATTTACATTATTGGTAAAAATAGCAAGTATGCTGTGTGGCTGTCACTTGAAGTTGCTGCTTGACCAGACTCCCACACCATCACAGCGTTTTTTTTCTATAATTATCACTGATTATGTTTGAATTATCTCCACGTGCACGCCTTACCCCTCATTATGGCGTTACAACATAGGAGTGGTGAGGGCAGCATGGGATCCCGTGATTAAAAGGTGCAGGCTACCATTATGGGCATAACATCGGCCCCGCCACCAACAAGGTTATGTAGCCCGCGGCAAACACGGCCAGACGTAAGCAAAAACAATATGTTGTGTAACCTTGCTAGGCGTGAGTTTGAGAAAATTGACTTTAAGGTGAAGCAGGTGTGTGTGTGTGTGTGTGTGTGTGTGTGTGTGTGTGTGTGTGTGTGTGTGTGTGTGTGTGTGTGTGTGTGTCTGTGTGTGTGTGTGTGTGTGTGTGTCTCTGTCTGTGTCTGTGTGTGTGTGTGTGTGTGTGTGTGTGTGTGTGTGTGTGTGTGTGTGTGTGTGTGTGTGTGTGTGTGTGTGTGTGTGTGTGTGTTCTAGTAGAAACAAAGTTTATCGTCATTCTTAGCCACCATCATTTTCGTGTGTGTCATGAGGTCCACGGGAGAGAGAGACATGGCTGCTCCGATGCTTTGTTCGATGAAAATATTACATATATAAAGATTGAATTTGACATTTGAGTTCAAGTAAAATACACAAGTACACTGACGACGGGAACGAGTCATTCTTGAGAGAGAGAGAGAGAGAGAGAGAGAGAGAGAGAGAGAGAGAGAGAGAGAGAGAGAGAGAGAGAGAGAGAGAGAGAGAGAGAGAGAGAGAGAGAGAGAGAGAGAGAGAGAGAGAGAGAGAGAGAGAGAGAGAGAGAGAGAGAGAGAGAGAGACACAGAGAGAGAGAGATGAGGAACACCGTGAACGCGTTACAATGATGACATATCCCTTTAATTAAGTTAAACTCCCCAATGCGCTCAATTCAGCTCAAACATACTATTGCAAATTTACAATGAAGAAAACAAAAATGACGAGAAACTCTATTCACAAAGTAGTACACGGAAGCAATACAAAAAACAATGGAAACCTGCACATCAGACATATTCCCTAATTACATCAAACAAGAGGCGTGGCTGCATGGGGCGGCCGAGGGAGGGTGGGAGGCGGTGCTGTGGGGAAGCTGCTCCTACAAAAGATTCTGGTCGATCACGCTTAGACAAAAGGCCCCTTGTTCACTGCCAAAATTGTCCGCCGAAGAAGGGGTGCAGCTGCTCATTTAGTGGGGTTGCCTTACACATGATGACCCTCTCCCCTCGCACTGAATTGAACATCGACCTCGGACAGACAGGAAGGAAATTAGGGAAGTACTGGGTTGCTATGGCTCGACGGTGTGTGTGAGGGAAGTATGAAAGGGTGGAGGAGTTTGTCAAGGTGGGGTACTGTGTGTGTGTGTGTGTGTGTGTGTGTGTGTGTGTGTGTGTGTGTGTGTGTGTGTGTGTGTGTGTGTGTGTGTGTGTGTTTGTGTGTGCATGCGTGTGTGTGTAAGTGAGTTTTCATGCTGCCAGAAGATGACTACCGATGATTGACTGACTTATACTGATGAGATAGTTATATAAATAGCCGCAGTAAGAGGCGCAGACAATAACCTGAACCATAATCATACATAATATCCATGACTGACTAACTTTATATTTAAAAACGAGAGTGAGGCACGGAAGGCTGATCCACTTCCTAAAATCAAACATGTCTTTACAGCTGCATAGGTAACAGCGTGTGTGTGTGGTTAAGAAATTCGTAAGGCGACTAACCCAAACCAAACCATTACATTCCTTTCAAAAAACGTAACGAAAAAGAGCATCTCCGTCGCTTTTCCACCTTCAAAACACCGACATGATATACTGATACTTATTTCTTCCCTGCATGACTGTAATAAAAGGCTGTTGTTTCACCGATCGTATTTCTGTCGGTGGTCGTATTAAGATGTCGGCGCAGCTGTGGCCTCTAACGCTGGCTGGCCGCTGCCACGCCAACACGCCGCCATAATCACTGGCCTCCCTGCATCTCCCGGACGATATAAGTTTGGTAACAATTGGTATCACATTAGGAGCAGAGCGGTGATGGTAGGGGGCGATGGCGATTGCGATGATCCTTCGCTTATATATATTAAGTAATGGTGGGTGGAAACAGGTGTTTAAGCAATGATAGTTGTTGTGCCGGCGGTGTTACGTGCGAGCTGGTATCCTCTTGATGCGATTACGTCATAAATCCCGCCAGACTCCAGATACCATCACACTTTTGGTTGTAATGAATGTTTGAAGACGGGAACTATTACAGATCATGATATACATTTCTATATGAATTTACTACATCCTGTAACCCCGTAAAGTATCCCTGTCAGCAATAACTGTTTAAAATAATTACCGAGAATTGAGAGTGATGTTTTTTTCTTTTTTCAAACAATTCCACGAGGTTTCTCTGGAAGGAGGTGGAGGTGCTTTCTTTTCAAAGCGAGGGAAGGGGAATGTTTCAACTCATAACTCTTAACATTGATTGTTTGGTTATTACTGTCTGCTTGATTGCAAACACTTTAACCCCTGAAGACAACAACAAAAACAATAACAACAACAAAAACAAAAACAACAACAACAACAACAACAACAACAGCGACGGGACACACTACTAGCAGCTTCACTCTCACTCGCCAGGTTTGAGTGGGCGGGCGTGCGTCCTAACCCGGATCTTCTTAGTGGGAGTGGGCGGCGGCGTGGTGTGTGTCCCTCAGGTGGCGGTGACTACTGGTGGCTGCTGGTGAGGCTGTTGCGTTTGTCCTGACGTGCCTCGCCTGCATAATGCGTCATTACTTACCGACCAACTCTGGGAATGTCTCAGCCGTCATCGATCATCCGTACAGCGGCTCTGCATCCTAAACTCACCCATCTTCTCACCTCGCCTGCCGACCATCGCCTTTCCCGTCACGACACACCACAGCTTTTCGTCAACTCAATCCATCAATCCATCTGGCACCTGTCTGTTGTGTTCGTCACCGATGCCCGCCTGACCACACTCCTCCTCCCCCATGCTCCCCCATTAGGTGACCCATTAGCATACCGGTCTCAATCAAGCTCTCCCCCACCCCTAGTCTGACCCCCGCGTGGCCCCTCGGCCATTTCCAGCGTTGTTAAGAGTTTTATGAGCTCCATTTCAGATGTTATCGCCTCAACGATGCAGGTTTCCACTTAAGCATTGTAATTAATCTGCATAAAGACACGGGTCCTGGTGGCTTCCGTTGAATATTTCTCTTAATGTCTAGTTCTGCAAAACATTGTGTAACTTAGGAGCACCGCGGGAGTTAACATGTTTTCTTCTTGATCAACAAGGAGATAGTAAGACTTTTTTGGAAATTATATTGTGCCGTGAAGTAGACGATTCACCGAAGATGTGCTGGGCCCGAGAGGACTGGTACTGAGCTTCATTATTCATTTACTTTATTAGATACTCTTCAAAAGATTAGCATCGTCAGGCTCCCAAGATTACCTCCCACATGTAAGCGGCGCTGCACCATCTTGCGTCGATTCACCAAACAGAAACTCCTCACCTCCACAAGTGTTTGAGATTATATATACTTCAAGAAATTTATTGTTCCTTTCAAGGATTTCATCGGTGTTGTGTAGAGTATAAGTGATCGGAACTGAAGCCTTTAAGTTTGTATTGCAACCTAAACAATCACTCAGTCAAATGCCTCCGATGATATTTTGCCATCTCATCTTTCTTTTTATTATTATGTTTTTGTACCCAGTATTCTATATCTTGTCCCTCGTACCTATACGTTTAAAATAATTATGATGTTTGAGAACAGAAACTCTGGATTACCTGTACGTAACCTTGGATGGTCTTACTTCTCTTATAAAAAACCTTGACTTAGCGTGTTCCCGGCGCCGAGGAGTCTGTCTCATGTCCATGCAACAAACACACTGTAACGCTTCCTTCAGTGTACAAAGAACTCGAGTTCACGGCCTCACGCGCGAGTTTTTCTTACAAAAGTGCCTGTGTGTCATGTTTACTTTATGGGGCATTGCACTCCTGAGGCATTGCGCAGTGACAGTCTTGCTGGCGGTCGTGACGTACCACACACGTGACTTACTAGAGTGTCTCGTGACTTCTTCGTCCAAGCTTTGTGTGTGTGTACCAATGCAAGGAAGATATAGAAACCTGCTTTCTAATTCACGTATGGGAATAATCTATCCATCCATCTATCTATCTTTTCATGGATAGATAGTATCTGTTCGTATATCTGCATATAAGAAAGGTGTTTAGCTGGGGTGAAGCTGTGAGTCCGTGCGTGCCCTCGGATGGCCGCGCAGCTTTCCCCGCCACGGCACCGACAGTTCCTTACATTGTCCCCGTGTGTCCAGATGACGAGAGATAAGGTACCTCTTCACCACGTGCCCTAAATGTACACACATACACATACCAGCACACACATACACATATACACATACAAACACACACTTTTCTTTTGTCTGTCTGTGTGTATGTATGTATGTTTTACTTATTTTTTTTTTTTCTCTCTCTCTCTCTCTCTCTCTCTCTCTCTCTCTCTCTCTCTCTCTCTCTCTCTCTCTCTCTCTCTCTCTCTCTCTCTCTCTCTCTCTCTCTCTCTCTCTCTCTCTCTCTCTCTCTCTCTCTCTCTCTCTCTCTCTCTCTCTCTCTCTCTCCCTTTCTCTCCTTGAAAGTGTGCAAAGACAATATTCCCATCATGAGCCTGGAGGTCCTCGCTATCGCGCACCTATTGTCATCCTCGTCCCAGATAACGCAGTATCTCCGCCACCATTCCTCTCATGAGGGGCGACACCAATGCTCAGGTGCTTGCACTGTATATGTATACGTTTGGTACAGAGTATAGGTCGCCAGCCTCAGCCCTGACACTGCGGCCTTCCACCTCATGCAGGTCACCATTTCCCCACACTCACAGTTTTTTACTTACGTCGTTTGAATGATGGAATAGTTTTTATTTAAGTTTATAGCAGACTTATTTTTATTATTATGTGCTTTATCTTTTTTTTTTTACTACGTTGTTGAAGGAACTACATCATTTGTAAATAGTTCTCACAATATTAAACTATCTACAATAATGGAGAAAAAAAAAATACTATCTTTTCCAAGGATTTAGGAGACTTGTAAGGACGCATCTGTGTGGATTTATGATTTATGGTCGTAAAGATGGCATGTGCAGGTACATCCGTCCCAGCTTTCTTCGTTATCTGCAGGGTCGGTGGAGGTTATCTGATGGGGAGCGTCGCCGGCAGGAGGCAGAGGCCCTCAGGATTTCTCTCCCTTTCATGAGTCAAAGGGACGGTCTGCCGGGGAATAGGAGGAGCGAAAAGGTAGGAATGAAGGAAATGAAACTAGAGGCAAAACAAGAAATAGCCAAGAATACATACAATGAATTAAAGGGAGTGAATAACGGACACGTGGAGATTAGTTATTGAAGAGCGGCAGTGAATCACAACAGAGGATAAGGGAGTAGTGGCCAGTGAGGGGGAAGATACACGGAAGGAGCTGCGCGATCAAGAGATAAAAGGGAAGAAGCAAATCACTCAGGTAGGAGAGAGAGCACGCGGGGGAAGAGCCGCTGTAGGAGAATAGAGGAGACAGGCGATTGACGGAGGTAGGAAAGTGGGCCTCGGGAGAAGAAAGGAAGAGGCCGTGCTGAAAGGAGGATCACTTGTGACTTCCGTCTTACCCGAGGAGGGAATCCAGGAGCCGCCCAGCACCACAGTTTACGCTAAATCGGCCTCGACAACTCCTACGTCATTGAAACGAGGCAGGGTGGATGTGAGGAAGGTTTGGGGGGAGGGGGTGGCGGTGAGTCGATGCAGAGAAGGAATGGGTGAGGTGAAGGTGAGGTGAAGCAAGGCAGTAAAGAGTGACAGGCTGCACGGGGCTAAACCAGGTATGAGAGGCGTGTCGGAGGGAAGTTGGGATAGTGTATGTATGGAAGGACAAGGATAGGGCCAAGGGAGTCACGGGGATAGGCGAGGTGAGACAGGACGGCCTTACAAGAGAGTCTAACGGAAAGAGAAACAGCATTATCTATCTGGTTGACATACCTCTCCCAATTTTCTTTCCTAATAAGTGAATGTTTGAAAAATTATACCAAGGGAAGGATTTGTATAGATTTTTTTCTTCTGTGAACTGTAATGTATATCAATAATGGTTGTTGTGGAGTCTTTTTGCAGGACCAGAAGTGAGGAGATTCATGCTACCTACCCATTGTGGTTCTTCCGTCACAATGCAGCACAACGAATACGACGACACACAGGGAATTCTTCGTAATCTTAAGCCACCCGATCCTTGGTGTTCTCTATCCTGGGCCACTCAAAGGAAGGGAGGAGGGTGTGCGTCCCCACCTCTGTCTGCTACACCGCCACACTTACCTTGAAGACGTAATGGAGATATGTTAAAAGCAATTGTTTGTCTGTAAAGAAGGGAATAGTAGTGTAAGGTTGCATTGCTTTACTAACTAGAGTCTTGATGTAGAGTATGACTGTCACATAGTTAGTTAAATGATTTATTGACAAAAGAACGTGGCTTACCTAAACAGAAAATAAGTACTTTAAATATAGTTTTGCCCAATCAAGAAAACAATTTCCCCCGAGCCAAGACAGTCCAATGATAAGCGGTGATTACTTGATTGGGTGGTTTAATTCCTATATTCAAAATCGTTCTTCTTTTATATATCTGTATAAAACGAGAATTTAAATTTACACGTGACAAGGAGGTGCAAAATAATTTAATGCAGCATGTAAAGGGATAGACCAGCAGTGTGTTTTTTTTTTTACCTGCAGCATAATCTTCTAGTTGTGTCATCTATCATACATCTTAAGGACAAAAAAAACGCGCTTTTCCTCATCACCTCCTTGAATAGTCGAAGTGAATTCCTGTTATGTGAACCTCTATTTCTTTTATCGAATTTGAATCAGTATTGCAAATAATGTTACCAAGACGTGAACCAATGTAGTACGTATAGACAAGAAAAGGTGATTTTAATGGTTTCAAATTAATGAGCCACAGTAACAATCAATTAAAGAATACCTCACGTTACAACTAGTTATCGCTGAAGAGACCGGGAGGGAGGGAGGGAGGGGAGGAGGGGGAGGAGGAGAAGTAGTTAAGGGTTGGGGGGGACGGGAGTTGGGGGAAGGGGGGGTACGTGGGGAAGGTGTGTGTGTCATCAGTGTCCGTCATGGTCTGGTGGGGATTAGCAGCACGTCCCTCGATCCCTCATCACAAACTTTCCTCCAGGTAAATACAGGTATGAATTTTCTCCAGGTATGGAAGCTTATTTGCGTGAGTGAAATGTTATCTTCGCTTTACCTGTTTATTTATTTGTCTCTTATCATAGCTTTTGTCTCTTAACAGCCCTTCAGAACCGTTGCGCAGAGATCCAGCAGCCCTCCAGCAGGCTTGCCACACCGCCACCTGCAGGGCCAAGGTAAGGAACTATCTGTGATCTTAGTTCTAATTAAACATAGGAAGGACTTATATTTCAACTTATTATAACACACTAGTCTATTGCTGTAATTACTAAGGACGTGTGTGTGCTGTGGAGTGATATAATGGCAATGTCATTTTTAATTGGTTAATGTGAGTCACTTTTAATTAATGTGGTGTTTTACGTTTAGTTGTGTAGAGGAGAAGACCAACTAACACCATGAAGGGGAAGCCTGGAACCACATAGCAACGGTGGTGGTGCTTCACTGTGGCCGAAGCTGTTCGAAGAAATGACTCGAGTACCGATGAAAGCAGCAAGGGAATGGCAGGCTTCTTATTGACAGCACCGAGCACCGTCACCTCAGCCTGTGCAGGTTAGTTGATGCAAGCCCTTGTTTTAGTTGATTGATATGCATTCATGAGTAATAGTCTGTGGTTCACCCTGATCAACATGGAGGTTAGGGCCGTGATGCACCAAACGGAGGCTTACAATAGGGAGGGATAACTAGGTAATAATTATACTTACCAAATTTATAGTAATGCAATCTCGAATATCAAAACCAAGTATTACGACTCTTCCTTCATGACATACAGTACATTGATAGTCACTCCTAGAAGTTAATGGAGGTCTGTGTGTGCATGAATACCTTTCTACAGTATTAGTCATTTGTCTGTAATGGCCAACTCCCAACGAACAAACAAACACACACGTGGTAAAACTGTTAGAATTATTGTGTTCACTGGTTAGATGGGATGATTGTTAGTCTAATATTGTGTTCGGTATTATTTTACATCTTTACCACAATGACGTCTGTTTTCGTCTGCGTCTTGCCTCTGCACCTCATCCAACTCCCTACTTTTGGTCATAGAGAACATTTTATATCTTCTAAACTAACCTAACCTAACCTAACCAAACCTTAACCTATATTGACAAATAACAACCTTGTTCAAACCACGAACTAAGAATTTGCGACGGAAATGTAAATAAGAAAATCTTCTCAAAATGCATCGGGTAATGCAAAAAATATAACCCTGAATTCTCTAGAGCATTCTGGTGAAGATGTAAAATAATACCTTACTTTCTAATATGTATGAGGATGATAAAGATTCGAATGACTGCTACTCATTATCTCGAGTCTTGATTTATTAACGTTATGAATCAATTATTACCTGATCAACAGAAGAGCTTTAAGGAAACCAAAATGTTTGATATATTGTCATATTGTCAAATAGATTATTTTTTCACTAAGTTTATAATAGTTAGCGATTTAAAATTTGAATAGAACTTAACGCGTACATTGCGTCTCCTTCAATCACTAGTTATCAATTCCCTAACTTTCGTAAGTTTTCACAATTTGGAATGTGTCAACTGATATTGCAACTGACATACATAATTTTTTCCTGACGATAGAGAAAGTATCTCTCTCTCTCTCTCGGGGGGGTGGGGGGTGGAATGGAAGCACTGGAAGAGGTCAGCATGGTGACGCTCATCCGTTCTATTACTTTTCATATTAATCAAACCTGTCGTTAAGTGTAAACTGCATTTTTACGCTAATACATTGTTTTTCAATAATGCTAAATTGTAACGTTGTCTGTTGCAAATCAGCAGGATGTAACAAGGTACAATATGAAATGTGCTTCTGAGCACTCGAGGTTTCATAACTAGTTGGTTCGAGGTATTGTTGTCTCGTTACCATTAGTGGAGGCTGACCCCGGACAGGGACGTGCCATTACCTTCGTCGACAATGTCTACGACTTATTGCACACACAATTAGGGGAATCATGACTATATTAATTGACCACTTAGGTTGAAATATAGTTTTCGTTTGGGTGAAGTCATTGCTACATATTGCTATTCCTTAATAGTACCTGTTAACAGGTACAAAATAGCCCGGCACCTGGATAGTTCCAGGTGCCGGGCTGCTTCACATCCATATAATAATGTTGCATCCATGTGCATTGCTGATGGTCTATTCCCGGCACCTAGACGCTCCACCTTCACCAACACACTTTGTACACCTATGTTCCAAAGTTTGTGTGTCCCAGAGTTGAAGTTCAGGTAGGCGGCGAGACGAGCTGACAATCACGAGTGGGCAGCTCAGTACTGAGGCGCAGGACCAGGTGAACCGCAATTCTGACTAAACACAGGAGTCCACGTATGTCAACATCAAGAAAAGAGACATAACCATAATGATGTTATGGGAGGAACACTAATACCAAATTAATTATTGTTTAAAAGTCAGATAAACAGTTCGTGTAAACACTTGCAGTCACGGTGTTGCTCTTCTCCTTTGTTGTGGATAATTATCTGAGTAGTATCATCTTTTGTTGAGAGTATTATTTTACATCTTCACCTGAATGGTCTAAAGAATTGAAGGTTATATTTTTGCATTACCTGATGCATTTTGAGAAGGTTTTCTTAATTACCTAGTATGAGACTTTCTTTTCGAAAAGTAAAGTTTAGTTTGGTTTCAACAAGGTTCTGTTATTTGTCAATATAGATTAAGGTTTGGTTAATTTAGGTTAGTCGGGGGGTTGGAAGAGTTGCAGACGCCATTCTGGTGTAGATGTAAAAATTGACCTTTTGTTGTTGTTCTAAAGTTCTTGCTCTAATTATTATATTTTTTTTGCTCGTTCGTTTTTTCTCGTTTTCTTTTTTTTTTTTTTTGGCTTTTTTTTTGCATTTTTTCCCCTCTTATCATTATCCTACTTATCCTTGGGTTTGCTGTTCTTGTCTTTGTTCTTGTTCGTGCTGATTAACAAAACTGAGTTAAATACATCCTGAGTATTAGCTTCCCCTTAAGGCTTGACAATTGAGGTTACCTGTGTGGCACCGTTCTGACAGCCCAACCATCATCACTTTGTCGCAAGGCGTGCGCAGAGAATAGGCTTAAAAAGGGACACGTTAAAAGGGACAATTTACTTACTGGAAGGACTGTTACTAATTTTCAAATTGTTTTCTTTTGATTTACGTTTAATTCAGCTTAGCAGCAATTATTTGTGTCAAGAGTTAGGTTTAAATAATTATGACCTCGGAGGATATACACAAAATAATGATAGACAAGGGATATAATAGTTTTATTTTATTGATAGTCAAGATAACTTTTTTATTAGTAAAGATAGCTTTTACCAAATATATACTTGCTTCTGTGTCGGCTGCATTTGAAGTCTAAATTACTTATTGCTTGATCAACTTTTTCTTACTATTCTTGGTTAAATATTCTTAGTCTATATTGAATGTAATAAAACTTGGGATGAACATTTCAAGTTTAATCAGACAAAAGTGTGTGGCTTATTACTTACATTCTCAAGCTAAGCTTAAACAGTTCACACACTCAAATAATACTAGATTTTAGATTATTGTAATGATCCCGGTGTGTAGATAGCGATTTACCAGAAAATAAATTTGGTCAAAGAGACTGCTTGCCGACCCAAAAACCCACCCTGATGCAGGTATCAAAGTGGACAGGTTAGTTGGGCAGGTTTTGGCGTTGGGTTCCATCGGTCACCGTAGAACAGCAGGTTTGTACACGGAGGCAAGGACGGGTTGTCTGGCTTACTGCTGTGCTGCTGACCTTGAACGGCAACACAAGCTGTACACTGATATTGACAAAGGGGGGTGAGATAGAGGTGGGGAGGGGAGAAAAAGAGAGGAGGAGAGAGATGAGGGTAGGAGAGAGATGAGGGTAGGAGAGATATATACCGCTTTGCTTATGACATTAATTTTTCAACTTTTTTCTGTAGTACAGTTATATCAAATACCATGCAAGACTGAGTGTGCGCGTGAGTGGGCAGAAGAGGAGCTGACGTCAATGAAGTTAGTAAAGTTAAGATAAGTATTTGGAGGTTTGTACTGCTATGCATGAAAAACTTAATACATACAAACCAAACTGGTGTGAATTGAAATTAAAATAACTAGATATTAAGTGTTATAAAATCATCCACACTTTCTAATTCCTAGTTTTTTCCTTCAGTTTCCTTGCCTGTAAATGTATTATTACTGCTGTGGAGAATAAGTTTGCGTAAATAGCATGTTTTACTGTTTTGTTTTTAGAATTGTGTTCATGTTTTCAGTATTACCAATAAGGGATTAACGAGGGAACAGTGGAGGGTATTAAGTGCTAGTATTTCTTTCTATATTTTAACTTATCTTTGTAAAATTCCTCAGCTTGGTGTTTCTCCCCATCCTCGAAGATTTCAATGAATTAAAGCAGAGCAGCGTGAAGGAAGGTCGCCAGTGTACCGTTTGACCTCAAGTGCCAGTGGAAGGAACCTCGGCAGTGGCACGTGTCCAGGTGGAAGTATTCTGATGGAGGGTTTGTCTGCCAGTGAGTTCCCATCGCTCGTAAGTAAGGTGAAAGAACTGCATGTGTTGGGTTTAGTAGCAATCAGAAAAACACTTGTGCTCTTTACAATTTAAGGTCTAGATAGCATAGTCATTTATTTACACATTTAATGAAAGAAGCACAAAGAGAAGTAATATAATATCACGCTTTTTCCATCTAGTTTCTTATTAAATAATCTATGGAGGCACAGTTTGAAGGCTGGATAATTGTCATACCAGCTGTAGTTCGGGTTAAGATGATCATAAGCCAAAACCGCTTTGCAATTAGGAATAGATGAGCCAAACAAAATTGGATTAATGAGTTTTTTAATACCAAAGTTAAACAATAAAAACCGCCACATTTGAATAGTTCTTATTAACATTATATCTCAGCAACATTATTAGATGATAAAAACGTGGTACATTAGGAACATACGTGTTAGGAACACGTATGTTCTGATGTAGCACGTTTTTATCAATTGTATTCGCTTTTCTAATAATGCTGCATCTATGTTGCTGCACAAATTGAACTTTGTAATTAATTGTAATTAATTTATCTAAACTAATTGCATGTATGTAATATAATGTTAATAAGAAAGATTTCAAATGTGGTGATTGAGTCATCCTTAAATGGTAACAATTATTATCTCCATCGTTCGTTCCATTCATTGCTTCTCGCGGTTGTTATTAATTTTATTTGATCTCGTTATTATTGAGCTAACTAGAAGTCCGCTGCACATCATTAGTGTCTTGCACGGAATTCCTCGTATCTAAGATGTCTATAAAAAGTGGTTTGCTGATGAAATATTAAAGTCAACAGTACATCGTGTGTCATAAGATTGAAATTAGTTCAATAGTATCCATCGTTCAAAGAGACAAATTTTCCTTTTTTTTACTTTGCATTTGATTTATTTATGCACCATATAATAATTCTCACCGAAGTTTCAAAGACAATGCTTGTAGCAGATACACTTGTTATAGTGATCTGCATTTGTAATTTAGGTATCGCCAACAAATTATGCCCCAAACAGGTATTCTTGGGGGGAGTACTGTCAACTTTAATATGACTTTCCTATTACGGATCATTTAATCTGCATACAATTTTCTAAAGACTGATTAAAGTAAACGTAAGCATTCCACAAGACCTATAATTCATGTTTGGATGGCCACCATACCATGGATTGTATTTGGGCCGAAGCAATGAAAAACTATTAGTAAGTTTGACAATAATAGAAAAGTCATATCAAAGTTGACAATATCCCCCAAGAATACCTGCTTGGGCCATAATTTGTTGATGCCTAAATTACAAATGCAGACCACTAATAACAAGTATATCTACTACAGGTGCAAATTATATAGTAAGTAAAAAAGAAATTGGAACATTTGTCTCTTTGAACGTTGGATCCTATTAAACGAATTTCAACCTTATGACACACGGGGCTGTACCATACGTCAAGTTAAACGAGTAAACAACATACAGAATCTGCTCCTTTAAGAATCAGCCTCCCTGCTCATGTTACCACGGATTGGAGAAGGTACGAAAACTGAATGAACGTCGCTTTCTCATGAATCTGTTACGAAGTGTAGCAAATTTATGAGGACTTACAATACGCCTGTCACTGTAAGCAGATCACACTATGAAATCAAAATACACCGTCCAGGACTTTACAGCGGGACTAGAAAATCTTGCAGAAGCATTAATTGCGTAAGGTATGCAATTAGTGCTTCTGCAAGATTTTCTAGTCCCGCTGTAAAGTCCTGAACGGTGTATTTTGATTTCATAGTGTGATCTGGTTACTGTGACAGGCGTATTGTAAGTCCTCAAATTTTTATACACTTCGTAACAGATTTATGAGAAAGCGGCGTTCATTCAGTGTTCGTACCTTCTCCAATCAGTGGTAATATGAGCAGGGAAGCTGTCTTACAGGAGCAGATTCTGTACGGCGACCTAGTAGTCCTCGGTTGTCTGAAATTGTTTGGCACGGTGTAAAAACATTCCAAAGCTAATCCACTGTGTTCTTCGTTGCAACATACGTCCACACAATCGTACACTGTAATTATAGAACATTTCATTGTATGCGGTAATCAGTGTATATATATCAAAACCAGAAAGACTTCAAGTAAGGGAGATATTTCTATAGTGGTAATGAAAATAACTGCTAAAATATATATGGTTGAAAAATACTTATGTGCAAAATGACTCTTAAACTTAGTATACCTGTAGGGTCACCAGGAGGCTTGGTGACGTTGCCCACATCACTGCAGAGGTTGGTGGTGGCACGTAATGGAAGGATGTTTTCTAGTTTCTTGCAGCAGCTGACAGTATATCTCCAGGACTCCATCCCATCTCGGGTCACGGCAGAAGCAGCAGGATTATCTGAAATAAGTTATCAAGATTACGCAGCATTCCGGTGATGGTGAAATAACATTTAATGATAACTCTGAATGAAGACAAGACAAGTGAGGGTAACTCATTGCATAGAGTGAGGACAAACCGGACATGGAGACAGCAGCCCTTAAACGTTTCATACTAGTGAATGAAGCATTGAAAGCCGAGAGAAACAAGGAATTCTGATATCTTAGTTTGATAACATTTTCAATCAACATAATTGAACTTTGGTCACTAGCAGCTGACAGGTTGACGAGTGGGAGGAAAGATGATGGGACAAAAAGGACAGGTAAGAAAAGTGTCTTGGAGAGGAAAGTTTGTGAGGAAATGTAGAAAAGAGTGGAGCATTAAAAGAGCTGTATCCAAAAATAATCTGCCTTTCCTATCCTACTTTGAACGCTAAATGCCTCCCAAACAACCTCGACATGTAACACTGAAATCACTGTGAGGGGGGAAGAAAATTAAAATTCCAAGTTTCAACTTTATCTACACACCTATTTGATTGACTCGTGGAATTTTTTTTGTAGTATCTAACCAATTCAATCAATAATCAATCTAGATTAAGTGTTTTTAGAGGACTCTATTATCCAGTATTTGTTCAGAACAAGGATCAGAAAATGCAGTGGCATGACAAAATTAAATAAATTCTCAGCTAATCAATAGGAGCAAGAAGTTTACACTCCCTCGATTCATTACTAACAAAAAGTGAGTCCCGCGTACAAGTCTCTTAACTAATGAAGCAGTGGCACGTCGCACCGTTGGATTAATGGTCTTGACACACGTACCCGAGCATGGCTTACGCACTACACAAGAAAATCACAAGCAATGAGTTTCGAATTCCTCAACCGCACTTCTGGACTCTGAAAGCGGCACCTGCACGCCAGACACAACGAATAAATAAATAAGATAAAGGCACCACACGAGTCCATACATCTTAAGCCACAAATCAGTCATGAAGTGAGTATAATGAGAATAAATATTACGGTTAATAAACATTAGTCCTAACCCGATGTACGTCATTTCCTCCTAACTCTCCTTTATGTACACGATGCCATGAGTTTGCTGCTGTATTCGTATTAACAACTGGTCAGGTTATTCAATCAACCTTATTCATTGAGGCTTGATAGGTACTTTGTCATTATGAAAAGCACATTTACTACCTTTAAGAAGGCTTACATAAAGGGTAATTCAATATTTGAAGGCCAGCAGCCCAGTACAGACTAAAACTCAACCTGGTCACATATTCCTGAGTTGTGAAAAAGTTATTTGGAGGCTCCGGAAAGTAGCTAATCACCGAGACTCTTACTAGTTATTGTCTGTCTGTCTGTCGGTGCGTTTGTTTGTTTGTGCGTGCCTGCCTGCCTACCCCCCCCCCCCCCCCAACCTACCTACCTCTCTCATCACATCACATCTAGCGCTTATAACAATGAATAACGTAATGAGTGACGTCACCAGTATAAGGTGATTGGCTACTATCCAGGAATTTACATCCCGGTCACTAACACTCGACCTTCATATTGCAAGTCACTATAAACCTTATATTACTAGCATTCACTAAGCCAAAACACTGAACTCAATACAACAAAAGCCATACCTGATAGGTGGACGCACGCGGCACACCTTCCTCGGCGTCCGGCTGCTCACTGGTGTTGGTTGAGGTGGTGGTCTGCTGCCCTCTACCGGCGTTCCTCGAATTGGTCCATCACTACCACGTCATCAACGGTTGTTAGCATCATTATCCATTCACTGAAATAATCGGCAACTTTCTTCGACAACTATGTAACAATGAGTCCATCTTAGGCAAACCCATTACACTATGTACTTCACGTGACTCATAAGAAAAATATCAGTATTATAACGAAAGGAAACAAAGGCTGATCACTTGCTCAAACCTCTGCTCGAAGTGAGTGTCGGGTGTTGTTGCCTTGGCGGGCCGCTGCTTGGTGTCCTGCCCGGGAGTGGTTAGCTGTTGATGTCATTGCGTTTAGTGAGCACTGTTAATATTTTGTTATCTTTAGAATGCTATAATGGTTTTTTTTATAGTTTTTTTTACATGTATAATTATTACTGGAATTAGTTATATCAATTGTAGTACTCGATCAAAAACTGTGTTCCGCACCGTGACGACAAATTTTTCTCTTTCTCTTTAAATTTATATATATATATATATATATATATATATATATATATATATATATATATATATATATATATGTAAACTGAGGTATTAGGGCCACATTTGTAAAGTTTTACACCGCGGTAAGAAAACTTGAAATCTAAAGTTAGTGGTTTTGATTACATGAATATATAAACCATTGATGCAGTATCATATGTCAAACACTGGCGTTAAATAAAATAATGAGTTCATGCCCTTTGGCTTAAGATTTTATGGTCATATGAAGACAACGCCTTTTTCCCTTTATATATATTCATTTAGTTTTAATTTCCTCTAATTAGGCTTCAAGGATTATGAATTCCTGTATTCCTATGAAGCATTAAAACCAAGAGGAGTAACATCTTATTTTCATCGCCACAAGACCGCAAAGTTCATTCCACTTTTGTTGTGGGCAAGTAAGTGGTAGTCAGTTTCAGCCTCTGACGTCGCTGCTTCGATTGTCTGACTACTCGAGACAATTGGTTTACAACTGTCTATAAGAGTTTGGTATTAATTGCGTGTTCGTATGTTACATTCTTGAAGGAAGCGTCATTTGCTCGTTTTTATTATATAGTTTTTAGCGATAATTCGCTTATTTTGTGACAATAGTGACTACCATCGACATCAAAGTTTAAAAAACCCTAGATGTTTCGGATACACACATACACACACATATATACACATACACACCAATATACACATATACACTCACACATACACATACATACACACATAAAACATCCACATACACACATACACACGTATATACACACACACACACACACACACACACACACACACACACACACACACACACACACACACACACACACACACACACACACACATACACACGCATACACACAGACATACACACATACACATAGACATTGACACAGACATACACACATACACACAGACATTCACACATACATGCACACATACACACAAACAACACTCGCCATTGCACCTATAATATATGATATAAAACACCTTCACTTCACTTCACATCAGTAACAAACATACTTTGCATATCATTTACAGTGCTAAGATAGTAAAAGAGTTTCATTATATCATCATTGAATATATAAGCTCAAGGACATTAAATGCTTTAATTTTTATAGCCCAGCGTGGCACCATCCAGGACTTCACAAAAACATTTAAAGGAAAGACACACGGAAACTTTTTTTCCCCGTGGGGATGTGAGCAGTGAAGACTCAGGTTTGTGAACATTATTGTAGCCTTCATGGCCTTCTCGTATCATAAAGCAATATAAATGCATAATTTCAAAGTGTAATTTATGAATAATTTTACTCATACATACAAAATATTATTATTTATTTTCACTGATAAAACAACTGATACACTAATGCAGGTGTAGTTTGAAGGCCTGATTGCAACAACCTTCAATCTACTATGTAACCCTCTCATTCAGTATCTAACAACCACCAATTGGCATCTTTTGACGCTACATTTTCTTTAAAAAAATCCTTAAAGTAGAGGTCGTGTTGGTGTGCTTTTTTCGTCTCTCTGGATTACGAAATCGAATGACGAAAAAAATTGTTGAATTATTTTTAGACCGATATATATGAGTGTGTGTGTGTGTGTGTGTGTGTGTGTGTGTGTGTGTGTGTGTGTGTGTGTGTGTGTGTGTGTGTGTGTGTGTGTGTGTGTGTGTGTGTGTGTGTGTGTGTGAAGCTAAAATTTATCGTAAATACAATTACGAATAACATGTTTACCTATATGTCAATAAACTAAAATTCATTAATAATAACTATGTACAATTTGGGAGATGCTGTCCTCGCATCTCACTATTAAGGGGACGAGGCGTGGATAGGTACGGTAAGGATAAGCCAGTAAGAACACGAGAATATCAATTAGAACAAATACGTTGGATTAGGTGCATGAATGGCAGATAATATTAGTGTGCAGTTATGACGATGTGCTAGTCGGCCTTCCTTGCATGATACTGAGCCACAGGAAGGAAGTGAAGGAAGATGACAAACAGAAGGCGATGAGGTGGGAGGCTGATCAATACTGTTACAAATGCGACGACAAACACCATGACTAATCTAAGGATGACACCTGCTATTGGCCAAAGTAAGTAATTAATGAATAAATGAATGAATGCAAACTCACATTCTTTAGCTCTTCATAATCATTCAATTATTCTTATGTCATTCTTTGCTCCCTTCACAAGCTTGAGTGTTTTTATAAGCCTTCATAAACCTTACTAACACTATTCTCTTTAAACACCACTCAACATCTCATACTCCCCCCATCTCTCCTTACCTCCCATTCCTCCTACCTTCCTGCCCGCCCTCCTCCCCGCCGCCGCCTACACATTACTCCCTTCCCCGCCCACGCCAAGCCAAGACAACACCTTGGACGGGCAGAAGCGAGTCCTAAACTAACTTTACTCGGCCGTAGAGATAATTAATGTTTTTAAGGCTCTCAGGTGACTGTTGCTTTAGGAGGGTCGAACGGAAGTGGTGGGCGGACGGGATCTCAGGAGGCGTAGAAGGGCAGAGGAAGAGAAGGAGGAGGAGGAGATGGAAGAGGAGGAGGGGGATGGGAATACAATAACATCTATAACTAAGACAATAGGAAATAGAAAAAGGAGTCTAGTAGAGGCAGTTTTACAGAGAGCTTGCCAAGTCATGGAGAGTTATTTGGCAAAAAAATAAAAAACAAAATAAAAACTATGATAATCTAAGTTTTAGTTTTACTGGTGATCATTATCATTATATAAAAAGAGTCAAGAGGGTGGCGTTGTATTTCATG
>JAPQNM010000045.1:19464212-19501712 GCA_029783475.1 Metacarcinus magister
AGCGCAAACAAGTTCTTTGTGTTTGACGTCAAAGTGTGACTGGTGCAGTGATGGGCGTCCGACACCCCACTCCACACGCTGTGCCACTCTGCTTGTTAGATCAAGTGCTGTTTCTCCACTAGCCGCTGATTCCGTCACTTAAGGTCCACTAAAGTAGGCACAACAATTCTGGCCAAGTGAAGGCAGCTGGCAGCTTTATGGAGGCTCCGATGGGGATAAGAGGACATACGTACATACTGGTTTTACACTTGTGTTGGAAATCCCTCTGGCATCTAGGCAGGTGTACAGGAAGAAAAACAGAATGTATGAGTTTGTTTACTGTGAGTTGGTTACTGTGTGTGGTTGTGTGATGTAACCTAGAACAACAGTGAGGTATTTTACATATACATAACACACAATAGGTTTTCTTTTGACCCTATATCATACATGCAATTTTTTTTTATACCCGCCAAACACTACAGGTAATATAGATATCATAGTACCTGTAATCATCATACATTGCACTGATGTGTCTCCATCACCACAGCTAAATGGTAAGTGTACGTATTTGGAAAAAAAACAAATTAAAATATGAAGAAAAAAAATCAACATTGCATAAATAAACGTTTACATTGATTTTGTATTCATCTTGAAATTATTCCTAGACCGCAAATGTTTCCCAGAATCTTATCTGCACCAGTGATGATTCGGCTGAATTTTTTTCATATCAACTTTTGGAGTGACAAAGGAGAGGGAATCGTTGACTTTGCTACCTGCAGAGAGCACACTGATATATCTTTTTTTATGCTTTAAAATTTTTCGTCACTACTGAACCATTAAGCCAATCATACATAACACTTCAATAATTTCTTCTCAGTCCTTCAATATGTATACGAGTATGTGTGCACCAAACACACCAAACTTTGTATTAAAACATTTAGTTAAGCTTAATGAATCAATATCGTGTTGAGGAGCCTTTCATTGTGTTTCAGAATAGCAACACCTAGACAACATCAGCCGCCGTTTCGCTGTGTCAGGTGGTGTGTTGATGAGCGGCTCCCACTGAGTGATGGGCTCAGGTTGACAATGTTCTTTGACTCATCAAAACATTATTGTAAACTGATCTCAATGCAAACGAAGACTTGAACAGTTTTCAGTCACTGTAATCAAGACTATGTACGTACTAAGAGGAGATACAATGGAAACCATCATGAATGAAAAGAAAATGCATGCACATTCTCTCTCTCTCTCTCTCTCTCTCTCTCTCTCTCTCTCTCTCTCTCTCTCTCTCTCTCTCTCTCTCTCTCTCTCTCTCTCTCTCTCTCTCTCTCAGTGTGTCAAGTTCTATTTTTTTTTAGTTAACAAAAACACGCTAAGTGACCGTAAATTACGTTTAGTTTGTTCACGTTGTCATGCCGTGTTCTTAAGGGAATGGGGAAGGAGGAGGAAAAACAAGACTTTCGAAATAAATTATACCTGAACCAGTGAGGAACAAGGGGGCGGGGTGAGGGCTGCCATCGGGGCGGGGCACCAAGAGCACAGGGCACCTGGGGCCGCAGGACCCTCACGACGGCAGGGCGACGACCGGTCACGGCAGCGCTCCTCACCAACTCTCACTCACGCTGCCTCATCGCTGCGTCACCACCTCGCAAGCAACGGTGGTGCTTGAGTCGCCCGTAACCCGTAGCCCGTCCATACACAAAGGTGCGGATACGATATATACGTAACATACACTAAACGCTTTCCCAAGACTGGGATGAAAGTAATCGCCTGAGCGGGACATAATCTTGCATCACCGACATGAGGCCGAATATCTAGTAGACAGGCACTGAGGGAAAAAATCATATTTATTTGGCGTAATCTCCGTAGCAAGTCACAATAATAACATCCCACCGACGCTATCGTAGATCTAAATCAAAGTCGTAATATCTCTAAGGGGCTTTCTAAGGACTGGGTGAGGGAGGCAACAAAGGGAGGCCTGACGACAACGTGTAAGAGAGGTGAGGCAAGTGCTGATAACGGGGCGGGCAAGTCTGCCGTGGGAACAGGGGAGGGAAGGAGTTGTTCGGGGGCGGCTCCGTCAGGAAAATAAGAGGGAGCTTCAGCGGGCGGCACCAGCAGGCGGCGGTGACGGGCGGGGAGGCGTGAGGGCCCGCACCAAGTAAGTTATTAGTGCATGGTTCACAGAGGTTCCTTGAGGCCATGGCGAGGACTGGCCACGAGGGATGAGGGATGAGAAAAAGTCCACTGGTGATACTGCGACAGTTACTAAACTAGTATAATGATAATAACGGTGGTAGTAGAAATGGTAATAGTAATAGTAGTAATGGTAATAGTAATAGTAGTAATGGTAATAGTAATAGTAGTAATGATAGTAGTAATATTAGAAGTAGCAACAGTAGTATTAGTATTAGTATTAATATAAATATTAGTAATAGTAGTAGTAGCAAAAAGAAGTAGAAGAAAACACCACTACGACCACAAACAACAAATATAACCGTAGTAAAACTGATGACAATGATGAAAATAATGATGATGATGATAATGATTTTGATAATAATGATAATAATAGCAATGACGTAAATAAAACAAGCAATACATCTGCGCCATGCATTCGTAGGTTTTGTGTAAATTGATATTCATTGACTTTTTTTATTCCTACCACTCAGGCAATATTATCATTATTATTATTAACATTGATTTATTAATCTATTTATCAATTCATCTTATTTATTATTTTTTTTGCGTGTGTTCGGTTCAGTCTTAGTGATGTAACGTCGCGTTCAAATGTTTCCTCCATGATGGTAACAACAGCAGATGATTCAGGAAATTCCCCTTAGCATGCGTACCCTTGATGCGCCTTTAAGATGACTGACTCGCACGCCATCACCGGAATACTTCAGACAATTAGTAAGAGTCGCTTCGTTTCTCGTTCAGCTGCTCTTTCTGAATAATCAAAGACGGTATAGTAAATATCTTTCAAGACTTTTAAGGCACTACTACTTTGCTTAGGTAAATATCTGACCTTTTGTCAAGTAAGGTGTTGTATTTCTGTTTGTAAAATTTCTCTCCCTCTCCGTCTTTCCTTTGTCTCATAAACATGCGTTATCACTTTACCCTAATTTCCCCTCAAGACAGAGTCGAGTTTCGCTTGCCCTGCCCGGCGCCGCGACCCCCACTTAGCCCCATCAGCCCCACAACGCCCCCTCACGACGCGACCTGCACGAAATCTGAATTCAATCTGATGCCTTAATTGACACATTGTTGTTCAGCCAAAAGAGCAAGAGCGAGGGCCGCTCGGAGGGACTCGAATGTCGCTTCTTCGGATCTTCCATTGAGTCGAGGCCCGCGATTCGGTAGCTGTCATTAGGGCGCGTTTATCGCTCCGCCTCTCCTGAGAATTATTTGAAGCAGGATTACTCTTACAGGCAGACCAAAGGGAGTCGCGCACACAAAAAACCCCTCGCAAAGAGCCTTTGATGCAACAGGAAAATGGACCACTTAAGTAAATTGTAGAGGCAACGTGACTTACCAGCTGAGGTGGGAGTTACGAGCGGTATCTGATCAGCTGACCACGACTGGACCAGCAGCTGCCTCCTCCCGCGCCTGGCCTCCTGTTGAGGAAAAAAAATAACAAGTAAATAAACCATACACTATAGGCACACCGATCGTAACAATGAAACACTAGTTAGAGGTAATTGTTTGTCGGAAAATGGAACGCGGGGTATGAAAAAAGTGGAAAGTATTGAAAGGTACACATTGGACATTTTTATCAGCAGAGGGGGATGTGCAAACAAGGGAGGCTGATGCGGTGTGACCAAACGTACCCAGACGGACTCCACGAAGCACTCCGATCAAGCCGGTGTTTTGTCACCAGGAAGCAAATGTTCAAGTAGATTAAAAAGATAACAACAGTAACAACACTAGCAGACGTAATAATGATAATAATAAGGATGATGATTATGATACTTATAATAATCGTAATGATGATACTAATGATAATAATAGTAATAATAATAATAATAATAATAATAATAATAATAATAATAATAATAATAATATTTTTACAGAATTTGTCTTGCTCCTTACATGTGAACTGATATCCAACACAGAAATATTATAAAAGAGGGAAGCATATCTGAACAGCAGAATATACCGAAATAAAACGAAACAAAGCATTTTTACTTCTTTTTTCTTCCGTGAGAATATAAATTCCCGGGACAAGGGTTCCCAGCTGTCTTTCCTTGTCTATCTCGGCCACCTTGTACAACACATAGGTAAAGCAGAAACATTATAAAGACCCGAGCCTGAAGGATGAAAAATGGTGATGATAACAATCATGATAAAAATAATGATGGTAATACTAATAACAATAACAATAATAATAATGATAATAATAAAACAATAATAAAAATAACAAAATAATAATAACGATATTAATAACAATAATAATAATAATAATAATAATAATAATAATAATAATAATAACAATAATAATAATAATAATTATAATTATGTAAATAAAATAATAATAATAATAATAATAATAATAATAATTACAATAATAATGATAATAATAATTATAATAATAATAACAACATTAATAATAATAATATAATAATAATATTAAGTATATAAATAATATCAATAATAATAATAATAATAATAATAATAATAATAATAATATTAATAATAATAATTTTAATAATAATAATAATAATAGTAATAATAATAATAGTAATAATAAATCTATCTATAAATCAGGTTATCCACCTAAGGAGGAGGAGCCAAGACAAGGCACGTACATACTATTCTTTACACACATACATGTAGGCTACATTCCTCTCACTTAGGCCTTCATAGGAGAAAGATAATAAAAATAACAATAATAATAATAATAATAACTATGATATGAATAATAATAAAACTAACAATAATAACAATAACAATAATAACAATAATAATAATAGCAATGATTATAATATTAATAATAATAACATTGATATCAGTATCACCAACATACTACATTGAACAACAAAGTAGTACATCTGTAATACATTATTTCACACATACATCAATCAGGAGCAGCGCTTCTCTCGCCCCTCCAACACTTCACTGCTAAAAATGGACAGGAGGGAGGCTCGGCAGGGCGGTAATAAAGGCAGCAGTCCTCCTACCCTTCCTCCCTCCACCCATGGGACGGGAGCCTCCTGTCGGGGGCCGCTACAGCACAGCGGCCGGACTCGAGCGACAAGTCCGATATTTGCGATAACATTGAAGGCGTGAGAGTCGAATGGAGAGATGAAGATGAGTATCGGGTCCTGATTTGGGGGATGTGGCAGCCCCAGTGTGAGGCTGTGCGGGATTAGAGCGAGGCAGCTGCCGGCGGCGGGGCTGGTGGGGGCCAGGCCTCGCTAGACAGACTTAACGATGTTCATTTCTTTCATAATTTGCTACACTGAGAGAACGCGTCTTGTTCACCAGGTTTAACAACTCCCTTGATGAAGCATATAGACTTGTTCGCCGCGCTGCATACTGGTGGTGGTGGTGGAGGTGGTGGAGGTGGTGTGCTGGGCGTTGTGTTGTCTCATTCCCCGCCAATCCCCACACGTCCTGCCTCCTGGGACCTCTCGTGCCTGTTTGGCGGTGTCCATTGGTGTTTGTGGACCCAGTCGCTGCTGTTTGTAGGTATATACGTGGTGCTCTCTAGGGCTCGGCTGATCCAAGATCCAGATGGTGTATCTGGATCTTGGGTTGATCTATCAACTTATCACACTCGTTTGGGATAAAAAATCATCCTTATGCTGGAACAATAATGGCAGAAAACTAGTAATTGACATTCTCACATCTGCCGCAGGTAACTCCGCCATGTCAACGTCACACTGATAGTATATGTTGATGTATTTTCAACGGACGTAATGGTGAATACTTACCTAATGACGAATTTCTCAATCAACAGAAATTGTATATTTTCTTATGAAAATAAGACGTGTTCCATTAATCCAGTCTGGTGGCCAAAAACAGACACAAAGTAATGTAAACAATGCGTCCACAAATAAAACAAAACCCATTACGATGACTGTAACGTAGCTGCTTCTGAAGCTGTGTTGCCGGTGTGGTGTTCCAGCGAAGTGTTCCGCTTCATCTGTTTACCTGGCTGGCGGACAGACGTGCTGGGATTTACTAGTAGCGGTGCGGAAACTAAGGATTACACAGGCTAGCGGATGAGCCTCTCACTCCCTACTCCTGGTTGATGCCTGGCCTCTCTGTCACATATATCCTTATTTAGCATGTCTAAGATGTATATAAACAAAAAAAAATTGCAATTGTCTCATAGAGTTGAACATCCTCCACACATAACCCAAGTGAGAGAAAAGGCTTCGCAAAAAAACAGCTCTACAGGTCCTTGCCCGCTGATCACAATAGTGTTATTCAATGTCTCTCACTGACACGGAAAGAAATGTTCTCACATGATGAGCAAGACCTAGATAAACAAACAATGTCTCGGCTCAGCGTGTCGGTAGCCGCTCATCCAGAAGCAACGCAATTCTTATTATGAAGCACAAATAAATGACTACTATACCAGTCAGTTGTGTTTCTGAGACGCAACACAGCGGCAGGAGGAGGAGTACAAGACGAAGCTACACGAGTATTAGTTTGCAAAAAAACACTGGCGGAGTTTGTAACGAATAGAAATATTGTAACATAAATGGATATTGGAAGAGAAGGTTAAGTAAGAGGAGGTCAGTTAATCCTCTTAATAAGCAGGTTTACAGCGAGACAGGTGAAGCGGGATGTGGAAGGATGGGACGAGTCAGTCTGGGTTGGGGCGATGCGCGCTGAGAGTCAGGCTGGAGTGCAGCTGGGTGAACTGAGGCAGACTCAAGGGTGGGAGGCGGCAGTAGACAGGCTGGTTTAAGGCAGGATATTAAAAAAGAGGACTTAGTGAGGCAGGATGAAGATGTAGTTGATGGAAAGCACGTAAAGCAGGCTGCTATGAGGTGTGGATGAGGCAGGTTCGGGTAGGCAGGCTGGGGTGAGGCAGGTTAGGGAAGGTCGGGGCACTGAGGGAGCCGGGGGCCGAGCCGGCGGTGGGCTGCTGATGGGAGTGAGATACCCGCCCGCGTCCCTCCAAGCCTCGATCAGAGCCCTGATAAGTCCAGACCAAGTCGTGGCCAGTCTCCGTAAGCTTTTTCTTAACTTTTTTTCATTACAAGTGAAACTCTGTCTGTACTCTGTTACGCTAGATTGAGGTCCCTCGCAGGTACACCCGTGCACTGTGGGGGAGCCGGAAAAACACAGCAGCAAAATACGACCAACAAACATATTCGGGCAACAGGAGAGATGGATGGGCGGCCATTATGCACGCGTTTAGAGAGTTGTGTCACACGACCTGGAAGCGTGTACACGTCCCAGCTGCCGGGCGATTGGACAAACGCAAGCCGTAAAGATGGGCAGAGAAAGGGAGTGACCAAGAGTGAGAGGAGGAGTAAGAGGAAGAGAATAAGTGGGAAAGAGACGCAGAGGGAAAAAGCGTTTCTCTTTCTTTCTCTCTCTCTGTCACACACACACACACACACACACACACACACACACACACACACACACACACACACACACACACACACACACACACACACACACACACACTCACAACCGGCGAGACATCTGGGGTGACGGTAAATTATCAGGGAGATAGTCGCGCCCCCAGAATGTTATCGGCGCCAAGTGGTTCATGGGTTAATTTCAGGGAATCTTGCTTAAAATTTATGGCGACACGAGTAGAACCATTCTTTTAATCTCTCTCTCTCTCTCTCTCTCTCTCTCTCTCTCTCTCTCTCTCTCTCTCTCTCTCTCTCTCTCTCTCTCTCTCTCTCTCTCTCTCGTTTATTGTTTATATTTGTTTTATTCATGTAATAAACACGATACTGTAACATTAGAATAAACACCAGAATGTCGAGAAATAAAATGATCGAGATAGTGGGTCTGTTGTTGACGGGAAAAAAAATAAAGTATAATTATTCATATTAATATTATTTTTGATCATTAACATTATCATCATCAGTAGTAGTAGTAGTAGTAGTAGTAGTAGTAGTAGTAGTAGTAGTAGTAGTAATAATAGTAGTAGTGGTAGTAGTAGTAGTAGTAGCAGAAGTAGTAAGAGTTGCAGTATATGTTTTTTTCTTTTCTTATAGTTGCTGGTTGTGGTTGTGGTGGTTGTGGTGGCGTCTGTGGTGGTGGTGGTGAAGGCAAGAGTGACGGCGTTGGCGGCGGTGGCACGTGGAGGGAAGGGAGGAAGAGAGGAAAGGGCTGAGGGTTTCCATTGAGCAACGAGACCGATGCGGCAGCCAGGGTATGAATGAACCTCGATTGGCGGCTTGACTGCAGACGTGGAGAGGGAGGGAAGGGTGGGGATGAAGGTGATGGAAGGGGAGGATACAGTTAGATGGCAGGTAGGGAGGATAATGAGGGGAAGAAGGAAGAGAAACAGAGGAAGGGTAAGGTAGAGATAGGAAAGATAAAATAAGGAAGAGGAGTATATGTGATGGAGGGAGGAAGGGATAGATTAGGACCGGGGGGAAATATAGGTGAGATGGAAGTGAGGGTATGACTGGGGAAGGGAGAGGAAAAGAGGAACTGAAGAAGAGAGGAGTGAAATGGAGAACGGAGGAAGACTGTGACGGGAGGGGAGGGTGGAGAGAGGCAGTGAGGCATAGAAAATAAGAGAGAAATGAAGTATCCACATCAACAAAGGTCCATTGAAGTCACCTTGTTCACTAATTCTTCTTCTTTGAGGCTCGGTTTAAGGGATAACCTGCTGCCACCCGCTCTGGAGGTAGACTGTTTGCTGCTAATCACTGTCCACTGCTCTGCCCTAAAGACGGATGGAACACTAGTACTTTTGAATCTTCTCATAACACATGTTTCGGGCTTTTTATGTTCTTTTCTAATTGCTTTGTATACTCCCATGTGTTAAAAAAAAAATGTGTAAAAAGACACCTAACAACTTTAACCCATGTGCTTTTAAAATCTGATTGCCCTCGGTAACTACACAAAAAAAAAAACACACAAAAAAACGATGATTTATAAAGTTACAAGTCTTATACAATGTCATCACTTCTCTTCATGAACTGGTAATTTAGTGAACTAGTAAGTTTCTAGCTCATTAAACTGCAGATAAATGTATTGAATTAGACTGTTGTGATACTGTTTGATTGCCTTGTGTCCTGTCGCTTGTTTGTGTAGGAAAAGTGATGATTTGATGAGAGAGAGAGAGAGAGAGAGAGAGAGAGAGAGAGAGAGAGAGAGAGAGAGAGAGAGAGTATGGAGGTACGGGGAACAGACAGACAAACAGTTGTCATAATCTATGTTTATCTTAGCACAGACTTCCAAAAAACTAATATTCCACATTACATCCAACAAATACTATTCTCATAAAGTTTGCATTTGGTTCAGATTTTGGTTTTGGGTTTCCTGAGACTCCTTAGGTCTTTTGTTTTGCAGATACCTATGCTATAATAGTTTTTGAATATTGAGATTTTTTAAAGAAGATATTAGTTTCATACAGTAACCGTCCATCAGGTATTGGTGCTAATCATTTCTCCATTACGCAAGTCTGCTAGCGAGTAACCACATGAAGGAGGATGTTAGATGAAGCAAGTCTTAAAGATAGAATGAAGTAAACGGGCCTGAGTTGCGCGTCGGCTGCACGAGGCGGTGCGGCCCGTGGCTCAGCACCCCCAGCCGACGGAAAGGTACAAAGCCGCATAACCACCGGGATGGAAGCCTGTGTAAGAGGGGAGCGCGAGCAGCCACTTAGGAACTGGCTGTAAGTATACTCCTGAACATTCGTGGCCAAGATTTACTGCGACACCATGATTATCCGGCTGTCTGGAGGTATTTACTGTGCAGTTTGTGTGGCGGCACCAACACCCGCCCTCCCGCTATGATTTAGCAGCTCCGGCTCGTTGTGCGACGCACCGAGTTAGCGGAGGCTGCCGCTGTATGGACGGAGGAAGCTGAGAGACGGAGGTTATGGGTGTGTGGTGATGGCGTGCAAGCAGGCGAGAGTGTCGGCGCCTGCAGGCAAACACGGCGGGAACTAGTGTTGGTTTGGGTGAAACTGCGTGAGAAAATGTAATACACATCAAACACTGGAACTACAGAAAAGGAGAATATACTAGTTACAACAATCAAAACAACTCCTCACGTTAAATACTGCTCGGATAGCTACATTTACCAGGACACTTCTCCATTCCGGCAACGCTTAACGAGAGGACCACGCCCTCTGTCCATATTTTCTGACAAACACTTGGCAAGGAACTCAATATCAACTCTCTACGTTTCCTGATCTTTTATATACATTTTATTTCTACTGCCATGCCCACCCAGGAGAATAATTCGGCATGGCTGGTGAGGGGCTGACGGGAGGCAAGTCTTACATATACTCGGAGATGCGATGCCCCGTCTATGGTGCAGTACTTTTAAAACCCTTCTCAGATACCAAGGCCAAGATCGAGACCCTGAACGCACGTCTATTGTGACAGTGCTCTTTTAACACGTTGATTACGTCTGGCACACAACCTGCTAAGAAACCTCTTTACCATGTAAGCCTTAAGAAGCCTGTACAAAATAATGGCTCACAAGCCTAAGTTCTTTGTACTACGATTCGTTATGTTTTCAGCCGTGGAAGTTTTGGAGGCGTGGCTCCGACGGGAGATACTTAGTTATACATGAAGTGTCGTCATTTACAGCTCCATTTACCAAGCAGTGAATTTGCTTGACTTATCAGTGACTTAAAAGAAATACCATTAGATATTCTTCATCACAAGTTGATGGATATGTCATTATGTATGCAAAAGCAGCAATCCCGATTTGCATAAGCTTAATATGTCAGGTTTAGGGATCATTTCTTTTGGTATTATAGGATTTACTCAGCAGTTTGCAATCTAAAACGATGCATTTATTTAAGTTAATAAGAAATTCCTATAAAAGAACACGGCTGGAACTGTTATCTCTCCTTTATTTAGTATTGACAATTTTTACAAGATGCTTTTTCTCGGTAGAATTAAGTAAGGGAAAGGGAGAACGAGGCCGCGAGGGACGGGAAAAGCACTTGTCACGCGAAGAGAAAAAACAACAGAGCCAAAATATTGTGGACGAGACCAGTTTTCAAATCGGTAGACGAGGAAACCAGAATATAAAAATTGATGTGTTAGACAAACAGTTTTTGACGGGAGGACAGTAGTGCAGAAGAACAACGAGGAAGTCAAGGCGTGTGAGACGAAAGGATGCAACATATGACCCGAGGAGAGTTGGACGCAAGTAAAGTAAGCTGTGGAGTGGAAAGAAAGCGTGGGAAGAAGAAACTTTATGAAGGAAAAAGGAGAGTTTGTGGCGTGTTCCAGGAGACTTATCACGAAGAAGCGTCCAGCTGGTGTCCCATCCTCACCTACTGCTGAGGGTGACATGGTCCAGCAGAGCCCTTAGCGAGCAGTGGGTCTCCTCACACTTATTTGGAAGGTGTGCCAATGACAAGGCAAAGGTCAGATCGTGGTGACCAGTGCAGTTATGATGGATATAACAGATTATCAAATGTACACACAATTATAAAAGAATCACATCTTTTATCTGTCTAATTACTTAATGTTTGTATACTCGAAGTGTGTGGAGCTGAAATCACATACTATCATGGCTGTTATTATGTACACGAAAAGGCGATGTCTAAAATTCATGGCTACGTAATTACTGACCACGAATAGTTCAGAGTGTGTCTTGCTCTCCTCGCTTTCCTTTTGTTTACCATCTCCATTTCAACCTCTTATTACATAGTTAATATTATGTTTTCTTTCTTTAAACCAGAACAAGGCGTCTTTTCCCCTTAGCGGGTTGAACATCAATCTTCGGCGGCAGAGGACAATGTTAAGCCTAAGGATACAAGCGCACAACGAGACTGTCACTGATTTCTGCAATACTTCCACCTGATATAAGTTACGGATAGGAATGTGATAAAAAAAAATTATTATTTCTCAGGCAGTAACTATCATCTGAATGTCATTATCTTGTATTACTGTATCATTAATGTCTTTCAGTAACAAGCGTCAATGCAACCAAGAAAAGCTACTGACTGCCTAGTCCTGAGCCTTGTTTGCCCCCCCCGCCCCGCCCCGCCCCGCCCCCCACAGCTGCTGGGGGACTGACAGCCTCCGACACCAAAAAGATCTGAGCAACTCTGTATTCTGCCCAGGTGAGAGGCGGGGGGCGGGCCATGCGGGCAGCCACTGAGGGGCGGCCACAGACCACAGTAGCCGCGACCCTCCAGGAGCCGCCTCGCCCTCAGCAGCTTCAGCACTACAGTAGCAGCGCCTCGGTGGGGAGCACAGCGACGCCCTTTTCAAGCTCCGATGGAAATGCAGTTATACTTTTTTTTACGCCAGATGATTAATTACCACACATTTTTTCAACAGCCTCGCGTCAGGCAGGACAAAGGCAGTAGTAGTAGGTAAGGCACGTGTTGTGTTGTCAGGGTGTGGAGGGGAATGTGCAGCTTGTCATCCTGGTGCTGCTGCTACTGTCGTTTTGGAGGTAGTAGTGGTGTGGTAGAGATTGTGGAGGAGGCGACGGCGGCGCTGGAGTGGTAATGGTGAGCGGAGACGGTGGCGGTGGTGCCCTCTTGCGGTTAGGACCCCTGAGGCTTGGAGTTAAATTTTCGGAGGGACGTTAATTAGACGAATGTGATGGCTTTATTTGACTACACGGCTGTTAAACTGACGGAGAGGGCTGAAGAAGGCTCCACTTAAAGTCACTTTGAGGACTTTCTTTGCGGGATGTCAGTGGTAGAGAGGAAGAAAATGGGAAGGGGACAGCCTGCCGCGGCCTGCACAATGGCGCCCGCCCTCCGCCTGCTACCTCGCCTAATTTATGGTCGCCGGGAACACGTTTTGAATGAGACAACCGAAAACCTCAACAATACTACGAGAATGGGACGGAATTACACGGTCTATGAAAATATTTTGGCGACTTTTGTGCCGTGTATAATGCAGCCGCGGCGGGAGGGAGGCGGTGATGTCCGCCTTCCTCGGCAATATTCGGTGGAGAGAAAATGAAGAGGGTTGCTTTACTAAAGATTATACAGCAACTTTAAGTAGCTCTTTGAGGCGGTGGGTGACTATGTTTTTCCTTCGTTATGGGGCGCTAAGCAAACCCACGTAACTTGAAGCAAAGCACCAGTGAAGATGAAGGTTGATCAGGGAACTAAATCTCACCCACAAACAGACAAACACACACAACAAACATACTTGGGATATAACACACACAAAAGCTTTACTTCCCGCAGCCTTTGCATCCATCTAACCTGTAAGGAAAAGCAAGACTCATGTGGGCCGTCTGTTGCCGCTCGCCCCCGCAAGACGCGAGGACGCTGTAAGTCACCAACCCTCGACCACAAGCAGAGGCGGGACGGCGCCGAGCCAATAAGATGCTCACTTTATTTTTTTGCATCTGAATGGAGCACGCATTACAGGCGGACGCTCGTATATGGGAGCAGCTCTGATTGGATCAACGGAAGGACCACTTGAAGACTTGAATCTCTTGATGTTGTTGATCCTTTTTACATTACTTGGTTACTTGGCGGTGCATCTGAATATCAAATCCTTCTTGGAATGCGAACAGTAGAACAAATCGCAGGTATTATTGACACTGTAGCGGAATACAAAGAGAATATTCGTTCCAGGACAGAGAAAAAAGAACAGACGTGGACAATAGGGCTGATTTTACGGGGCCGTCTCTCACAGGTAACATATTGCCAGCTGGCGCTCGACCCAAGGGAGGAGGAAGGAAGGGAAGGAAGGAGGGATGGAGGGAGGGGTAGAGACAAGGAAGGAGGGAAGCAGGGAGGGGCACACACACGAAAGGAGCGATGGAAAGCGGGACAAATACAGAGGGAGGGAGGGAGGGAGGGAGGGAGGGAGGGAGGGAGGGAGGGAGGGAGGGAGGAAGGGAGGGAGGGAGGGAGGGAGGGAGGGAGGGAGGGAGGGAGGGAGGGAGGAAGGGAGGGAGTGTGATAGCGGGAAATGAACTGAGAACGGTGAGATATTGGAACTAACACGCGGAGACCTCAAGCAGAAGAGAGGGATGGAGACTGGGATAGAGGGTGGGAAGAAACAGTGCTAAAAGAAGATTTTAAAAAAAGTTGTACCTGTTCGACTTGCCTCGTTCTAGATGAGTCTGAACGGTGCACTACCTGGGCTGGAACGTGTCAGCGCGCATCACTTCTTTTTTTATATATACAGGAAACGACTGGAATAAAAACTGAACTGAAACTAAGCAACTAGATAAGACCTAAAAGAAACCCACTCCACTAATAGTTTTTTTTTTTTTTTAATGAAAGTACACACAAGATCGAGGCCTTCTTTTCCTTCTACTAACTACTAGCCACTCGATGGTCTACAGAATATAAAGTGACAACTTCTACCGTGTCCCCTACGCGCGGAAGAGTTAATATGCCATAAAACGAAGACCCACGCCTGGCTCCACCCTCTCGTCCCGCCCCGCCCGCCCCTACACGCCCGCCACCTTACAAATCTTCGAAACAATCAACGCAGGAGCAAATCAAGCTGTCAGCCAGTAAGACCATCAGCTCGTCAGCCATTTAATCAGACAGAAAAAAGTGGTCGGCTACCCAGTCAGCCAGCCAGCCAGCCAGTCAGTCAGTTGAGTCTGTCAGCCGCCTTACCAGTCATTTATTATTCGATTGCTACCCAGTCAGTCAACCTCTTAGTCAGTTGGTCAGTCAGCCAGACAGCCAACAATCTAACCAACCAGCCAGGCAGACAGAGAGACAAACGGATAGATGAACATACAGAGAGACAGACAAGCAGAGAGGCGGACAGCCAACCAGCCAGCCAACCAGCCAGCCGGCCAGCCAGCCAGCCGGCCAGCCACTCTTTTGTCACCCTCAAAGCCCCGCAATTGTGTTTGACAAGATGATGGAGACGATAGGGCAGATGACGTCACCTTTGATAATGTCTTGTCATTCTAGATAATCAGAGTGGGCGGGCGGGGGCGGAGGGGGAAGAAGGGTGGGCGGAGAGGCCCCTCGGCACCTACAGCCACTTAAGCCGCCCTCAACTTGCTTCCCCTGTCCTCCCTTACGCCATGTGTGTGTGTGTGTGTGTGTGTGTGTGTGTGTGTGTGTGTGTGTGTGTGTGTGTGTGTGTGTGTACAAATAAGAAAGCAGTTCCAGTTTAATCGTGACTCACCTGGCACAGACAACATGTACGCACACACTGACCTGCTCCAGACCGCCGCTAAGACACAGTAGCTAAGCCTCAAATTATACACTGACTATGCCTTGCCAGATCCTCTTCTTCCATTGGCTCTCGTCCCCTTCCTCCCAATATCTGCTAATCACAGGCCGTCTACCTCGCCGCTGCTGACAATGAAAGATACGCTATCAAAACGACAACAGCAAAGTAGAATATCCTGCACTCTACCACATGTCTATTTGCAAGGAACAAGGAACACGGAGCACATCAAGTCAATATGAGAAACCTTCCACTACAAAGCCTGGGAACATGTGCTACAGTGGATTGTCGGGGCAGCCTGTGTGTCCCCCCAAAGACCAGTGTTGCCTCTCCTATACAGGCCTGCGTGGGTTTGACAAGGCAAGATCACGACATCTAAAACTCTTGTCTTAGAAGCGTAGTAGGCGGCAACGAGGCGGTAACTTTCCCAGGCATGTTCCTCCGTCCGCAAGCTCGTTGCTTTGACCAAATATGTAGATAACAAAATATTATGTCTCGATATTACTTCTGTATCAGCTCCCCTGCATTGCAATCGCTGCTGCCAACACTCGTAAAAGCAGCTAATTGTCTGCCTGGGGATAAACAGTAATAATCGCGGGGCACATCCCCTCTTCACTCAGGCTACCATGTGGCTGCCGAGATGCGGGAGCGGCCGTCGAGGGCTCTTCTTCTCTAGCTGCCGAATCAGACTCGTAAACACAGAAAATTCGACCATTCACACAAAAAAAAGTAATTGTTGGTCTTTCAATAATGGTGCCTCGGAACCCTCAGCACGGTCGAAGGAGTTGAGGATAATTTTAGAACATAAAACATAAAGTTGATGTTCGGATGCGCATTTGGATAGCATGGACGAGGAGGCGTTTAGCAGGAGCAATGTTCAGTGTCTGTGAACATCAGAACCCCCGGATAATTGCTGCCTCCTTGTTAAACAGAACCTCGGCAGCTACAATCATGTACTTGGAGAAATTTGCTAATAGTCGGGTGTACTACTGAGCTTCCTCCCTCTACGGCGCCCTCAGGAGGAACGCAATGTTTCCCTTCGATCAGTGGAGTATTTTTTCTACCTCTGTGAATGAGACGTAGGAAGCTGCGGGTGTATTGAGAAGGTGTGCCGCGCAGACCAAAGTTTATGACAACGCCGCGCACACCGTGTTTACGCAGATCCAACTATCTGTTGATGTAATACTTACAGTGGCTGCCAACATGTGCTGAATTATGCAATCAGCTAATCATCACCCATTTAATGATACACCAATTTAAACAAATCTCATATATTCTATAATCATTTCATAAACTGGATATTTGATTAGCTTATTTTCAACCACTTAGTCAGTCAACCATGATGTTACTCAGTTATTCTGTGTCTTATGTTATTGCTAAGAAAAAACAAGGACCCTCGCTCTCCCTTCGGCGCGCTAACCACTTGCAAGACGAAGCAGGTGTTATGGGCGAGGATACGTGGTGAGGAAAGGGACGCTGCCTGCTTGACTGAGGGGCTTTAGGGGATAGACAGCCTTCACTGACTGTCACTACTACTACTACTACTACTACTACTACTACTACTGTTCATGTTGTTAAGGTTATATCCCCATTACCTCGCTATTTCGACAACTCAACTTGTAAATATAAAAAGATCAAACTAGCATTACCATCATTGTCAAAATCAAAGACTGGCGAAATTTAGACCATCATAAGTATCGTTCATAAGGATACATTTTTGAAAAGGTGAGTGAATGAGCTGTTCCAACACTTCTTATAAGCCTCCTCACCATACACCTGTTGTCGGATTTAATTGTTTCTGGACAAAAAATAATGCATAAATACGTCTTATGATATGTTTGGAATTATGTACAAATATTATACGAACGTTACACACCATGAGACAAGTGTACAGACAGTAATCATTGAAAACATCTTCCTTGCAACACACTCCACACGTGGCAACAACACTGTAGTACATCCTCACCCTGGTAGTGTGTGTGTGTGTGTGTGTGTGTGTGTGTGTGTGTGTGTGTGTGTGTGTGTGTGTGTGTGTGTGTGTGTGTGGTGTGTGTGTGTGTGTGTGTGTGTGTGTGTACCGCCATAACGGATGAATTATCCTCCAAATACTGTTACGACATATATAAATGTACTAATAAACGTAACATTAAAAAAAAAACATGCAATACAAAGTAAAAACAGGTAAGGTTCAATGACAACAGGAAACACACCTCACCAACATCTCTTAGCCCAGTACACCTCAACCATAGGTATTAATTAACTCCTTTTCGATTTGTTCATGTGTTTAAGTGTGTGTCTCCTGAATTATTACTTTTTGTCCAACTCTTTCACCTCTTGCCCTTAAAATTACCTGTCACCCTCAGAAAGTGATCAAACCCCACATATTAATGTCAGCACCTAACGCTGTAGAGTGAAGTAGCAGCCCTGACGCAAGGCTGGCTACGAAAAAATGGACAACAATAAATGTAATGTTACGATTAAAGCAAGTAAAACTATCGAAATGTGAACGAGCGAGGGATCAAACAACAACAAAAACAACACCAACAACACCGACTTCTACAACTACTACTACTACTACTACTACTACTACTACTACTACTACTACTACAACTACTCTTTTTTCATTGTTTGCAGTTTTGTTTTTGCTATTACCATTATCATTATCATTATTATTATTATTAGCACTAGTAGTAGTAGTAGTAGTAGTACTAGTAGTAGTAGTAGTAATAATAGTAGTAGTAGTAGTATCATTATTATCATCATTATTATTGTACCTATTACTATTACTGTCTTATCATCAGTACTCAGACTATTACCTTCATCACCCTTACTTGCAACTGTTATCTTAGAAAGCACACGCACTCCTCTGCGGCGGTAAGGCAGCAGCACCACCCAGGTGTTGCATCCCCACGGCTCGTAGCGTGGCCACTCCAGCTCCTGACTCCCTCAACCGGTCTGATCAGCACCGGACGTCTTCATTAAGGCCGGGGTGACCGAGGCTCTTATCGCGCCCAGGAGGGAGGAGGAGAAACAATTCTGAAAACAAGATCAAATCCCCCACGGAATTCGAATCGACGTGATAGTGAAGCCTCGAACATGGGGCTCCTCACGACCCTAATTGAAAGCGCCGCAGATTCTGGCCTCTATAGAAGACATCTTAGAGACGGATTTTATATAACGTAAGGTGGTGATAAGAGGCACTCCCCACAGGGATGTACAGGGAAACTATAGATGCCGGCATGAAGTGGTCTGCAAGTAAGTCCGAAAAGGCTTGCAAGTCACCTCGAAGTGGTTTGAAACAGTGATTTCTCCTGACGAAAATACGAGTCAGTGATGAGTCAGATAAGTGGTGACCGAGGAATTTTACTGATAGAGTTGTGCACTGACTAAGCTGCAGGTGTCTCGGTCCATGATGTTAATAGAGGAACCCATGGAATGCCTCATGCCTCGGAATGTTCATATATCGACATAGTTTCATTAGCATATGGAGCAACGTCTATTTAGTAACAACTCACAAGAGTGGCAAAAAAAAAGAAGTTACCTTGGATCCAATATACCTCCTGAATGTGCTATCACTTTAATCAGTCGTATTCCTTCTTTTACGTTCGCAGTAAAGTCTGGGAGACACAAGTGAGGAGAGGATAACGAGGGAAGCTCTTGCGATAAAGTTAATCTACGAGGGTGTTCACATATCTGAGACACACCGGTGATTCCGGTCTGCCTCGGGACAGCGGAAGGTTTGTACGCTGCCTGCCCTAAGGAAGGTGTCCCGCGCCTCATGACCCTCGTCTTCCATCCCTTCTGTGTTGTGGTGACTAAGACTAACATTTGGCGTGGCTCCTTCACCCTAAGTTGCCGGGGTAACACTTATGTCTAATTATAAGTACCTGTATCTATGAACTATGTGCATGTGCGTGTATGTGTATCACTTAACACTGCGTGACTCATCTGACGTTACAGATCTTGACCGAAACTTTTGTCGTAGTGTATTGTAGTATAACGGTCCACTTAATTAACACTATATATACAACAAACACGTGACGAGATGGGATGTAACGGTAATCTTTTAAACTAAACAAGTAAATAAGCCAAGCCTGACATATTTCTTTTCTTTCATCGCCCACCACCATAGATTATATCGTATGGTTGTCCTTCCTCTCCTTCCACTGATACTAATTTATCATCATTCCACATAAAAAACATTCCCGTAAACTCTACGGTAATAAGTTGATGCCTTTTGTAAGTGGATACAAGTGGAGATGCGTACACATACTTACATCCATCTGACCGTACTCATGGCAGCAGGTTTCTGAGAGGAGACTGCGTACGTACCTCAAAGTACCCTTAAGGAGAGAGAAGAAAAAAAAAAAAAAATGGAAATAAATTGTTATCTTTCAGTCACAGGAATATTGTGATAATACTCAATGGACTTAAAAGTTACGATTATTAGTTAGCAAAACTTGTGTCATGAAATTTCCTGAACAGGTGTGGTGCTACGGACGCCTAAGGACATTATTTCGTATCATACATCAGCCTGGGTATTGCAGAACTATTCCCCTTGGCCAAATACACCTTACCACCGCGTAAAGTCTTCGGCTACACATTGTGATGGATGGAGGGGGGGGGAGGGGGGGAGGGGATTGTCCACTACTGAACCCGTGTTAGATCTGCGGTCTGTTTATCATGTTCAATGTTTTCATGAATCCGTCACATCATCTCGCTTCCAATCACAATCAGTAATACGTACCGTTTAGAAGCGTATTAGTGACGCATGCCATGAATAAATTAATGCACCAGTACTGGCTGCGTTATCGTTTTATGCATATGTCATGTTAGATTTTTTTTATTGAGATTTAGGCATGCATAAATATCAGCCATAAAAACATTAAGTGTATAGGAAGAGCCTTACATATTTCAAGTCTCAGAGCCCCAGTTGATGGACGAGGCTACACGGTGTATGAGATAAGAACGCTTTGTTACCAATTAGCATGTGACATAATTGTTAAAACTAATTGGTAACAAAACACTTTATCAAAAATCAAACTTTAGCGGGACAATTTACGTTCCGCTAAATAGTGGGTCTGTAGCTGTGATAAGGCGGCGCCGCACACCATCTGCCGCCCCCGCCCCATCCGCGGGTCAGCAACTGGTGGGTCACTCATAACACTCATAACACCAATGAATAAACCGAACACAAAACAAAACACACAACCAACTGACCTGTTAGCTCAACCCACAGTGAAGCCATCCTACACCAACACCAACGCAGCCCACACCGTTCCACGTGACCCTGCCCATACAGCCCTGCATGGCCAAGTCCACACATTCACCACACTAACCCAACCTACATCCCAAACTTAAACAATGTCATTAAACCGGACATAACCCTCCCGCCTCCTCCTCCTAAAACACACACATACACACACACAGTAATGAGTGCCCGGGGGAGGAGGGCCGCCAGGATAGCCACAAGCTAAGCACGGGAGTCCAGCAGGAGGGAAGCGGCCACCGGTCGAGACTGCGGGCGGGCTTGGAATGTGGCTGGATAAGGGTGGACATGTCGGGCCGCGTCGCTGAGATAAGGGCCATGCTACTGGTCTTGGCGGCCAAGTCTCGCCCTATACTCCTCCACTTCAGCCCATCGCTCGAACCCACACATCCCTCTGCCAGGCACTTTACAGCCTCGACTGCCACTCAGTGCTCAGCCTCTTCTCCTCCAAGCAACTTCTTTCACAATGCACTAAACAACGTAATTTCACAATGCACTGATCATATGTAAATATTTTCAGTTAATGCAAATGTTTCCATCTATAGTTATTATTATAAGATTTCTCTTGGATTTCATGGCTTTAATAAACATGTAGAAATTTTATAAGAGGGTTCAATTCTGGGACAAAGTTGTTTCTGGTGATAGAATCCCTCGCTAAGCAATGTTAAGGCGAGTTATTATTAATATATTATATACTTGTACTACCTCGGGATCTGCCATCAATCAAGGGAAAAAGATTAATTGCCTAAAATAAAGATAACAATAAAACTACTACACCAGCAGGAGCAACATCAAAAAGAACATCAACAACAACAACAACAACAAATACAACAACAACAACAAATACTACTCCTCCTCCTCCTCCTACTACTAGTACTAATAATAATAATAACAATAATAATTATAACAATAATAACAATAATAATAATAAAAAAAATAATAACTAATAATAATAATAATCTATATAATAACAATAATAATAATAATAGTTCTATTACTACTACTACTATTACTACTACTACTACTATTACTACTACTACTACTATTACTACTACTACTACTACTACTACTACTACTACTACTACTACTACTACTACTACTACTACTACTACCACTACTACTACTACTAATAATAATAATAATAATAATGATAATAATAACAAAAATAATAATAATGACAGCAAAAAAATTATAACAACGATAATGATAATAATAATAATGATAATAGTAATAATAATAATAATAATAATAATAATAAAAATAATAATAATCAAAATAATAATAACAATGATGATAATAATAATGATAATAATAATACCAACAATAATAGTACAAATAATAATAATCATAATGATAATAATAAATATAATAACTGATTATGTTAGTGATAATAATAAAAAAAATAATAACAATATGATGATCATTAGTACTACTGTTTTAATAGTTATGATTACTATTAGCCTTATTATTATTATTATTATTATTATTATTATTAGTGTGTGTGTGTGTGTGTGTGTGTGTGTGTGTGTGTGTGTGTGTGTGTGTGTGTGTGTGTGTGTGTGTGTGTGTGTGCCGACGGGCGTTTCCCCCATGGGACCAGGAATGGTCTACGCCACACCCTGGATGGTAAACAGGCTAATGTATAAATAACTCAAAACAGTTATCATTAGTACTATTACTATTATTGTTGTTGCTGCTACTACTACTACTACTACTACTACTACTACTACTACTACTACTACTACTACTACTACTACTACTACTACTACTACTACTACTATTACTATTTTTAATAATACAAATACTAATATTATTATTACTACTACTACTACTACTACTACTACTACTACTAATAATAATAATAATAATAATAATAATAATAATAATAATAATAATAATAATAATACTTTTACTCCTACTTCTAATAATAATAATACTGTTCTCACGATGGTTAAACAAATAATAATGAAAATAATGATAATAATGATGATAATAATTATGATAATGATAATAATAATAATAATAACAATAATAGAAATAAAAAAAATTTAAATTATAATAATAGTATGAATAATAATAAAAAGTAGATAAATAAAAAGAATAAGGGCATATATTTTCATGTGAAGTACATAGTCAAATGTGCCTCAATAGTCAATAGTTTTTACACTGAAGGTCATTTGAATCACTTCTTTACTGGAGACAACAAAATATTTTTAAATTATTTAATCCTAACTGAACGATCATTTGCTAGGCTCACCGACTAAAAATTAACCATTTCATTGCAGCTTTTGAGATCAAGCAATAGTCAGCTGTCAACACGGCCGCTGCATGACCTGTGAACGGACTATAAGGATTATGCACAAGCTACGAAAGGTGGTGGCAGTGCCTACACATGTTTGCAGCACACTCACAGTCTCCCACACCACACTCCCCACTACTACGATACTACCAATAACGACGAAGCTACACGTGATTACTATCGATATCACGAGAGCAGCAACCACGACACAACAGCACACGATTACTACCAGGAAGAAGCTGCACGCGATTACTATCAATATTACGACAACCTCAGTCAGAACGAAGGTGCACGCGAGTACTGCCGGTACTACCAAACCAAGACGAGGCTGCATACCATTACTATCATTGTGTAAGGCAGGGACAGCAGCGTGACATGGTGCCAGCGGAGGTGCCATACAGGAGGCCAGCACGACCCTCACCTTCAGTACGGGTGTTTGGGCGAGACGGGCGTCCTTTGGTGTGCCAGTGGGAGGATGGGTACGCCGCCTTCCACACTCAAAGGCACACTCAGGGCAAGGCTGCTCATTAACAAGCCTTTACTCAGGGGTCGTGCCGCAGAGGGACATGGTACCAACTCAGTGCCAAGTCAAAACAGTGCCACAAATTATAAACATACATGTGAAGGAAAATTGACCCGTATATGTATATGTACCACACATACGACTTTCCTGTAATGCACATGTATACTTTTTGAAGATTTATAATAAAACACCACATACATAGAACATCCATTTGTTTACTTTTATCTTTTTTTTTCTTTTTTTACGCTGGAAATTATCACGTATTAGTCTCCACGGAATGAGTATTATTGACACTTTTTGTTTTGTTTTGTTCCTTATATATTCCTTTCCAGTTAATGAAATCGGATGTTTTTCTTATTATTTCATTATTGAGTAATGGAACTGACTTGGAGGTTATTATAATTTACAAAATAATGCGCTTCATTTAAATACAAAAAAATTATCATGAAAAAAAGCCACAATTTAAAAACCTTATTAACCACATGATCATAATATTACTATTTTTTTTCTCGAGTTTTCTTTTGAATATATCATATACTTTTTTTCTACGCTTCATTAAAGTATTTTCCCTCATTTGTGATATTTTTTTCTTCTTTTTATCAACTTTGTAAACGTTTGTCTGTTTCCGCAACATTTTTCTTTCCACTCTTTCGGCGCACACGTGTGTGTGTGTGTGTGTGTGTGTGTGTGTGTGTGTGTGTGTGTGTGTGTGTGTGTGTGTGTGTGTGTGTGTCTGTGTGTGTGTGTGTGTGTGCGTGCGTGCGTGCGTGCGTGCGTGTGTGTGTGTGTGTGTGTGTGTGCGTGTGTGTGTGTGTGTGTGTGTGTGTGTGTGTGCGTGTGTGTGTGTGTGTGTGTGTATATATACATATATACATTGGTGAAGGAGGCTGGCCAGGAGCAGAAAAGGTAATATAAAAACACACTCACATTGCCAAAAGGGTCAACCAATGTAGTTTAGAAGGTGTCTTGATACTCTTCTCTCGAAAGTATTCAAGTCGTAGAAAATTGGAAACACAGAATAAGGCAAAGGATCAACAATTCAAGATACTGGTTAACTAATGCACTAATGATACATAAGGACGATTCCAGCACAGCCGAAATGATACTGAGTGCTAATCTGTTGTGTGGAAGAGGCGCAGGCAGAACTTCTCAGTCTATAAAGGGCAAGTCCCAGTCCTAGTTTACATGATTTCAAGAATGCCTAAGAGCCACTTCATGGCAACAGTTTTTATATGACTTTATGACAAGACCTGCGGGATTGGCGTCGCTAATAAACATAAATATTTTATCACCATTAAAATAAATAATCTGCTGATGCAACAACAGTGGCATTTGCTGAGGAGGTGAGACAATTTTTACGACAAGGATATCCAGGTGTGCTGGAGTAGCTACCATGCTTTCACTCTGATGATCTAGAATATCCAGATGTGATTTTTTACACCAATAAACTCCATATAGAGAGCTACTGATGATAAAAAAAATCTTGATGATGCAGTTGACGTTTGTTGGTTACATCAGCTCGCCAGCTGTGTGGGTAGCGTCAGCTGGCTGACCGGATCACTACAAGTAAACTTAACCAACTTGGCATTAGGGATCATTGTTTTTTTTATTATGGTTCTATCAACATGCAATTTCCGCCGCCGCCCCCTCACCGCGTGGCAACACCACAACCATCACCATCATGCAACTGCATTACGAAGGCTCATCTTCTTTTGCAATCGTCTCGTTTTTGTCATACGCCTCCACACAGAGTAAGGACGCCTTAAATATTAATACTTCGAAGATCATTTCCTTGTTTACATAGGAGTGTTTGAAGTGTGTGTGTGTGTGTGTGTGTGTGTGTGTGTGTGTGTGTGTGTGTGTGTGTGTGTGTGTGTGTGCGGTGTGAGTGTGTGTGTGTGTGTGTGTGTGTGTGTGTGTATGTGTGTGTGTGTGTGTGATGTGTGTGTGTGTGTGTGTGTGTGTGTGTGTGTGTGTGTGTGTGTGTGTGTGTGTGTGTGTGTGTGTGTGTGTGTGTGTGTGTGTGTGTGTGGTGTGTGTGTGTGTGTGTGTGTGTGCGCGTACATGCGTGCGAGCGTGGAGGAGGAAGTGGAGAAGAAAGACCAAGGCACAATAATGATGACGACGGTAACAAACATAATGATGAAGGAATGGTAAAGGAAGTGTAATGCTGCGGAAATGCCCAAAATTACGCTTTTCACAAAATTACAAGTCTTCTTCACCCAAAACATCACCTTGCAGTAAATCTGACGGTAAAGCCAGTTTTTTTCGCACTGACACTACACTTTCCAGACGACGGAAGCCTGAAATAAACAGTATCATTTTCACACAACAACTCAATATTTCTGCAACACCTGGAAATACAAGAGGCGGACAAGCAGCATGGCGGGTGCAGCAGCAGGCGGCGGGGGTCTGGTCATTGTGCTACACGGAGGAGGCGGCGAGGCGATGATCGGGAGTTTATTGCCTTCGCCGCGCCGTCGGGAGGTGATGTTAATATTAATCACCGGTGTCTTGCCCGCACCTCCCCGAGACTCGCAATCTCTATCAATATCAAATTCCTCTTCGACTGCTAAGGCGAAGGAGAGGGCAAAGCACACCACCTGGCGGCAAGAATCACCTGCAGGAGGCAGAGCACGGTGATTTTCAACATTACGGAACGTTGTTGCTTGTCTCTCTTTCCGCGCGAAGCTGACGTTGGAATCTTCTCTGACACTGTTGCCTCATTACGGAAACGGTAAGATCTATCGATATTCTCTGATATTCGCCGATGCTGTCATAGCGAGGTGTAAGACTTTATTGTTTACATGGTAATGAATTCACCCACTGGTTTGGGCGTTCCTTTAGGAAAATAATGCATTCAGCCGCCGCCTGATATGTTCATGGAGGATATTTACGGAAACTATGACGGATTACGGCAACCGAGGTTTTATGCAAAGAATGGTGAGCCGGACAGTGCTTGGTGGTGGGGGTGCGTCGGGCGGGGAAGGAGCGCGATCGGTGATGGTGATCCTGTGCCCTTGCAGGTCAGCGCGAGGTGGCGGGGAGTGTTGTGGGGCGGCGCGGGTATGTGGCCACGGTGGAGCTGAGGCACAATTGAGGGTGACTGGACAGGACCTCCAGCCTGCACACTGCACCACCACCTGACTCGTAAGTTCATCGAATGTTATCACTAATGGCGTCGCTGGTCACTTGTTTTCATCTTCAGGAATTAACTACACTACTGGACGATTGAATATAATTTGTTTGAACGCTCGAGTAATATTGTTTAGTACCAATGATAAAAATTGATAATTATGGTAGTTACATCGAAATTACAAGACAGAGTCACTGATGATGAATACAAATGCATGTACTTTATATAAGAATCTGCGAGATAAAACTTACACAAGCGAACTGTAAGCTGTGTTTAGCTAGAGAAGGTCCGCATTTGCGATTCCAAACAACCGGTTGGAGAGAAAACCAGGCGGGCAGTCACGAGGGAGTGTCGGCAGGTGGTGACTCGCAGCGACATACAGTCCATCCTGGGCATCAAGAGTGGTGGTTGTTGGTGCTGCTCATCACACAACAACTGTTTATCTCAACTAAGAGTGAACGACATCAAGAAGCGTGAACACGTCTAACATACATTCTTTATAGAAATATTTTATGGTGATTGAATGAAGAAATTATTTGTCATGTATACCTTGTAACGTTGTAAATACATACCTATTGCAAATCAAGGTGTAGCAGATTTGTGATCTTCGAGAATAAAAAGAAATATTGCAGTTAAGTGCACAAAATATCCAAAGAATAAAATACTTATTGACTGCTTTTATATTAGTTATCATCCAACAAAAAGAAAAAAAGTTTAAAGTGCCGTAGGGATTAAGGTTTGTATTATTATATGAAGTTTTAACATTGTATTTAAGAGACTGTAAAGGCTTTTCATAACAAACAAATAAAGGGTAAGTACGTGGCCTTGTTTTAACAACTTGAATTTTCTGTGTAGTATCAGCGTGCACTCCAAATTGAGATTAACTCTATCTTAGTGCGACGGAGTACCCTGTGGCCCGCCGGCAAGAGAGGCTCCCAGACATCATAAAATAATCCCTAGAGCGTATAAACAATCGAGACGGCATCTGGGCAATCTAGACAGGATCAGGACTGCCGAGAGCGTCCTGAGAGCCGGTCAGACAGGGCAGGCAGGAGACAGCCCACCCATCACGCCATGGCCTTACAGGGGGCGAGATGGGAACGACGCCATCAGTCGAGTGTGGCCTTATGAAACCTGATATTAATGCCATTTTCGTGATTATTGTGTAGGTCATTTCGGAGTCTCTGCCCAGGGCTCCCGCGGTGAACAATACCCTGTTATAGCTGGCCTCGGCACCGCTTACACCGCACACCACAACTCCCTTATTGTGACCAAGGGGTTGACGGACGGCCCCGGACCCCCCCTCACCTCTATCAGTGACAGTCTACTTGGAGAAATATTGCAAGCGAACTCATTCACCATTCCACGAACGGGATAAGTTTATTTCGAGACAAAGTGGAAGGGGACTATATAGTACTAGGCAATGGGCAAACACACTATGTGATATATGATATACGAGCGCACCCACTGCGGCCACGACCAGAATCGCTATAAGCTCGTGGAAGGGATTATCTCCTTTGGGTCCGGATATTCGTCTTGTGGCTGTGTGGTCTGCAGGGCGGAGGGCAAAACAATGCGCCTCGAGCTGATCACATTCGGGTTGTTTTTCCTAAGCGGAGGTACAACATGTGCCTGGGAACCCTGGACTGATGCCGTCTGCTTATATAAGAGACGTCGTGTTCCTCGGCGGCGAGTATCAGTACGACGCGGCCTCCAGGATCACCGCCGAAAACGAGCAAGTAATCCATCAACATCTCTGAAACACAACCCCAGTCCCGCCTACCCCTGTCTACCTCCGAGTCGCGCAGAAGCCGTTATGACGCGTGTTATCGTAATCGATGTAACGCACTGCCCCCTCCCCCTCCCCTCAAACCAAGGGAGACCCACCCACGACCCACCGAGGGCCGCGGCCAGACCCACCGCACACTCAAGTCCTCATATTTCCACAGCAGTGCAACCTTAGTCGTCCCATCGTCTGCCGGAGTCCCTGATAACGCCGCCGCAGTGTTGCCAAGGCCGAGCCGCTGCGCTGTCCCTCCAGGTTATCTTCACCATCTCACGTCTCTACACTGCGGCCGTCGTGTTCATTAGGGCGTCAGAAGCAGAGTAAGGAACAACTCCTTACTTTCACCACTGATCGCTCCCACATGTATCCTCACAGGAAGGACACACGCAACGTTTCTGTAAAATGGCATCACCAGGTGGACGCGGCTGCCTGTATAATCCAACACTTCTGCGTTAGACAGTGGGGCTGTGGGCGGTAAACGTAATACTAAGTAGATAAAAGCTGCACTCTTCCCTTCTTTAGCTCGGGCCTTTCCTAGAGAGACAATGGTTGTAATGAGGCTCTGGTCTGGCGAGGTGTGAACGACAGCCGCGTGCCACAGCCTACACCTCGACCATGGTTATCGAGCGGCTTACAGACCAGAATGGCGATGATGAGTCGAGGTCATTGCCGGTGAGATTGATCGATACCATGTGGCTAATTAGCGCGAGGATCGTGGGCGGAGCTTAACGAGGAGACGGAACAACGGCTGTGTGATTATTAGTGGTCCAGCCGAGGAGGGAAGAAGAGGCGCTAGGAAAAAAAAGAGAGAAAGGGATGTAAAATAATAGTAAGAAAAGGAGGTGCATACATCTAGAAGCATTATAACCCTTTACACAGAAAAAAAAATGTACGCATGATCCACGATACAGTCCATGAACTGGTGGTATGTACGCAAAGGTGGTATGAAGGAAAAGACAGAAGAACACCTCCGTGCATCCTCACCGCTGTTATACCCAGACAAAGTCCACGCCAAAGGTGCTTCGGCGTCTAGAGTTCGCTTTCTATCATTGAATCATCCACCGTTTCACCGCCATATACCAAATAACAGCGTATAAAGCTACAAACACACGTAAACTAATTCATATACACGCCCCTCCACCTCGCCTCACCTCACCTCGCCTCACAGGGACATCCTCGCCGGGAAAAAGAGACGGGGGTGTCAAGTTCGCGATAGTTCACTTTCTGGAAAATCCTTTCCCGTAATATATGAATCTATAATGAGCGAGGCCGCCGTGATGCCGGTGTGTGCGTCACCTGATCCTCCCGCCCACCTCGCTGCCCGCCGCCACCCCTCCCAGCCCGGGACGGCGGGTGACTGCACGTGTAAGGCTTCCTCATGAAACGTAAAGAGAAACAGGTAACATAACAGGGATTTAGGCAGAAGGAGAGATAGAGCGAGATAAAAAAAAAAAAACCCACAATATACGATACATACTAACTCCTTAATTAATGATATTTCTAAAATTAGACTGCGAAGGGAAATGTTTTATGTATATTCGTTTAACAAGCACACACACACACACACACACACACACACACACACACACACACACACACACACACACACACACACACACACACACACACTAACACACACACACACACACACACACACACACACACACACACTGTAACAAAACAAAAAAAAAGCCAAGGAAACTCGAGTAAGCCCACCTGATCCCGTCCTCCCGGAAGTTCAGCTCACGGCGTCTCAGGAGTCTGGAAGAAGGAAAAAAAAGGGATAAAACTTGCACGAAGACTAACCAGGTGAAGCCGCAGCGAAGATGAACTGGTATTTGTATACATTTAAGATGAGACGATATATCTATTTGTAAAGTTTTGTTCTCAATGTGCCAAGTACAGTATTTGTCTAAAAGAATTGCAAGTAAAACAAGGAAGTGATATTATAGAAAGAAATATAGTATTAGAGGAGTATTACTGGTGGTGGAATACGTTCATTTACGATGTGTGGTGATAGTATTCTTTAATCCAGCAACGCAATCAGACACTTCAGATATAAATTTCGCCAACATTTCGCATAAACATAAATACATTTATATCTTGATGTGTGGTAAGTAACTTCATGTTAGGAAGCTCCGACTTTCTTAACCCAAAGGATATCATAAAAAAAAGTTGCAAGGCAGCTAATAAGATCTGGCTACTACTTATAAACAAAGAATTCTTAAATAAACAAATAATGTTCCCGGTCACTGAAGAATGAGTTCAGTTTTATCAACAAAATACTTCGATGACAATGTCCGTATCCTTATCATAGCATATCGACAGGCGCTCATTGCTAGTAAAAGTAGCTGTTTGACTTTTCTCTCTCTCTCTCTTCTTCCTCCATATCTCTCACTCTCCTGCTGTAGCCGCGCAATGACTCCTTCGACACAGCAGCAGTGTGGTAATGTTTGTTATCATAAGCATGTTCTTTACTTGTAAGTCTAAGATTACTTGGTCCTTGAGAGCCTCGACAACAGCGTGTGCGAGAATATATCATACATAAAAAGCATGATTTGGTGACAACAAGACACAGACAACACTTGTTTATGGAAACTTAGAGACACTCATTTTTAACAACTTCAGACACCGGTAGCTCCTCGGGGCTCTGATCATGTAAGGGCAAGGAGTTTAAAAAGCCACAAACAACAAGACAACACAAGGGCCTCGCCAGACACCCGTTATCCCTGCCTCCCAACAACTCCCTGGGCAACCAGTAGACGAGGTTAACTTTTGTTCCCAGTACCAAGGCAGTGTGGTGTGGGTCAAATTGTCTACAGGAATACTAATGAACCGGGTTATCGACGATATTCAATTAAACTTATAATTGCCTGCTGCAACATGATAAATTCAGTTAAGTTTCTCCCTGCCAGTAACAAGAGTGATTAAGTGTATCATCCAAGGCCACAATAATTTGCCACAATTAAATCTACAGTAACCGATGCAAGACAGGAGTTATTAGCTAATTTTGTATTCTAGGAATTGCATGATTAATGGGAGGCTGTTGCGTAATAGCAAGCATCAGGCCCACACTGCCGCAGTAAATTGTTCTTCTCTATAATATTTCACGATGGTATCTTGCCGCGCCATGTTGGGCCGCCAGCACACCGTCGGGCCTGCAGATAATTCCATGATGACTCCCGGTCAGCAAAACTATTACAATTATTGCTCGTCTATCACACTAAGACAAGAAGAGAACATTTCCAACACATAAACAAAACCAACAAGTCTAATCGTCGGCTAAGGTTATGAGTGGCATTTAGTGTGCGGGAGGAAACAGGTTTAGAGGCGCCCACTAATATCAACCATTCACAAAGGTATATGGAAACCTCCCTACATTCCCCTGACTTACGCCCAAGGGATCCCAGAAATTAGTCGCGGGAGAGCCTGTGGTGTTGCATTACCGCTTCATTACTGCTTGGAGGGGCTGCTGGTGTTGATGGAGGGTACTAACGCCTCCACCTTAAGTGCCAACAGCGGGGCAAAGCGGGGCAGAACGGGGCTAAAGGAGGGAGGATCAGGGCACAGCGGGGCGGGGCGGGGCGGGGCAGAGCGGGGCAGAGGAGAGGAGGTTGAGACTTGCTCGAATCAAAAAGTAAAATAAGACAAAATTAATCAACCGTTAGATGGCGACCAATTATCATATTAATTTCTCTGTTCTAATTAAAGACAAAAAATAGTGCCCGAGAATGGCTGGTTGAAGGAAAGGTTGTGGTGGTTGTTGTTGTTGTTGTTGTTGTTGTTGTTGTTGTTGTTGTTGTTGTTGTTGTTGTTGTTCTTGGCGGTAGTGGTTGTGGTGGTACCCGAGGAACATCAACACCTCGTTACACCACCACACTCAGGGAAGACACAAGTACATTTATTTACATACATACATACATACATACATTCTCACACTCCAAAAGAGAGAGAGAGAGAGAGAGAGAGAGAGAGAGAGAGAGAGAGAGAGAGTGTGTTCCCACCGCCACCGCCTCCACCGCCTCCTTCACCTCCTTCACCCACTTGGTCGACTGTGGCCGCCATAGTAGCTGATTAATTGCCTAATGAGCTGTCAAATGATTTATGAGGAGCTGAAGGAGAGTGGGGTGGACGTGTGAAGGACCGGTCTCTCTCTCTCTCTCTCTCTCTCTCTCTCTCTCTCTCTCTCTCTCTCTCTCTCTCTCTCTCTCTCTCTCTCTCTCTCTCTCTCTCTCTCTCTCTCTCTCTCTCTCTCTCTCTCTCTCTCTCTCGTTCTCAGTTTCTTGCTTTCTATTACACAGTTTCAACACATTCAAAACTTTCTTTATCTTTCACAATTCATCGTTCCTCCCACACTGTCTCTTCCTATGAATTCCTCGTCCTCCTCCTCCTCCTCCTTTTTCTCCTCCTCCTCCTCCTCTAGCGCTCCTCACCTGACGCTGCCTACCCACCCGAGTTCATTAGGCACGAAGATAATATCCATACTCGTTATCCAATAATATTCTAGGATTACCGCCGCCCTGGGTGGGACCACAACGATACGCGACCCGACACCACGGATAAGGTTTCCCGTTTCGTCGCCCCGAGCAAACACGCACATACAAAAAATACTCTTCAGCCCTTGTTCATGCGAGTTTCAGGAGACATCCGGAGGCGATTTGTATGTATGTGTGTGTGTGTTAGGATGGGTGGTGTTGAATGGCCTCCTCCTCCTCTTCCTCCTCCTCCTCTTCCTCCTCCTCCTCCTACTCAAGAAGAAGGGGGAGGATGTGGGAGGCGGAGGAGAAGGAGGCAGGAGGCGGGAAGAGGCTGGTGTTGGCGGCTGGTTTATCGCGGAAAAGGTTATGCTCGTCCTGCTGAGAGAAAAAAAGAAGAAGAAAAAATTAGCTGGCCACTTGGAGGTTCTTGGTTTAAGGGGCGTTGCTGTGTGAGGCCGCGGCGAGGGCTGTGTTACCTGTGGGACTGTTCACCGGACTGGAAACAACACTGATGACGAGGGAATAAAAGGACACTAAACCTAATCTACCTTCGTCTCAAGTGTATAAATATAAAGAGTGCGTTAAAGAGATTTGCGTATTTATTTATGAGTTTTTTGCTTTTTTTTTTAGATGTGAATTTTACTGATTGCTTGATTGGATGTACTGTACTTACAAATGAGTCAATGTTTACCTTTATGATGCTGGGTTTGTAAAGTGGCACTGATTTGGATGAGCAAATCAAGTTTTATGTTTGGTATTTGCATTTGATTCACATTTGTAGCAATTGTGTGTGCGTGGGGGTGGCAGATGGGGGGGAGAGGGGGTGAAGGTGGGGGGGAGGGGGTGAAGGTGGAGAGTGTGGGGTGTTGGATGATGCTAATAGAAAAAAAGGAGAGGAAAGTAAACAGATGCTGGGAACACTTTCTCCAGCTGGTATTTCACATCCTGACTCTCCTCTCCCTGTGACATTACCAGTTACACCTATTCATATGTCTTATTTTTTTTATCAACGTATGAAAACGTGTGTGTGTGTGTGTGTGTGTGTGTGTGTGTGTGTGTGTGTGTGTGTGTGTGTGTGTGTGTGTGTGTGTGTGTGAGTGGATGTTTATTCTTATTTTCAGTCTGTGCCAAGGACGTCAACAATACACGCCACAGTAGTAGTTGGATACTTAAACTCGTATGCAAAACACGAAGCTACATTAACCTCATAATCATTAACAATTAACCTTCTAAGCTTCATAAAGATTCATAAAGTTACACAGGTTTAACAAATACCAAAGAAAAGAACACCTAAATACATGAAAATCTGTACCTAATCTCCAATCTTCTCAACCTCAATTCTTAAAACACATCGTTCACCACCACTAAACAACCCAATGACCTTTTTCTCTCTGTCCTGCACCTCCCCTGACCCTCTCCTCATGACCCTCGCCGCCACACACCACTCACAACTCCGTCACAGCCCGGGTCGCGAGGGTGAGGCAGTCATTAATTACTCACACCCGCCACTAATACCGCTAACCAAGATTCACACGCTGTAAAACCTGTGTAAATTTCCGAACCACCTCACGAAGACAGTTTAATCACATGCACCACGATTAAGTTGCGTTGTCTTGCTCCTTATTCATTGTTTATCTCAGATCGTCTGGCTGGTGTACGTCTTTCTGTGATAACTTGTATGTGCATCTGTGATAGTAATGGATTTTCGGTATATATTGAACTTGTAAATCTGTAGGTATTGGATGTTAAGGTCACCAGTCAGGCTTCCCAAACGCTCCTTCACCACAATTACAATTACGTTATCAATACCCACGATCTTGCTGCTGAAAGTGTAATGGATGTGCTTATGTGCAGGGTTTCAGGACAGTGAATTATTAGGAATGAAATGTACTGAGAAAATTGATGTTGGAAGATGCTGAGTGTGCCTCGAATGATCTTACTATTGTCTGGTTTTATGTTGTTCATGGTGATTGTGGTGATGTACTAGCTGTTGTTACCGCCTTTACTATTGTTGTTGTATTAGTTGTGTCATTACTAGAAATACTATTACAATTACTACTTCTACTACTACTACTACTACTACTACTATTATTACTACTACTACTACTACTACTACTACTACTACTACTACTACTACTACTACTACTACTACTACTACTACTACTACTACTACAACTTCTACTATTACAACAACAACAACAACACCCTTCTTTCCTCCATGCCATTACGTTACATCATATTACGTTCATGAATTGAATTTATGACGAAATTTTTTTTTCCCTTCCCTTCTGTAGACATGGAAGCAGCCAGCAAGGCCAACCTTACATTTAACTATCGGCCTTAATTCTTGCGCGTAAAAAAAAAAACACCAAAATTTTTGGCACTATGCCTGTTCACATACATTCTCTCTCTCTCTCTCTCTCTCTCTCTCTCTCTCTCTCTCTCTCTCTCTCTCTCTCTCTCTCTCTCTCTCTCTCTCTCTCTCTCTCTCTCTCTCTCTCTCTCTCCGAATAGTCCGTTACAAACATGTAGTTAGCACACAGAAATCATCACCTCAGCCTCGTAGTCACACAAATCGTATCATGACCCAAGATTAAAATAGGGTGAGTCACGCGGCTTGTCTTCATGTTCCTCGCACCATATTGATGATACATTACCTGCTTTCAGAACATTCCAACGAATGCTGTTCATTGCGATAGCAATGAAAAATATCTCAATCTAAAAAGAATTAAATTCAAATTCAAACATTTAGTATGTGTTAGTGCGTAAACCTTGGATGCTGGGTGTGGGTCACTCCAGATCATTTTCAGTTTCCAGATTTCATGAGCCACATTCATGGCCGCGTCAGGGAGGCCTCAAGGATAGCATCCTCCTACGCCAAGGCGGGGCGGGCGCTGCCAAGCGTATAATTGAGCTTCGCGGTGTTATATGTATTTAACTTCAAAGCAACACGCACAATTTCAAGCATAATTTGGGTTCTCGAGCTTGTCTGTGTTTGAGGAGTGAAGCAACTTAATATAAGCATCGGTAAATACCACACTTATGAACCATGAAGAAGACATAAGCCGAGGCACCTCAGGCAAGGAATCGTGTTCAGAAGGAGAAAGATTAACATCCCCCTTTATGCTCCCCTATACTTGTAGGGGATGCCACTCCCCACCACCACTCAGCCCCGGGCGTGAGGGCCGCCGCGTGTTCTATCACACCATACTTCGGGCTCACCAAACTCTGAACGGTGGCAGCTTATGGCGGCCACTCATCGTGACTATTCCACAACCCTCCCTTCGAACCCTGAAGACACTGATGATTGCAGCCTGACAGAGGGCACTGAGCTGATCACATGAACCTGTGGACAAGCATCCTCATTTTCTTTTACACAACCACCTCTCAACCAAGATTCTGCTACTACTCTACAATTATAACATTAAACGATGAGACGCTATTAACACACAGTTCAAGTTTAATTCAACTTCAGTCTCAGAACAGCCTGAACTTTCCAAAAATCATCCCGCTGCACACACGCTTCCAGGCCACTTGAGTCTTTGTTATAGAGATTCTGTATTCAGCAAGTCGAGCTGCCTCAGGGTTTCTGGGACACAAGTGTTATCAGGGTGACGGTGGTGCCTCCTGGCGGCAGGAGACCAAAGCTGATGCAGCGACAAAAATGGAATGGAAAATAAATCTAAGATTCTTTTATTGATTTTACACCCACACACCCACAAATACACGCACGCACACACACACACACACACACACACACACACACACACACACACACACACACACACACACACACACACACATATATACATACACACATACATACATACATACATACACACACAAATATATGCATACACACACACATATACACTACTACTACTACTACTGCTACTACTACTACTACTACTACTACTACTACTACTGCTACTACTACTACTACTACTACTACTACTACTACTGCTACTACTACTACTACTACTACTTATGATAATAATAATGATAACAACAACAACAGCAACAACAACACCAATAACAATAACGATAACAAATGAACCTATTAAGTACTTGTCCAGACTTTATTACAATACTCAAACTGAAGGTGCGCGGGCCTTTCTTTTATTAATTTCGTTGTCCACCACACCTCGAGCAATGACATAAATATTGGCGCCGGGCTAATTCAGAGGCACCTGCTGTACCTTACCTTGTCGCACCCTTCACTGCGCACCACCATCCCGTAAGGCAGCCTCAATAAATGGGTATGGACTGAGAAACAAACTTCTCTCTCTCTCTCTCTCTCTCTCTCTCTCTCTCTCTCTCTCTCTCTCTCTCTCTCTCTCTCTCTCTCTCTCTCTCTCTCTCTCTCTCTCTCTCTCTCTCTCTCTCTCTCATTCTCTTCACACACACACACACACACACACACACACACACACACGCACACGCACACACAACACACACACACACACACACACAGAGGACAGCAGCCAGGCCAGGTCATATATCAACCACCCACTGACGACTGGCTCCACCTTCACCTTCACTCATGGTCGACGATGCCATCTATTGCGTCCTACCAGTGACCTCTACGTCTGGGGTGGTGCAGCTCCCTCCTGCCCCGCCCGTCTCCAGATAGGGCCCCTTATAGCGAGGCAAGATTGTATGATTGCGCACAGTAGTAGCTTCGAGGATCAGGTTACGCACTTTTGATGAATCCTGCCTACAATT
>JAPQNM010000045.1:19504212-19516712 GCA_029783475.1 Metacarcinus magister
CTTTCTTTTTACGCCTTGATGTGTATCACGTGTCGTCAAATTAACACAAGATCGATAACTGGTAAACATTCCTTTTTTCCCAGGAAACGGCAATGATTCCTTATTTTCTTTCGTACGACTTACATTCCCTTTGCAAAATTGTCAAAAATACCATAATTTGTTATCTATTTGTCTTTTTACTTTCGTCTATGTTTTTTTTTCTTAATTATAACAGTCATGTTCACTATCTTTTGTTTGTCTGCAGTGGCCGATTGCATATATCTTCTTTGTAAAAAAATATAATAATCTGGATTTCGAAAGTCTATTCATCATTCGTAGACAACTGATAATTTCGTTGCCAGTGCTGGGAGTAGCGACAATTAACAAATTAATTGACAAAGTGAGTGATTTCTGAGTCCTGACAGCATAACACCAAGACTAATGACACGCCAGCACTGTGACGCCATTGTACCCTTGAGCTGCAGCACCACTGACACGATGGACGTAAAAACTCACTAAATTATCATGCTAATTATAGGACGAGTAGTTAAAAGGAGCAAGTTTCATGACAGCTCCTGAGGGTGACGAGGCGTAGCTGGTAGAGCGTGAAGGCGTCGGGGCCACACACCGGCCACTCGTCTTGCTGAGCGGCAAACACAGTGGAAAGTTTGCACCGCGGAGGAAGTCAGTCTTACAACACCTTCGGGAAAACCTTACGAGGAGAATAACTTTCAACACCATAATTTTCAGCTGATCACTTATATGAAGTATAAAATTATTTTTAAATAGAATCTTTAATACGATAACAGATTGAAACTAAGCGTCACTGATGCGCTTGACTTCCCTCACCACGGCTCCCGCCCCGCCTCCTCCCTCCGGCCCCGCCCTCCCTCCGGCCTCTCCTGGCTAGATTCTCATTATAGATAACAACTCCCAAATCATGACAAATTAACTTAAAATTTTACAAAACTATGAAAAATCAAATTCCTGCGTAACTTTTCCAGCAGCAAAGCAACACCGCCTGCAAGCCGCCCCAGACTTGCTGTTGTGGTGTTGACACTCAATGCCCGTGAAGGCGTAGAGCAGCGGATCAACACACCTCTGAAATAAGTCATCGAAGTGGTGATAAATATAAATTGTACACAGGTATAGCACAAGCACGGTGGTTGGATGACAGGTGGCAATAGACAGGCAGGTGTTGGGTTTGTCAGTCACAGAGTCAAGACACAGAAGCCACGGGAAGCTCATGTGTATGTGTGTGTGTGTGTGTGTGTGTGTGTGGGTGTAGGTGTGGGTGGGTGTGTGTGTGTGTGTGTGTGTGTGTGTGTGTGTGTGTGTGTGTGTGTGTGTGTGTGTGTGTGTGTGTGTGTGTGTGTGTGGGTGCATAGACACACGAAATATTGCTACCATATACGTCCAAATAAACAAAGAACAACAGTCAAAGAGATAACCATCAATGTAATCATGCATAATAAAAATGTGTTGTGAGTTGAAATGAAAACTTTTGCAGCAACGAATTATACGCTTTATTCTGGATGCGTTTCGATTAGAATTAAACATGATAATAGCACCGTGAACCGACAAATGTCATTAACAAAAAATCTCTCTCTCTCTCTCTATCTATCTCTCTTTTTCACTCACTCTCTTTCTTTTCTTTTTTTTATCACTACCGGCTTCTACCATGTCTCTCGCCGTACCAGATCCTCAAATGTGTTCCTCGTTTCATTGCACAAACATCAGGACCAATCAGGAGGCCGCTAGTAGTCAGGTAACACTGGAAACAAACCAAAGCTCATCTTGATAAACCTTTGCATATCGCGTTACCAGAAGAGTTGTTTAATCATAATTCCGTGTGACGTGTTCTGCGTTGCTGAATCATTCCTAGAAAATCATTTGTGCGTAATTTTTCCTTGTCGTTATTGTTTTGTTTTATTGGTGAAGAATGTGAGGTGGATTCTTTTTTGGAGGGGCGGTGTTCGTGTTATATAATATTTTGAAGACTTTGTATCCTTATGTTTGTTGATTTTACGTTTCTTGAAGTTTCATTTAAGTTTGTTTTTTTTACAGTTTTCTATACATTGTTTATTGCAGGTTCCTCACTCCCTCCCCATCCTACAACACGCTTCATTATATTGTTAATCGTTTGTTGCATAATTGAACACTCGTCTTAACAGCTCTTCACAAAACTCTTTAACGATCTTGTCTGTAAGTCGCCTCGCTATTACCTTTTACAGCCTACAAAGTGTGGAAAAGAATGCAGGCTTTTGTTGGGCACCACTTTTTTCACCTCTCTGAGCAGCGCGCAAGGCAGAACAGACTCACCACTTTGGCATCTGCTAAGTGGTTATACAAAACAACTATTCACCTGCTGCTTGTCAACAACTTGTTAGTCCAAAGCTTTATTGCTGGCGGCTACGTACCTATGATCGCTAACGAGCAATACGTCCAGAATATTAAGTTTTTTTTCACACCTTCCACTCCCTTTACACAGCTTAACCTGGTGCACCATATTTTTATCGAGCATAATGTGTAGTTCTGGTGTGTCTATGTGCATGAAACTACGAGTGTCTCAGCTGCTTTGGTAATGCGGTGGAGTTCCTGGGCAGACATGAGGCGGGAATACCTATCTAGAAGCCTTCGGTGCCGGCGTTGATCTAATGAGTTGCGATAGACGTATAAGGGCCAGCCAGGATGAAGTAGTGAGGACTTGCTGGTTCAGTACGTCACTCCCCCTTTCCACTTAATTTTAGGAGATTTTCGATTCAGCCATCAGTCATTCCTGGGATACTACGCGTGAATGATATTATGAGCAATGTGAGTTACTATATGTTTCTCTTGAATAAAGGAAGGCAATAAGAGTTCGTGGAGGTATAATTAACAGAACTTAACTCGCGGTGAGAGGAATAAACGGTTATAACATTTTTTCTTTTCCAGCATGAGTGTTAGCTGGACCCACTGTACCACGAGCACCTCTGGCAGGGTGATGGGGGACAGAGCGGGGCCTCCAGGGGTCAGTGGGTGGATAGGAATACAAATGATGGAAGCACATACAATATTATAGACATTATAATTTAATGAATATGTCAACTACAGGCGTTTGCATCTAGTTGTGCATAGAATAATAATAAACAGTAGAGTGGATGACTATTGCAAAAGTTTAAACAGCAGTTAGTGTTGCTGCGCCATCCTGTAACTCACATATTAGACTATCATGACCACTGTATTTTGAGCGGTAGTTGTTGTAGAGGTGTAACATTGGTGACACAGGTTATACTTCACGACCACAGAGAGTATTAAAAAGGCAATATTGTCGTGTTGTTTACCAAGCCTCAGTAAAGACACATAACACCCTTTGTTTACACTGGAGGAGGAAGCGTCCTTCATGCAATCAGGAAATCAAGAGATCATATCATTACATTGTCGTTTCATCATATCATAAACACTCGATACTATTACAAAAAAAATCCAAACACATTTCCACACAAACTTTTCTGAATGATATATTTTTGTCACGTATTTCTGTTCCTTTATACTTGACCTATGTATTCAGTGAGTCTGTGTCGAAAAATACATCTGACCCCAAATCACGTAAGGTGTCAGCAGAGATTTATATCAGAGGAGGAATGCCGAGACGCGGAGGCTTACCTTGGTATAAGGTTTCACGACCGTAATCTTTATGTGAAGTTCCCATACGAGAGATCTTTCAGTCGATAGGAGAGCAGGGCGGAGCGGCTTATTTGTAAGTTTTAATGTTGGTCCACAATACGACGGAATGTAAATGTTGAGAGTAACGCGAGAGTTGGTGGCTCTTAGAGGAGAGATGAACAGCCAGCCAGCCAGCCAGCCAGCCAGCCAGCCAGCATGCCAGCAAGACGAGGGACGGCAGGTGTCGGGTGCTGGTGGCGGTGGTGCTGCTGCGGCCAGTGTGCTTTTGGGTGGATGAAGCTGAGGGGAAAATTATTGTGACGGGTGACAAGGCTCTGCTCTTCCCTGTCCCGCGTGAGGTGAGATGAGGAAAGGCGCGAGGTGAGGCGAGGAGAGGAGGTGGTAGGGAGGAGGTAAGGTGAGAAGGAAGGTGAGCTAAGTAGAGAAAAGTGAACAGAAATGAAGAGGATATAAGTAAACTGAGAAAAGAGAAAAAAGTAAGAAATATAATCAAACAAGAGAAAAGGGCGGAGAGCAGAGGACACGACAGAAGAGACAAGGAAGTGAGAAGAGGAGAGGTGAGGCTGGGACACCTTCTCCCGGACACAGGCGCCGTGATGACGGTGGGGGGACAATATAACGTTATATCATTTCTCTTCACGCCTCATGACAGTTGCCTCTTCTCACACACAGCAGTAAAAACGTAAGAATGATTCATTTCCATCCAAGCACAACACATACAACAAGGAAGCCACAAACAGTTACTCAAAGTGCCCTTCAGCCTCAGGGACTGACTGCCCTCTCCTGGGTGTGTGGCTGTGTGTTGACAAATCATTCCTCCTCTATGACCACAACACATCATCGTCTTAAAACCACATACCTTAACCTTTTTGTAACTTAAACACGATGGCTGTACTTAAAACTTACAGGCTGAGGACAGAAAAGGACCAATTAAATACTCCTTCGCAATGATCAAAGGTGAGACATGGTGAAGCACGCACGTACGCAACACACATACACGCACGCACGCACACACGCACGCACACCCTCCTCCAAGCCTGCGTCCTCGTGCGTCACTCCCTTGATAGGACAGAAAGGAAATGCCGTAAGTGGCGCCACGAAGATGTGTTGTGTCCCTTTGTAGGAGTAGGCCGCGGGAGGGAGTGTTGGTAGTAGGCGCGGGAGTATTTTGCCCCCCCCCCCCCTCCTTCCACCACAAGGAAGGTTGGAATGGTCCATCCCCCTCACCTCCCATCAGCCTCCTCCCCGTTCCTTCATCCAGCCTTTTAAACAAAGTGACGATATACTTTCTGGATAAATGTTTTATATACATCGACGCAATAAAATTTATCTATGTTTCTTTTTTCTTTTTTTTATTGTGCGCGTGTTCAGACTGTCTTATGCTAATAGTTTGAATACCTTAAGGATACGATTTGCGGTTGTTCAAGTTAAGGTCATTAAAAACTTAGGAGTCTTGAAGAAGAGAAGAAGACTTTTAAGGCGTAGGTAAATTAGATTCCTACTGTTCTTTTCTTCCTTTATATTACTTTTTTTGTATCTATACAATATACTACTATTACTACTGCTACTACTACTAGTAGTAGTAGTAGTAGCAGTAGTACCGTTGCTACTACAACATTTACTGTATATTGTGTGTGTGTGTGTGTGTGTGTGTGTGTGTGTGTGTGTGTGTGTGTGTGTGTGTGTGTGTGTGTGTGTGTGTGTGTGTGTGTGTGTGTGTGTAATATACTCTCCGCGACAAGCTCGTCCACCACCGTCACAATGAAGACTCTCTACACTCACTCTTAACACACACACACACACACACACACACACACACACACACACACACATACACACACACACACACACACACGCACACACACACACAGACACACACACACACACACACACACACACACACACACACATACACACACACACACACACACACACACACACACACACACACACACACACACACACACACACACACACACACACCACCTCCTCTTCCCAATCCACTGCTGTAAATGTGCAAGGTGATGATGGCTGTATGGAAAACACATTTGATAACCTTAACTTACACTCAATATTTCAAAATCTACGTTAAAAATCAATCAATATCAATATCTTCCTCCAGTCACTTACTACACCAGAAAAACAATTACCCAAACATACAACATACCTGTACTTTCAATTAATTATACTCATGAAAAAAAAAAAAACTAAATGCAGTTGATTTATATTCATGTTGTTTATAGTTCCATATAATTATTCCACTAAACAATGCGCTTTAAATCTGGTACTATATAAATTTTAAAATCTATGGTTGTTTAGTACGTATATAGTAATGTCGAGGAGAGACTGACGCCCGGGCCGCCCCCTCTCAGGCTTAGCACACTTAAGCTCGATTATCTGGGCTTTGTCTGAGGCTCGAGACCGATTAACCGCTCAGAGACTCAATCTTGGCCCGATAATCCCGATTTTTGTCTCAGGTAATAAGGTAGATTTTTCCCCACTGATTGTGCGTGGAAGGATGAGGTGAGAGGAACGGGAAGTGACAGGGAGTATGTGAGGCAGGAAAGTTAGTTAGGTGAAGAACGCAAGGTGGTTATACACAGAGAGAAAGAGGGATGGGGGAGAGATAGGGAAGCGAGAATACGGAGGGGGACAGGAGAGGGTAGAAAGGATAAGTGAAGCGAAGGGGAAAGGTAAGAACAGAAAGAAGGTAAAGATGGGGAATTTGAGGGAAAAGATGACGGGGAAGGAAAGACGAAGGGCACAGCGAGGAAGGGAAGGAAGGGAGGGGAGTGATGGACTGAGGTGGGTGGATAGGATGGGGGGAAGGGGAGGATGGCTAAGAACATGGAAACTGGGCAGAAGGAAGAGAGTCCCATCCAGGTAGAAGAGACAAGAGAGATGGGGGGGTGAGATAAGGTAATATTTTTCTTGTCTCTTGTCTGGAGAATATATCACGCCATCTTCAGGTCAGAGGTGAGACGGTGTCCATCTCCACAAAACTACTACTACTGAGGAACCATTTTGTGAATCCTTGAAAATGTACAGATCTAACCTCAAACATACATATGTGAACCGACTCAAGCCCCCTTACTTTTTTTTTCTCTTTTTTTTTCTCTCTCTCTTCTCTCTCTCTCTCTCTCTCTCTCTCTCTCTCTCTCTCTCTCTCTCTCTCTCTCTCTCTCTCTCTCTCTCTCTCTCTCTCTCTCTCTCTCTCTCTTCTTTAAAATATTAGACAGATGAACTCTATTGCATTGCTTGTTGAGACGTAAATGACTGGTCACATTTTCCTTAATTTATGTACAGTCCAACATGTTTACTGGTTCGAATTTGGTTCAGTGGTTCCGAATTCCATTATAAATACTTTGAATCCGTATAATTACTTCCTAACTATTGGGTGAACTGCTGATAAATATATATATATATATATATATATATATAAAGATGGATAAAAAGATAGTTAAAATATATAGATTGATAGATAAATAGATAGATAGATAGACAGATAGACAGGAGCAGCCTTGAGTAGGTCAACTGGCTTCTTGCAGCCTCTTATTTTTATATGTTATTATGTCCTTTAGACAAATAGATAGATGGAGAGAAATTTAGATGATTACGTTGAACAAAGACCTCGCTAGAAATTGGAACACAGATAGAGTAGTGGAGGAGTGGAGCAGTAAATGGGAATACGACAGAACACTCGTGGGTAAGACTTTGTACATTCATGGATGAGGACGAGAGAAAGTATTAGTTTTACTCTGACTCGTTTGTTGCAGTCTCTTTATAGATTTTTTTTCTTTCACAAGGAGACAAAAAAGAAAAAGGCATGAATAGAAAAAAAAAAGAACGACAGAAAGACGAAGGAACTGCGAAATAATGAACCAATATGCTAAACATCTTCAATCTACAAAAAAATAATTACCAAAAACTGATCGAATTTCCACACACCTGACCTAAAGCTTCAACTGAGCTTACCGTACCGGCTTCGAACCTACAATATGCTCAGCACCGTCATCCAAACCCACTATAAAACACCTTCATTCCTTCCTCATACTTTCCCCCAACAACACATGAGTCACTGGGAGGCTTAGTTCAGTTCAGTTCAGTTCAGTTCAGTTCAGTTCAGTTCAGTTCAGTTGTTGGACGAGGAGTTTTACCTTTGCAACGGCACTCCTCTCTCTCGTCTCGTTTTCAGTTTTCACGACTATATTTATTTTCCTTTTTTCCGTTTTATAACTAGTCACTGTGCTCCTGCCGCGCTTATACCCTTAACGAGCAAGGCGTCGAGGAAACATGGCTCCCTGGAGGCTATCAATGGGCGAAGGTGGTTCTTGGTTTTGTAATAATAATAATAATAATAATAATAATAATAATAATAATAATAATAATAACATAACAATAACATAATAATAGTGATAATAGTAATGATGATGATAATAATAATAATAATAATAATAATAATAGAGATAATAGTAATGATGATAATAATAATAATAATAATAATAAATGAACGGGTGTAATGAGGTGAGTGAATTCCTCAGCTTTAGTTTCGTGGATGGTTCATTGATAAGTAGAACAGCTTATGGAAGCGTGGAGGGGGGAAGGGGAAAAGGGGTCCCTTGTATGTTGTTTATGTATACGTCAATCTCTCTCTCTCTCTCTCTCTCTCTCTCTCTCTCTCTCTCTCTCTCTCTCTCTCTCTCTCTCTCTCTCTCTCTCTCTCTCTCTCTCTCTCTCTCTCTCAAACGTACGCGATGACTTGCATAATTCAATACATGTATCAGAAAAAGGTTTGTAATCATATACTGCTTCTAAATATTTCCTCTAAAATCATGAGAGGAACTCTGGAACAGCCGTCGCTCAGAACCGCAAATCCTCACAAGGACGCTGTTCATTAATGTGAGATATACGTTTTAAAAAAAATGTTAGTCCTTCTTCGTGAGACCAGGTATAAATGACAGAGGTTTGTTCTTTATAGAGCGCTTATTTACCTCTTTAAATCTTTGTTGTACTATTTTTTCCTTGTTCAAGATGAAATACCTAAAGAAAATTACTACAGCTAACCCTTCCTATCCTTCCCATCGGAGGGTTTATGGGGTTCACTCAGCGAGGAATTTCAATTTTGTACTGAGGACTCGATCAAATATTTCACCCGATTACTGTTTACCACTTTCCGTGTGTGGCGCGGCCCTAACTCCTTCACGCCAGCGGGGGGCGGCGGCCTCACAAGGGGTTGGTAAAGGACACTCCATGCGGCGCGGTGAGGCTCCATTATGTGGCCCTAAAAGCTTGACCCGGCGAGAGAGAAGCGTTTCGTGCGCCGCCAATATATGACAAAAGGTGCTTATGATGAACTCTGCGTCGGCGCCGCCCCGTGTCTCTTAGAGTAGTAATCCCTCGTCCCTTGAGGAAGCCGCATTGAGTCTTCCGCCAAGGCAAGGTATGACTGGGAATGCTGTACACCCACGACACGGCTTCCTTCCTTATCGTTGGAGCTGAAGAATATCAGGCATTTATCTAATCAGAGTTTTGAAAGTGACATAGTTTGACCTGCTTGGAACGGTGGGTTGTGGCCCCTTGTTCAGGAGGACGCAAGGGCTGAAGCACTTGCCTCCTCCCACACGCTCATAGGGCTTTTATCGGGTCCTCACACGTGAGAATTAGCCTTTTAGTTGCAGTTGGGTTTCAAGTCCATCTGATACAAAGTTCTTCAGGGTGGACTCGGGGCTTCTGAGTACTGGCGAGGGAAGACCCTGAGGGAGGAAGGAAGGGAGGAAGGGTACAGACACAGGGAATATTGGGGAAGGGAAGGTTGGAAGTAAAGATGGTTGGGGAGGAAAGGTTTAAGGAAGATGGTCGTGGAGTGATTGAGGAATTTTGTGGAGTGTGGTATAAGAATGGTGGAGGGATGGTTGGTGGGAGGAATGGGAGGTGAAGGGAAGAAGTTGGACTGATCAGGAGGGAGTAATGGTCGGGCAGAGGGACACTGGGTTTGGGGAAGAGTAGTAGAGGGGAGGAGGGAAGGGCAGGAGTGGGGAGGCTGCCAGGATAGGACGGTGAAGGTAGAGAGGTAGTGGGGAGGAAAGACAATGCAGTTATGTGTTCAGAAGGATGGAAAAAGAAAATAAATGAATTCCAACGTATATTTTCAAAGAATTAAACTCAGATTTTTCACATTACATTTTACAAACCTTTTACATTTATTTTTTCACAATTCTATGCGTTCTTAATTGACGCTCTCTCGTTCAAGGAAAATGTATAAGCTAATGATACACCTCCTACCTTCCTTCACTCAGTTAATAGTTAATCTGGGACTCTAAGAGGCAAACGTTCGCTTCCTCTTAAGATGATGGATTAAGTTAGGCCGTCCAGAGTGCCTTCCTCTTAATATAATGGAGCACGGGGCGACGTGTTTTCTTCTTGGTCCGAGTCAAAATATATCTCTTCCCTGCTCCCTCCCCCAGCCCCGCCGCGCCCCGTCGCCCCGACCCTCGCCCTTCCGCGGGGGGACACAGGCCTCACGCTCCCCTGACACACCTGCGGAGCGTCCCTGAATGTCCATGATTGGCTATTTCTCGCCATCAGAAGACAGACGTCCTGATTATACACGGATGTCGGATCGATCTTTGATTACCCTTTATCGGGGGCGATCGACGGACTCGCTTTTATCGCCTCAGCCGCACTAATATTGCCGTAAGTGGCCTCCTCCGATGGCCTCGAGCCCGCACTATCGGGAGGACCATCCAAAGCAGCGATTAAAAAAAATACATACATGTAGATGATGGGCAGGTCGAGCAGCGGGGTGGAGGGAGGGTGGCGAGGCTGCATGGTGTTGACTGGCCTGCCGCTGCGAATGTATGACAAAGATTCACTTGAAGCTCCGCAAGAACACACCTCAAGCCATTCAACGTTACTAAGAACTCTAAATAAAAAAAGAATCCTCACGCTAGTTTTGAACAATGGTTGCCCCGCTGACCTCGCCGTGAACCCTGGGAGGCGAGGAGGAGACAGACAAAGACAGACCTTCAAAAACACACGCCACCCTATCCAGCGTCGCGTTCCTCCACCCCGCCGCTAATGTTTTTCTTGTATCATAATCCCTGATGACGTACTTCACACTGAGTCGTCTAATCTCAGAAATTAATCTCTCATGGTCTATAACGAGCCTTAATCCCTTACCTGGAGGCGCGGCGGGCGATCCATCACCTGCCCATACCCCGGTTCACGTTTCACACTTACAGAACATTAGTACTAATCTACAGGCTGACCCTTGATATCACAGCGTCCCCCACCTCGCCATTTTAAGCCCTATCGCCTCTCTACTCTATTTTGATATTTTATTATTGAATTTATTGTTTTATTTATTGTTCCGATACTCGCTGTATATAGTATACACGAGAGTAATCTGGGTGTGCAGAGTAAATTGCAGCTGAAAGAGACTGAGTGATGGTGTTTGTGTCCACTGCTGTGGGTGGAGAACCTCACCGCTGCCTCCTGCCTCCCGCCCACCTGTCCGCCAGCGAACCCGCCCACACGCCCGGCAGCCCGCCCATCCACCCGCCAGCCCGCCCCTTGGAGCCTCACTCGCGAACGTCATACGCGCCAACATAAAACCACAGGACTCACATATAACTCAGGAGCGACTGCAGGTGAGCGGCGCAGCGTGTACCGGCGGATGGGCTGAAGCTTTGCCTGCATGTTAAACAACGCCACCTGTCCCGGCCGTGATCTGTTTATCGTATCACATTACAGCTTGGTGATCACGGCGGTGCTGGTGATCCTATCGGGCCGCTGATGGTTTATGGCCCTCGCCTCCCCTTCGTCTGCCTTCGTGCCTCCATTACTTACTCCTCGTCAAGCCTTGGGTCGCGTCCCCTTCCCACCAGCCCCTCCCCACCGCCTTCCTCTGACCTCCATCTGCATACAGGTATTTTTCTTGCCTTCCTCTCTTACTATTCACGTGCTGCGGAGACTAATTCGATATTTATTCACTCTTTTTATAAGCTTGTGACTTCAACTCCACACTCACTGTCGTCCATAAATAGTACTTCTGGACACACTTTTTTGCACGTTCTGTTGTAAATAAGAGCATCCCATTTGCTGCTGCCACTGTTCGTTAGCTCTGATCCCTCCTCGTGATACTGCTTATCTCTAACACTATTTATTTCCTACATATTGATACACAGGAGAAATATACTTTTAATTCCCTTTGTTCGTAGTCTAACATGTCACCTTATTTGCCGTATTTATCAGTCTTGGTGTGAACGACCCTCTGATCCTGTTGCTGGATCCTCCCTTCAAGGTTGTGAGTTCAAGTGGCCTTCATTGCTTTACGATTGTTCTTTGTTCTGCCTACGCTTACCTAGAATAAAGTTGTTACCTGGAGGTCATAAAAGAGATAAGTTCACAGGTAATACATAGGTGAGACTTGGTGGTACAGAATATATGTTTATAACGAAACTTAGAGAGATGCAAGGAGGTTCTCAGGACTGTGTTGTGGTATTCTATAATTAACAATGCATATGGATTTAGTAGCCTTCTTTTTTTTTCTCTCTTGTTTGGTTCATTATTCTTGACCAGCCACCTTGTGCAGCAAAAAAAAAAAATAATAATAATGGCACATTCGGCTTGGTTTCAACAACGTAATGTTAACTTGCCGGTACTTCTTAGTTTTTGTGTTTGTTAGGTAGCAACTGTGTGCGTTTATCTCGGTGCAGGACGACGACCCAATAATTGTGAGGACAGTGAGGGAAGGTGGAAGAGTAAGAGTAAGAGGAATGGAGTGTGTAAGGATGAGGCATACACACAAAAACAAATTAAGACTATTCCGTCATGCCCACCTCTTTATCTCAGAA
>JAPQNM010000045.1:19521712-19539212 GCA_029783475.1 Metacarcinus magister
ATCCTCAAAAAACGGACAACGCCTCTTTCAGTAGCCTCGTTTGTCTTCCTGCAGGTGTTATCTTAGGGACGCTACTGACGATTTGTTATTCCGGGTTGGTGAATGGAAGGTAGAGTTAATAATTACCTGTTCTGTCCATGAGCTTGAAATTGGTCTGGCAAATCTACAGGCTGCACCACTAAGCCACTACAACACCAGTCACGAGTGTATGGTTGTATAGACACCGCTGATCATTGTTCTAACGCGCTAAGAAGGAATCTAAAGCCTTGTTACGTGTATATAGATTCTGAAAGTTATATGATACGTGCCCATTTATGCATCTATAGTGTGGAGGAAGAGCTATAATGAATTATCGATAGAAACGACACCCAGATGATCAAGAATAGTATATGATTTTAGTGTTATTCTGACGCCACAGTGGATGCATGGCGGTGATGGCACTGCAGGGACTTATTGGCGGGGGGAGGGGGGGCGGGGGGTTCAGTGCTGCGTCGTGCTCAACAAACCAACCCAATACTCCTCACTAACAATATTTTTTTGTCTCAAGATGACCAGTTAGTCCTTTATAACAACGTTCATGCATACCATTCACTTTTAGAACAGCCCTGCGAGCGGCCACCTGCAGCTGTCACCCAACACCCCTTACCCGGCCGTCTTCAAATTCCCCGCCACTTACTCGTCCGTCTGTAATCTCAACAAATATGCAAGACCTTAAATGTGGAGATTGAAATTGATTGACTGAAAGTTTGTGAGGTTGAAGAGGATAAACGAGAGCAGTTATTCGTCGTAGCCCCGATGGCCTCATAGGGAATTCCTGGAGAAGGCCAAGTAGGGGAGATGCCCATTTTATTTTATTGTTGTTTACCCAGACAGGATCATCTTTTAAGTATGATGCTTCTATGCAGTCTTATCCGTGTTTATGAAAAAAGGATAAGGAGGAAGAGAGTCAAACAAAGGCAGTTATCTCCATCTTTGTATTACACTTTATGTATGTATGTTTTCTTTTAATCAACATTGGCATATAAAACCAACCTCAAAAAGAAGTATGAACTAGTGCGTGGAGATGCTTGTAATGGAAACACAAAAACAATAACTTGACACCTGATACTGAAGTAATTTAGAAGAGATGGGCTGGCGCCTTCTTAGCGACGATAAGCCTCCGTCAGGTAAATAAACTGAGGCGTCTCCTTGTCCTCACACCTACACTTGCCGCAGCTCTTGATGTAGATTACAATCGTCTTAACTAAATACTACCTGAACCATAATCGGATCAAGCGAGCTGTAATCTTGTTTTCAAGCAAGGCGTCTTCATCCTTGCTAGTTACAGAAACCTTCTACGATAGATTATTACTCACCATACAGCCTCTGTTAAATCAACGCGTTCTCTCGTCCACACAGAGAAGGGATTAATCCAACAACAGTCGATGACATTAATTCTAGACAGACGTTCCTCCCCCACGATGGTTTATGCAAATTCTCCTACATCAGCCAGAGGGAGAAACGGGTAATCCTATTGGCTGTCAGGTTTCCACGGAAGGCTGAGTGACGCCTGTGTAAACAGTGCACTGAGCGTCCGTCTCCCTTCAGCCTCCCCGTTACCACCGCCAAGACTGTCCACCACAAAGAAGGGCATTAATGACAAGGTTGCACCACTAAGATGCTATTCTAGAACACTTGAATCAGGAGGATGAAGATCATTTAATTCCCAAACTTACATTCAATGGGACTCAGATGACGCAAAGAGGCCGCCTTGGGCTTCTCTGTTAAGAACTCACTCGGAAAACAGAACAAACACAGTCCAACCAAATACTCCAGAGGAAGCAGCAGAGAGTCAGTCAGGGGAGAGAGGCTTGATGAGTGAGAGGTTATGGTGAACGAAGGAGAGACAGGAGGAGGAGGAGGAGGAGGAGGACGAGGAGGAGGAGGAGGAGGAGGAGGAGGAGGAGGAGGAAGAGGAGGAAGAGGAGGAAGAGAAGGAGGAGGATAAGGAGGAAGAGGAGGAGGATGGGGAGGGAGCACAGGAATCAAGGAGCAGGTTGTGGGGGGGGGGGAGAGAAGGCAAGGCGAGACCCTCCCCATCCCGCCACCTCTTCCCCAGCCTCCCAAGGGACACGTTGATGTGTTTACCCTCAGGATCACCAAACGAGGGGAGGCGAGGGGAGAGGGAGGTGGAGTGGAAATGAGACGAAAGGGGCCGGGGAGGGAAGCGAATGAGGGCAGCAGAAGGAAAGGGAGGAGGTATACGGGGAGGTGGGGAGGTATAAGGGGAAGGAGAGTGAAGGCAGCTAGAGGAGAGACGCCGAGCTCCAGAGGGGAGAAAATAGCCTCTGAGGGAACGCCCAATTGACTTTTAAATCGTGGTAATTGATGCAATGGCTGGCCAATTGTGGCGCGGATTGGCCGCTGGGACCTGCGAGGGGAAGCTAGGGGGAGGCAGAGGGGAGAGAGGCGGAGGAAATAGGAGGGTGGAAAGCGGGAGTCATAGAGGATAATGGAACGAAGATGAAGATAATAATAAATGGGGAGAAAAGAAAAGGCTAACGCTGACTGTACTCAAAATAATAGGATGAAGCTCGGCCGATGTGTGGTGATGAAAGTACATATTTGAGACAAGGGAATGAAAGGACGAGCAGCGCTGAAATATAACACGACGTATGAAAACTTTGCGATCCCTTGCGTTCACCCGAGGACATGTAACCCGACGCGTCCTTCAGTCGCCACTCACTGACCTCAATATTGCCTGAAAGCTTCCTGGGTGGTGCAGTGGGACGCTCGCTGGCCAGAGCATCCTCGTTCTTCCCGGTGACTGCCAACGCTTGGTGCTCCCATGACACTACGAAAACCCTGAGCTCGTACGACAAGTGTAAGCATCTGTGTTTTGAATTATCAATATTCGTAACAAAAAGTTCTAAGGGTAAGCTACTTGTAGAACTGAACGCAGCTTGAAAGGCGAGCAGTGAACGTACACAAAGGTGTGAGTCTTGTGTTTATCGCCAGCAGCGCCCATCCTAGACATCTATCATTCTCTTCCCTCACAATGGAGGAGACCATCGTCCTCGCAGCGGAGGGTCCCTCAAGACCCTCATCAATACCTGCCAGATTTACTTGGAACGCGGAGCATCCTCGTCTGGCAGCACTTACAGAGTCTCCACGAGCTGCTGTTGGGTTACCTGCGCCACCCTCCTCCACCTACGTATACAAGAGGCACCGCCGCTAAGGCAGTGATAAAGGACTGTTTTTATATCTAAATATCGGTCCTCGAGTCTGTCACACCATTCACAAGTGTGATGACCCGAGGGTTAAATGGCTGGTGGACAACACTCGCCCATACCACCAGCATACCACTGACAGCCACCAGGCCACAGGGTGCGTGTTTACGGTCAATGAATGATGTCACGGCTCAAGGTCAGGTCACTCAAGGGTCAAACTGAAGGATTAAGAGGATCTGGACTTGAGAGTTGACAACAGAAGAATTTGACCATTTGACCGGTGGTTGCCGCCGCGCCTTCCACAAAGCCGTCCATTAACTTCATCAGCCTCACTCAGGCGGCATGAAAGGCGGCGGTGACGAGGTGAAAATATTGTACAATGTTGTGAGGGAATAATGGTCATTGTAGACAACCAGTTACGGGAAAGTCACTACACTTACATAAAACTAAATCATATAAAAAAAAATACTCCAGAACAAACAGCTTTACCGTTTTATCAGTGCCTGTTAACATAAAGATTAACACAACAAACACAAAGGAACAAATAAGATACTTTACGAAACAGGTGTTAATTATGCATATTATCATAAACAGCCACAGGTGAACACATTTTGTCAGTCAACTCTCTCTCTCTCTCTCTCTCTCTCTCTCTCTCTCTCTCTCTCTCTCTCTCTCTCTCTCTCTCTCTCTCTCTCTCTCTCTCTCTCTCTCTCTCTCTCTCTCTCTCTCCAATGAACAGTAGATGAAATTTTACCCCGCGTCAGAAAAACAAGGAAAGCTATTATTATCTTTATTATACCAGGAATAAATTACATATGAACAAATTAATCGAGTCTGATCAAGCCTCGCACCGGCCTCTTCCTGACTGGCCAACAAAACATCCAATTTCAAGCAGTCAGACACAAGGATGATAACAACAATATATTCCACGCTAAGGTAATGAGCCTCAATTAAACAGTTACCGGGTCTCTGTGCCTCCAAAGAAAAAAAGACTCCACAATAACAAGATCTCCAGCTGCATTTATTTATTTATTTTTCGTCTTCATTTATGTGGTCTCCGAAGCCGCAGAAAACACGATAAGCTTCTCAGCGTCAAAAAGTAATGATTCATGTGAGATAATTGTTTGGCATGTTTGGGAAGAATTTCAAGATAAATATTGATGGAGGCTTGCTTTTCTATCACCCCCCCCCCACCACCACCACCCCTCTGCCATGCCTTCAGTACACTACACATCAAATAAACAATATGTAGCTGATTAATATAATGGTAATAGAACGTCTGTCCTCCGCTGAGAGCTTGTAGGGACCAAGATCATCTGTCGTGAGCCACCTCCAGCAGCAGGTTCAAATACGAGCATGGTGGTGGGATAGACCCTGACACACCTCTACTCTGAATCACAGCCTCCCGCACCTGTTAGCCATGCCCCCGCACCACCCTGTCCTTTGTATAACTACTAGTAATGGCAATGGGATACCTGCTAACATGACTTGATAAAAATACTACCTTGCACTCAGTAGCACTTTTTATTCTAATATCAGGTACGAAGTGTAACACAAATACTGCTTCGTCACCTTCTTCATACACACAATGTTGATCTTTAAAGGTACTTAAGAGCACTACACGTTTTAGATGTTTTGCTAATGTGAAATATTCATATGATAAGTACACATTCATCAACAATCTACTGATACATTTTCTTAACGTTATGCTGGGAGGCTGCTCGCGGCACGCCCCTACAGAAGTATCTTGGGGCTCTCCGGAATCTCATGGGCCATGCATTTTTTTTTCTCTCTCTCTCTCTCTCTCTCTCTCTCTCTCTCTCTCTCTCTCTCTCTCTCTCTCTCTCTCTCTCTCTCTCTCTCTCTCTCTCTCTCTCTCTTTACATGCAAGGGAGGCTGGCCAAGAGCCAAGAAAGCATAAGGTAAAAGCCCCTCAATGCTGCTCCCAAAAAGTATCTAAAAGTTTTGTAGGTGTCTTGATACTCTTTTATGAAAATTTTCAAGTCGTAGGAAAGAGGGAAACAGAATTAGGCAGATAATTCCAAAGTTAACCAGTAATAGGGATGAATGAGTAGAGATAGTGGTTAACTCTTACATTTGTGAGGTTGACATAAAACGGATGAGAATAAGTAAAAAGTCTTGTGCAATGAAGCCACACGAGGATAGGCATGCAATTAACATGTTCAGAAGAATAGTAGCCATGAAAATAACGACAGAATACAGTAAGAGATGCAACATTGCGGCGGAGTGTGAAAATTTAAAGTCAGTCAGGAAAAGAGCGAGAGTAGATGAGACGAAAAGCTTCAGACTCCACACTGTTTAATAATATGGAAGGTGCTTTCCATACAAACGCAGATAAAACCTTGTATAGAGGTGACGATAAAAGGATTAGATAATAATATTAGCACAGACGACACAGGACACCTAACTTCATGGAAGCTGTTTTAGCTAAATACAAAATATGAATTTTCCAGTTTAGATTTTTTGTAAAGGGCAGCCCAAGAATGTTCTGTGTAGAAGAATATGGCGGTTGGGGGTCACTGAAGAAGAGGAGATAATGTCTGCAGTTATGTGGGATAGATACGTGATGGTATTAAGTTTTTGAGGCTTTGAACAACAAGGTTTACCTTGCACCATTCAAACATTATAGGAAGATCAAAAGTCAGATCTAGGATGTCTCCGTGAATTGTTTAATTCTTGTTGAGTTGGTCGTCAAGTAAATGACGTTGAAAAAATATAGAGTTGAGTCATCAGCAAAAAAGTAGACAGGGAAAAGGGTTTAACAGTGAATCATATATGAATAATTGAAAGAGACATGGTGATATATATATATATATATATATATATATATATATATATATATATATATATATATATATATATATATATATATATATGGTATATCACTGTTAAAAGCCTTGAGAAAAGAACAATGGCTGTCTACCACTGCAATAATAGATAAACTCTAAAGGAAACTTAAGATAAAAGTGCAGATAAATTAATAAAATCCGCAAGAGACAAGTTTGGATATTAAAGATTTATGCCAAGTTGTATTAAATGCAAGTGAGGTTCATTCTGGAGACATCTTTCTAACAAAAGTTTGTCGGGCAGGGGTGTCGGGGTCTCGGGTATGCCGCACGTTCAGGCCAAGACAATATCACAGATTATAGCAATCAGTAGAAAATTACAGACCAACAGAAATGGCCTTGTCCATGAATGGTATCGGCAGAGGTGATTATGACAGCTTCAGATGTGTAAAGTTTTCTTTTGCGACAAACCTTGTGCATGTGCTTTCGGAATCTCTTGATATTTTTATTAGAAAAAAAGTTAATTATTCTTCTCGTTTAGCAAAACAGGTAAGCTAAAGGCGAGGGTGAGGGTTGATGTGAGCCATTATCCTGTACTGGCAAGGTGACCAACACGAACACCTGCTCACTTGGGACGAACATAACAAAGACAACCTGGCTAACACGCGCCTCCGGTGTAGAACGCGTCACTCATGTATAATGTAAAACTTTACCTTGTTACTATTCCATTTAGACTTGTTTGATACGATCTAATCAATAAAGCTTCATTTGTGGATGTCTTCATCATATACAATTGGACGCGGGCGACACACCCTCCACTCATGGTTACACCTGTGGCCCGTGTGTAGCACGTGTGTTCTCTTTATGACTACATCCAATGTGGGATTCACACAGTTGAAATTCTGAATACTGCAAATTATTTTACTGACTCTGGACGCTTCTTTGATAATCTACCAAACGTGGAAATAATAATCTAGAAAAATCATACACATATGCTGACTTTTTTATACATACACATTTGTGTGTCCCTTATAGTGATGTTTTCACATCGGTTCACAGGTGACTCTCAAGGCAGTCGTCTGCGTGCCTCAAGCACCATTCTCGCCAGTGTAACATTCATCTCATTCATTCATCTTCACAAGGATCGTTTCACGCTACTTCACGCACACTGAAAACTATCTTGACCTCATCCTAAGCCGACCCAACCAGGGCTGTACCGATCCAACCCAACCTGACCCGAGCCACCGGGAGCCCGTGACCCTGTAAACACTTTCCCTTTGTGCCTTGACGAGCGTGAAGGCAATAAACGTCTGACAATTCCACTCAAGTCCTCATAATTGCTTGTTGTGACTCCAGCAGTCGCCGAGACGCCTCAGAAGAAAGAGAGAAAAAACAGGTGAAGGACAGTAGGAGGGAAGGAAGGGGATTGAAAGAAAGGAGGAGGATGAGGAAGAGGAAGATGAGGAAGAGAATGAGGACTAGGAGAAAGAGGAGGAGAAGGAGGAGAGTATACAAGTAGACAACACAGAAAGAGATAGAGAAGGTGCAAGGTGAATGGAATAGACGGAAAAGCGTAACCACTGCCGAGTGATGTATATGACAACCCAACATGAAGACGGACAAAGAGGAGAGACAAAGAGGCAAAGTAATGGATGTGACAGGACGGTGACGAGGAGGAAGCAGAGGAGGGGAGGCGGCGAGGAAAGGAAGAAGAGTAAACCACCAAGAATGTGTCACGTGAGTTTAGATGTTAAGGACTAAATGATGACGAGAGAGAGAGAGAGAGAGAGAGAGAGAGAGAGAGAGAGAGAGAGAGAGAGAGAGAGAGAGAGAGAGAGAGAGAGAGAGAGAGAGAGAGAGAGAGAGAGAGAGAGATACTTGTTCAACATAGAAATCAATCAATTAATGCAGAAGACCAGGACAGGTGGGATGAGACAGGTGCATCAGGACAGGTAAGCCAGAACAAGTGGAGCAGGACAGGTGGAGAGTAATCAATCAGGTATGGAGGCAGTAGGTAGCAGCGGGGGTGGCGCTGCCTTCCCTACTGTCTCACCCTGCGTGGAGGAAGGAAAAGGGGGCAGGAAATTATTCGGTTAGGGGGTGAGGGTGGGGCAACAGTGGTCCTGGTGGGTAGGAAAAGGGAGGAAGGGGTGGAGGGAAGGTAAGGGCAGGTCACGTGACTGAGGTCGGGGTCAAAGAGGGATGGTTCAGGGTAGGTGGGCCGGCTAGATGTCGCCGCGATAAACCTCACCAGAAGCCTTTACCTCTGCCTCCACCTCGATGCTCCCACCACCACCACCACCACCACCACCACCTTCCCGGCCACTCTTCCGCCTCACCAATAACCAGAGTCGACAGCACTTCATGGGTCCAGCACCGGCAGCGTTGTAGTGCACCGCGGAGAGCAAACAAAACAAGGGAGGGTTGCACACAGGCACAGTCCCTTCCGGCTCACCCTTCCCGGCCCCCTGACGGCACAATGTGTAAACAAGGGGACCCTCTTGGCGGGAGGTTTGAATAAATAGACATCGGGGACAATAGCTGGTCAGAAACAAAACACTAACGACATTCTCCTCCCGAGGACCACCAGCATTATCCTCACGTACTCCTGTGTGTGTGTTTTGTTGTTGTGTTTTGGGGCGTCAGGTGGAGGCGGCAGCAGGACGATTGATCAAGTCTAACGAGGGACATAAAGCAAACCCTTGACCTCCTCACGATGCACCGCAATTGCCAGGATGGATTAGATATGCCTTAAACCGGCAGGCGATAAAGATTATGATCAATAGGGAATCAAAAGGTCCACCCGACATTATACTCGACGTGGCGTAAGCTTCCATTGTCTGCCTCCAGTAAGCGACACCAGCTCCTATATCTTGCGCTTCAAGGGAAAAGAGTGTTAGGCAACAAGGCTCACACAGTCTGGAATACATTGTTTTCAAATCTCAAAACGCACTTGTGGTCTTTGCCTTTTATATTCCACAGCAATAATCAAATTATATAAACTCTTACGTTGGTTATTTCAATGTTGATAAGAAGCCACAGATGCGTTCAGTCCACTATCAAAGCTGCGAAACATTTCTACTTATCTTTACGATGGAAAATTTGGCTTCGGTCTTAACGTGCCATAAAGTGTCATACGCAACCACAGGAATCAGTAGCACCACTAACACCACCACCACCACCACTACCACCACCACCACTACCACCATCATCACCACCACTACCACCACTACCACCTCCACCACCACCACCATCACCACCATCACTGCCACCACCACTACCACCACCATAAACAGTAGCAACTAAAACATTAACAAGAAAAACGGCACCGGTGCATTCTCTCCATGCAGGCAAGCAAGTTCACCAACACATGTAGGATAAATGAGAATTATCATGCGTGGAGAGGTGAGGGAGGCAGCCACCCACCCCTTGCTTGGATCACTGAAGAAAGGTGATGTTCAGGGATGACTCACATGACTACTCGAAGAATTTGACTGAAGAAGTAACCCAAAGTCTTCGTACAATGCCGGCTTTCAGTTCCTCTCCCGCCTTAGTGGCTGTCACGTGGTTCTGTGGGTCTGGTGTCCTTGGTGAAGGGACGCAGAGTGAGGGACTCGGGTCCACATATATGAATGGAAATCACACGGTTGTTTTAACACCAATGAAATTCAGTGTCACTTATATGAATAACTGAGCATATGAAACACGATGGTGATGGAGCTTGTAGTGAAAGTATGAAAGCGTACGTAGCGCAGAGCAGCCTCCCAGGGGAGCTAAGGTTATTGGTGTTTGAAGGAACATTTCCCGCCAGGCTGTACACCAGGCGGCACTAGGGACGCGAGAAGTTGGCCTCGTGGAGTCGAGCCAGAAGTGTCTTATCTTCGTGTTATATACAAATATTCAACAAATCTTGCAAAGTTTCCGGTCGTGAGGAGGAGGTAAATGTCTCACCGAATCAAAACTTGGTTGGGCGAGTCTGCAGTCCGCGCCGCCACCCAGATGCTCGATACGCGGCTCCTCGTTGGCCCGGAGCGTCCCCTCGACAAATCTCTTTTCTTTAGATATTCTAGAAGTTGAAAGTTTGATGAGATTCCTCTGTAGATGTCATCTTATGACAAACGGATCGTGGAAGCCGAGGAGGATTATGCAAATTTCAGCAATTGCAGAAAATTTGATCTTGGAGATTATCCTGGTTTATTTTAGCTCTCCGGCGACTCCGCTCTCCAGGAGACACGCAAGGGTGTCCAGGAGCATGAAAATCGTCAGTAAAGAAATAATACTGAGTTTATGCCGCATCTGCCGAAAACTGTGGACGAATGCCATCCATCAGGCACTGAATGAGACACAGACACACCACCGATTGCATCCTCGCCCAAGTAGTCATCGGGCCACCTGTCACTCCGTCGGCACCTCCTGTAACCCACCAATTACACTCTAATGGGTGATTCTTCGGGTCGTTAAACAAACTCTCAATTGGCTTCGTCTATTGTTACGGGAAGTACGGGAGGGAGGGGGACCAAGGCCGCCACAACCCCCGCCGCCCTGCCGCGCCTCCCACTGGGCTGCTTCAGTTACACACACATGAGGGTAAGCCGCGGCTCCCGGCAGCAGCCTGGCGCAGCAGCTGTTGTTCATTCGCTGGGTTCGTTCCGACACCTGTTTACGAGAGGATGAAAGCGACTTTATTTTCTGTAGTAACAACTATAAACAATTACAACCTTTGTTTTGTATGCATACGTATACACAATATTATGAAACAAAAAATGTCCTAAATGTATTATTGATTTTTTCATATCCTCTGAAAACTACATAGTTTTTTTTTCATCACTTCTATATTCAGTTTCATAAGTTTTGCTTAATAGTCTTCAATCTTTCCTTCTTAAAAGGATGAAACAATCACAAATGAGCGCGATCAACCTGTTCTTTAGCGTTGTGCTTTATTAGATCACGACTAGCATGCCTCCACACCAGTTAAACGTCACCACAGCCTCCAGCCCCCCTCCCGTCACCCCGCCAGTACACACACACACACACACACACACACACACACACACACGCACGCACGCACGCACGCACGCACGCACGCACGCACACACACACACACACACACACACACACACACACACACACACACACACACACACACCTTGGCACACTAACACATCAATCCTTATGTCCACGTGTGTTGCTTGGAATCTAAAGTCGTTATTCCTCTGTTTTACAAAGAATATAAAAGTTATAGAATACTTTCCTCAATACTTTTTTTTACAGAATAAATAATAATTGCAATATATAGTATCATCTACTGCAATATCGAAGTTTTTTTTTTATATATACATTAAGCAGTGCATCTATTTGACAAAGGGGCGGTGGTTCGTAAAGAGAGGGTCATCTAGCGCAAAAAAATAGGTAAAATAGGTTTCACAGCCGTATGGGTTTTCATTTACATTCTCCTGCGGCTTAAAAACTTCTCTTTTCACACTGCTCGCAAAACCTCTTTCCAACCTTCTTTGTTGCCTGACGTTCCTCACACCTCTTCAAAGCGTTCCTAGAAGCCTCTGCCCTCAAGTTTCAGTTTGTCTAAGTTCACCACATAGTTTCCATCTCTTGTTCATTGGTTTAACATGACATCTCCACTGTTTCAGGCTACGGCACGTCACTCTCTCTTCCCTCTCTTCCCTATCTTCCTCTCTTCCTTTCCCGTCTCAAAAGTGCCACAGATGTTCACCATAATAATTATAACATATATAAGTCAGAGTGTCTTAGGCCTGTCTGCCCTCACTGTCATAGTAACACTTGCCGTAGTCATCCCATCCTTCCTTATTCACAGATGTACAATGAGTTTATCTACCATTCTGACGGAAGGTCTGCTCGGTCGATGTGGGTGAAAGTTGGAGGAGAACAGGGAGGAACAAAGGGGGGGGGAAGAGAGAGAGAGAGAGAGAGAGAGAGAGAGAGAGAGAGAGAGAGAGAGAGAGAGAGAGAGAGAGAGAGAGAGAGAGAGAGAGAGAGAGAGAGAGAGAGAGATTTATGGAAGAAAAAAAATAGGTGTGAGATTATCAGAACGTCTTGCTAGGACATCGATGTGAGAAGGGTTTCGTACAGTCAAGTCAGCAAGAGAATGAAGTTTGGTCTGGTGTGTCGTACAATAATGAAAATATTAGTAAACAGTAGGCAATAAGCAATAATGAAACTATTTGTAATTCGTAAGCAGAATGTTAAACTAGAATATGAGAATGCAAGACTGCACAAAATCACGTTCCACCTTCTAGCCATGCATCATTTAGGAAAAAAAAAAATCAAAAACCTGTGCAATAGCTAGGGAAAATAAGACAAGTTAGGAACACTCAATATAGAGCACCACTGACAGAAAGTAAACAACATGTACCATTTACCCATAACAGACCCACCTAACGATTCATGTTGAGAGTTAACACAATTATTTTTTTACAGAGACTTGGGGATGAGCTGTCTTTTCTATGCTGGCGTAGTGACCGCTGGTGCACCGCAGGGGTACCGCAGCGCCTCGGGCAGACGTGTCGGCGGGCATCGAGGCCAAGGCGGCTTTGATGCTGTGACGTCATACAGGCGTGAAAATGGTCTTTATTGTGGGAATCTCATCTTTATCTTCACTACATTACGAGACGAACCTATAAACCCGGGAGCATCCTATTCAGGCCGCGCCGCCCGGATAAAGGCATGACCAATGAAGCACGTCAAATGGCCGCCTAGGCCTAAGGAAACAAGTTGTTTTATATCACATTTATGCCGTTTAGGGGAAGGGTGAATGGGAAAAGCAATTTTGGGCCTTGTGCTAGGGGGACTAGGGGTTAGTTTCCGCATTTTCTCTGGTGACTTTAAACCAAAACTCTCATTTTCTTTGGATTGACTGGCACGGGAGACTCACACAGATAAAGGCGCTGTACCATGCATGTTTTATCCACAAGAACGTGATGCACCTCACTCACCAGTGTTCAGGTCACCTGCCTCCACGCAGCACCGGCGTGGGAGGAACGAGGGAACGTGGGAGGTTCCTGAGGGCGTCACGAGCCTCGAAAAGCACAGCGCCCGACACATGGTTTATGGCGCCGAGAACAAAAGACCAGTGACGCGAGACGAAACGCCCGATTAAGTTCCGATTCTCTGTCACCGATCGTGTTTTGTTTACCCCATCGACTCCGAGGGAAGTTATCCGCGTCTCCCAGGTCAGCACTTCTACAACTTACGTGAGGCTCGCTGGCCTTCAAGATTTTATTAAACTATTATTTAATGTATAACAAGAAACCAGCTATTACGTAAGGCAGCGCGTCAGCAGCGTTCCACACATCCAAAATAAGGACGAAGGAAAACGGAAACCAAAGGGCTGGGAGGCTCCTCTCCCCTCCCGCGCCTCCTCCCTGGGGACGCCTTTATTGATGGGCGGCGCTAAGTGTTCCCGCTGGGAGTATTCCGCCCGGGATTTCTACCAACTCCTGATGATGCCTTGATACACGTATCGCTCGACGCCTGGAGCATGAGCGTCCCAGGGAGAGCGTCGGCCTTTGCAACGAACTCCATGTTGAGTAGGCGGTGAACCAACCTCGACGACGACCACACAACAGAAGAACCCAACACATTCTCCAGTATTGTATATAAAGTGACAAGGACAAACAAGCGTCTCTGCGTCCACTTAAGCAGACAAAACATTAACATTTATATTGAGTTAATGAGAGGAAGGAAGCGTTTCTCACGTCACTCTACAATCCTCGTCTGTAAATAGGTTGCGACGCCCACTACACTCTCCCTTCCCTCCAACAACTTTGCTTCCGCCTCCTCTAACCGCAAATCTCTTCATCTCCTTCGAACTACCGGAAATCTCATTCCTTCTCCTTTCCTCCTTTCACTTTTTTTTCTCTTGCTAACATTTTGCATTAGATTTTTTCCCCTTCATATGATTTTCCTCATCCTCTCATATATTTTTTTCCTCCTCCACCTCCTCCTCCTCCTCCTGGTTCTTATGCTGCGTCTCTTCTTCATCATCTTCATCTTCCTCTTCCCTCCCTCCGTCTTCCGAGGCTGTGGAGATAAATAAACTGGCCGTCTTCTTATCTCCACAACTTTCTCAAGACGTCTCCGAAGTCGACCATCCTCTCCTCGGTGCTGGAGACCCCGACAAAAACTCCGGCATCTACGGAAATCGAGGGACGCGTGTCGTGATGGCAGTTTATACACGTTTTCCTCTCGTTTATCAGGATCTGTACCGCCGCCTCCACCAGCACCAGGCGGCTCCTCCCCCCTGCGGCCAGAGACAATGTGCCAATCGATCGCTGTTCTCTTCTTTATCGTCCCTCCGGCGCCGCACGAGGGAGGGAATACAGGAGCCGCGTCTTGGATCTGTGACTCCCACATTCATGAGTGTATGTGAGGCAAGGAGGAGAGTCGTGAAGTGAGGGTACAAAGTGGTGGTGGTGGTGGTGGTGGAAAGTCTGATAGATTCTTAAACTATGCCATATCTGTTTCCCTTCCTGCTCTTCTGTCTCTATTCTCTTCCTCCTCTGCTATCCCTTTCCAATTTCTCCTCCTCCCTCCTCCCTCTTCTTTTGACACTTCCCTACTACTCACAGCAGTTAATTCCTCCCTCCCTCTTCCCCCACCGGCCACCCATCCACCACTGACAACCCCAAAGATAACCACACATCACCGTCCGCCACCTGCTAGTCGCTACCAGCAATCTACCGCCCCCTACCAGCCTCCGCCACCCACTCCTTACACTCCACCCATCACCCTCCCCACAACACTGCCTCTCATTACTTCACGGGGCCACCAACAGTACCCTTTGTCCCAGTGTGTGTATAAATAAAGGGAAAGAAATTGTTACACCGTACTTAAGTTTATATTTCATAGCTAGTACCAAATCTTTCAGTCAGTTTTGTTATGTATTACCTCGTTACTTTTGGTCAACTTTAAGTCACCATCTACATAGTGAAATTATTGAGCTATCTTCATTTTCTTTTTCCCCCTTTTTTTTTTTTTTCTTTTTTTTAACTTCTCCGACCACCCACCCCGCATACACCCTTCCTCCTTGCCCACCTTGCACTCATCTCTCACACCCTTCATCTATTTTAATCTCTCACTGTACCCACACCCACCCATTCACACGTTATAACTCACCCACAAACACCCATACGCTCCCAATGACTCACCACCACACACACAACCATCATTAACACACATTTTCTCCCTCACCCACCACGCCCACTCCTTTCTAAACACATTTCTAACAACCCATCACACTATTCCACCCACAGCCCACTTATAACCCATCCACAACCCATACATCCTCATTACCCACCAACACCCACCAGCACGTTCTCCCTGACCCACTAGCATCGCCTCACCTATGACATTTCCTTCCTCCCTTCCCCCATTTCAAGGTTCTGGTAATCGAGTTGGGCGCGATATGAGTTCTGGAAGGTTATCAAACAAGATGGGAGGTCCGATCACGCCTTATCACGCCCTTATCTCGTTAATCACAGGCGTCCTAACAGGCGTGATAACGTTAACTTGGTCGTGGCAGCAGTAAACACCTCAGGAATCTGCACGGATAACCTGGAAGAGGATTCAGGCCTTTTTCAGATACGATCGAATAGCCTCTTGAGGTCTGGAATGTGGGACGTCACGAGCTCACTAAAAATACATACATGAGAATGACTATATTTCAGTTCAGTTTTTTTTTTTTTCTTTCTTGCCTTCCCTTCCCACATAATTGCAATCATCTGTTTATGGGTAACTAAGACATTTATTTGGCAGCAGCGAATGACTTTATTGGTAGTTATATGTATGAGCGTGTTGTGTTATAGTGGATGTAAGTAACACACTGACGTAGAATGACGATGAATACATGTGAGCGAGAAAATTAACACACAAAAAAGAATCCCCGAGTTAATATGAAACATGAAGATGGAAAACGCGTCTCTTTAAATCGCCTTATGGGTTTGTAGCTGTTTTTACGATATTGCAACGCTGCGTCTCTTGGTGAATGGTGCTGCCCAGTGACCAGCTACAGTAGAACGCACAACCAATTCACGCACGTATCAAAAATAGCACGGCGGGCACGACACACTCTGGGCGTGAGGTGAGGTGAGAGTCAGTTGGACAGCCACACAAAGACATTACATAAAGTACATCTCATCCCCATTTTAAATTTCAATCAAAGCAAAAATCTCGCCCCCCAAGAGAGGCCCTCCGTGTGGCCGTAACTCAGCACTCCTTCACAAACACAAACAAGGGTGTACTGGACCCTCATAACTCCACGGCAGAGATAGCCACGCATGGGGATGGCCTTCCGTCCCGGGCGCGCAGGACACACACAGCGCGTCAGGTACAGAGAGAGGTGGATATACCTGACTAATAGTTTATTCTCACCTGGAGTAAGTTATCGCAGTGCTAACCCAAGACCTTCGTCCAAGTTTCATCGTAAGGCTGCAGGCACGATGTCTTTACTGTTTGCTGTGAACACAAGATGATTCAGGTATTCATGGCTCTAACACCTCATTGTGTCTCTTCAGGAACCCTCAGAAGAAACTTCACATGTCTTCGTATAAGATTTGTACCAACGTAAAATCCTTCGTGTTTTCTTATATATTCAGGACCAATAAATATAGGTCTGAAAAAGTGTGTGTAGCTTGTCTTTCATTGTCAAAATAACTTTACAATAATACATGATGTTATGACACTTCCTCAAAAATGCATAGTATAATTCAACGTAGCAACACTTAGAACAATATAAAGTTTAAAAAAAAAAACCTGATACTGATATGAACATGTCATAGAATGGTGTAAATTTCAAATGTTTTTCTCTGTATAATGTTTAATTCATCATCAGATACATTTAAGAAAAGTCAAGGTTTTCTAAGATGCTCGTACGTATTGTGGACATGCTGGGTGTTGGGTTACGTGTATGTGTGTGTGGCCATGTGTGTGTGTGTGGCCGTGTGTGTATGTGTGACTGTGTGTGTATGTTTGGCCGTATGTGTATGTGGTGTGGTCATGTGTAAGTGTGAGGCTGTGTGTTTTACGCTATGGGTGTGTGTGTGTGTGGAAGTGAGCCTGCGTGTGGGTGGAATTGTGAGGCTGTTTGTGGGCGTGGAACTGTGGGTATGGGATTGTGGGTGTGAAACTGTCAAAAAATTAAGCTGTGTGGGCGTGAGGCGATGTGGGGATGGAAATATGTGGTTTCAGGACTGTATGTGTATGTGTGAGGGTGGGGAGGGGGATCAGCGGGTGTGGGTATGCGTTGGTGTGAGGTCGTGTGGGTGTGGGTGTGTGTGGGTGTGGGTATGACTGGCACTATGACACACTTATGGTAATGTTGGGGCCAACCCTCCCTATCACCAAGGATCTGGAGACACCCACCACTCCCCTGACGGCACGGGGGTCATCGGGGGGAGAGAGAGAGAGAGAGAGAGAGAGAGAGAGAGAGAGAGAGAGAGAGAGAGAGAGAGA
>JAPQNM010000045.1:19544212-19564212 GCA_029783475.1 Metacarcinus magister
CCCACCTACCCTCCATCCCTCCCTCCTTCCTTCCACTCCTCCTTCCTTCCTTCCTTACACTTCTCCTTCCTACCCTCCATTCTTCCCTCCTTCCCTCCATTTCTCCCTCCTTCCCTCCATTCCTCCCTTCTTCCCTCCATCCTTCCCTCCTTCCCACCACTCCTCCCTCCTTCCCTCCTTCCCTCCATTCCTCCCTCCTTCCCACCACTCCTCCCTCCTTCCCTCCTTCCCTCCATTCCTCCCTCCTTCCCTCCATTCCTCTCTCCTTCCCTCCCTCCCTCCCTTCCTAGCCCCCTCTCCCCATGTACTTCGCTGCTACATAAATATTCATGGGGTGGCGACGTCCCTCCGTGTTTTAAAGGAAATGTGGCAAAGTTGAGCTTCCGATTATCTACTGATATCGCTCCCTGACCCTTGGGGGGCACACCTCCCCTGGTGGAGGACTGACGGGGGGTCGGTTCCCCCCGGGGTGCGGTGAGGCCGACCGTCCCACCTGGAGAGGGGCGAGAGACTGACGACGGCTGCCCACAACACACACACACCCACACACACACACACACACACACACACACACACACACACACACACACACACACACACACACACACACACACACTCACACATATATACACACATACACAAACATACACAATAAAAAAAAATAACAATAATGATGTCCAGCAATATATTTCACCAACTCTTCAAATGACAGAAAAGAGAACTAAATAAATAAAAACTACGGTGCCTCTCGGCCAGCTTGGGTGGGACTCGTATTTATCAAACAGTGAGATATGTTCTACTGTCTCGAACCTGTATATCTTGAGGCTTATTTTTCTATTTGACAGAGTCCTCCCTTCATTTACTATCATTATCCCACAATCTTCAACACGCAAATGAATCTCACACATAAACGTGACAAATATTAGCAGTGACCTTTACTGTTGCTACTAACACTCTGGTCACGAATGCAGGTGATGTTGTCTGGTGCTTTTTGCTTCTCATACACCGCCAGACGATCTAAGTTGAGGCAGTGATGTCTCCATAAATACCAATGACAAAGATAGTTACAAGGAGGCATTTTGAAAAGACTGGAAAAAACATAAATAATACTTGAGTTGTGATCTGTCCATCTTATTGTTATTCCACTTTTTCCTTTTTATTTCAAATAATTTATTATATGCGAACAATTTATTTATATAATTGCGTTTGAGCTCCATTTCAACACAAAGAATATTACCGCTCTTATTAAAATGTTATTGCTACTGCTTTGGTACATACTAAGGATTGTTATGTATGTGTGTATGTGTGTGTGTGTGTGTGTGTGTGTGTGTGTGTGTGTGTGTGTGTGTGTGTGTGTGTGTGTTCGACCTTTAGGTACAAAATATCCGCAAACAATATATGTATACAGACCCTGCAGAGTGAACGCTTGGCCGGACACACACACACACACACACACACACACACACACACACACACACACACACACACACACACACACACTCACACTCACACTCACACTCACACTCACACACACACACACACACACACACACACAGCCTGGCTCAACAACACCCTCCTGTGAGTCCAGTGATTGTCATGCGTCCAGGGTAGGAATGCTCACTAAAAATACCCTGGAAATGATCATGACGCTAAAACACACACGCTCCCCTCTGTTGCCTGAAGATGGTGATGGTGGTGAATGAGGTTACTCCTTTTAGCCTGTCAGTGGTTTCCTCAATCTCTTGGGGTCTGAGTTATTAGTTGTGGTAATGGTCGTCCTCTTGGCCTTCTAATACAATAATTGATAAGTGATGTTGATGGCACTTTATAATCCTCCACTTCATGGTGCTTAGTGGTACTATCAATGGTGGTGTCACTTAGGTGCCTCGGTGCCAAGTGGTAGTGGTGGTGGTGGTGGTCCTTGCGTGTGGTCGCCGGACAGAGAGGGTCGAGAGGCAGGACTCGCGGCTCACCATACATCACTGACGGGCCTCACCTGCCCCACACAGGCCACGGGCACCCACCGCACACTGCCTTCTTCAGCTACGTCTGCCATGCACGAGGGACATATTGCAAACACACCAAGATGCGCCGCGACGCTGCCACCACACAGCAAACCTTATACCCGTGACCTTGAAGCACAGCAGCGGGGGCAGTGGAGGTAAACACTGTCCAATTATCCGTGCTCTTCACTACTTGGCAACCCAGGCCAGGATACCGCCCCTCCAGCGGGAAGAAGTTGACAAATGGAAACAATTTATTAACAGCGTGAGTTCGGTCATTCGTTCAGGGTGGCACAAGCCCGGGGGGGAATAACCTTCCTGATGACCCCAATTGATAAAAGATCTCGTTATAATCCCATTGATGCTTGCTAAGTAGGCTGTCAGGAGGACTTCACAGGTCGTTTCCTTTCTGTCTGAGGCGAAGGTGATGATGATGATGATGATGATGATGATGATGATGATGATGATGATGATGATGATGGTGATGATATGAGGGGAGAGACAAGACTTGGATAGGGGGCGTATGAATGTGGCATGTTAGGAAAAGATGAAAATAACGTTGAGGTGGGCCAAGGAACCAGGTATAGTAGTGGTGGTGGTGGTGGTGGTGGTGGCAATGTTCGTCTCTAGGCCTCCACAAGAGCACAGATGAAACCGTAATAAATATGACAGATGGGGCTGAAGATAGCTATCAATGGATGAACCTCGGACGGTCGCCTGGAGGGGCCTGCGCCAGGGAAGGAAGGGAGGAAGAGAGTGGAAATGGATGAATAGATTTCGTTACGTAAAGGACAACGAAAAATAGCGACCCAGTAAAAAAGAAAATAGTGTGACGGAAAAAAAATACACGTAGATAAATATAAAAGTTGGATTGGGACACACACACACACACACACACACACACACACACAGACACAGACACACACACACACACACACACACACACACACACACACACACACACACACACACACACACACACACACACACACACACACACACACACACAAATATTTAAAAAAAACAGAGCGAGAGAGAGAGAGAGAGAGAGAGAGAGAGAGAGAGAGAGAGAGAGAGTCATTACTGAGGTGAGTAACGGTGAATAAATGTAAATATGTGTGTGTGTGTGTGTGTGTGTGTGTGTGTGTGTGTGTGTGTGTGTGTGTGTGTGTGTGTGTGTGTGTGTGTGTGTGTGTGTGTGTGTGTGTAATCATCCTCACTCTGCCTCCTACACAGCTACACTCCCTGCCTTGCCCCCTTAACTTAACACTGATGCATCTTTGTCCTCCCAGACCACATGTTTGCTTTTACTTAATTCACCTTCTCATTCCTCTTTTAGTCCCTCTTCTCACTCTCGTCTTGGTTTTTGCTCTCGTTTTTTTTCCACCAAACTAACACGTTCACTTACTTATGTTAATGAGTTTTAGTTTTCTAAGTTGATTCGGTTGGAGACGTTCTATGTGTTGTGAACTCAGGCTGCTTACAAGTTTACTACCGAATTATTTAGTGTGTTGTCGACCGCAAGACATCCGAGCATCTTTCCTGCGTCCTTGTCTTCACCGAGGACGACAACCTGGACAAGTTTTCACAGCCATTGAGGGGCGTCGCGAGAGAAGGAGTGTTCATATAATCAACCTAGCGCAATATATATGCTTAGAGAGAGAGAGAGAGAGAGAGAGAGAGAGAGAGAGAGAGAGAGAGAAAAAAAAATAAATAAAGCTGCTCCTCTGAGTTTGTTCGTCGCCGCGCATGGCCAGGTGGGGAATGGCACACCCGTTATCCTGTACGGCCTTCCCTTACCTTTACACCAAGCCGAGCAGAGACTAAGCAGATATCAATGGCTGAGTAAATATTGGATGAAGAAAGAAAAATATAATAAAAACTGCAACAAAAAAAAGAAAGAAAAGGGGGGGAGATAAGACATCTAGAGCAGCATCCAAACCCTGTTCATCATGAGGAAATTCATGGCCACTTACCTCATCAAAGCGGCCTGGGGTGTACTTAGGGACCAGGGAACGTGGGGCGAGGGTCTGTTGGAATGAGGGGCTGACAGACTATGTCCTTAAGGGGCTGACAGGCTGTGTGACTAAAGAGCTGAGGGTCAGGATGATTAAGAGGCTGAGGGGCTGAAGGACTGGGTGACTAAGAGGCTGAAGGGCTGTGTAACTAGGGGCTGAGGGGCTGAAAAGTTGTGTGAGTAAGTGATTAAGAGGATGAGTTATTAAAAGGCTGTTATGGGACTGCGCTAAAGGGTTCGCAAAAAATAGAGGTGAAGGGCAATGGGACTAACAACGTGAGGAACTATGGAAATGAGGTTTAGAGGTTGTGGGGCTACAGAGGTGTGGGGCTAAGAATTTGAATTGATACGACGCTGGAGCTGGAGAAAAGGAACTTGTAACGTGCGTGGATTTTGAAAGCAGAGTGTAAGAACGTGGATACTGAGGGTCTGGGAGGTGATTTTCTGCAGAGGGACTAATGGGGCTGTGCTGAGAGAGTGAGGAGCTGAAGGGCTGGAGGGGACGTACAGCTCGAGGCCTCAGCTTGAGATTCATTAAGATAAATCCACGAATGGGAAGGTGAGTCTGTACCACGAGGCGGATTCCAATCACTGCATTGATTAAGAGTCCTTTGGGCCGGGCATCTCCGAGGGTGGCGACGCAGTCATCACGGAATTCCTGAACATGTAAACACGGAAAACATCCGGCGTGCAAATTTACTAATTAAATTGATGGTTCTTTCTCACTCTCAACATATATAAATGCAATAACTAAACTCATAGCATTCCTGTAGTGGTGCCCAAGGCTCGTCATCCCCGGCCAGGGCTGCATCGCCACGCCTACCACGCACCAAATCGCCATTAGTTCCGAACACAATGCAAGGCTACTTATCATAAAGCGAGATACAGCCTCGCTACCCGCCATCTCCGCGGCGCCTTGCACCCAATCACTGCCCCGAGGCCCCAAAGCATGATTTTTACGGCGCTGACTCCGGGTTATCCTGGGCGGGTCATTACCTCACATTCATGTTTTGATGCCTCGCGTCCACCAGTGAATGCCTCGCAGCAGGAGTACCAACAGTAGCTACATAAACCACAGGAGGCGCCGCAGGGGTGCCAACTTCGTCAGCTATATAAAAGTTTTAACCAATCAGAGGCGACGCTGCTTGCTGGACAAAAAAGAAAGCTTGCAAATATAAAGTAAATTATCTCCATGTTCCTAGTCGCGCCTGAGTGTGAATGCCTGCAGACCAGGCCGCCTCGGCGCGGACGTGCACCAAATGCAAATAACACTTCCACGATATATATATACGTATATATATATATATATATATATATATATATATATATATATATATATATATATATATATATATATATATATATATATACGTATATGTATTACTCTACTATTCCTACTGCTACTACTACTACTACTACTACTATTACTACTACTACTACTACTACTACTACTACTACTACTACTACTACTACTACTATTACTACTACTACTACTACTACTACTACTACTACTACTGCTACTACTACTACAATTAATGATTATGATAAAAAAATTAATATATAAAGAAAAATATTAATGTTATTATCTTTATCATAATTATATTGCTGCTAATGATGATGGTGACGATGGTATTATTATTAGTCCACATGTATATTGTAATTATAATGAAGTGTTCTCGTTCAGGGTTCATACGGCACTTCAGGTCGCTTGAGAACCATTTATCGCAGCAAATAGGAAGGTTACGATGCCACTCAGCAGTGTTCCTTTTCACCTCACGGGGTTTGGGCACAGTGTACACTGCTGCGCAAAGGCAACATGCATCTCCTATCGGGTTAGGCAGATGAGCGTGAAGGGAAGTAGAGGTGGAGGTGGAGTACAGACCGGCGTTGTATAGGCAGCAGGCGGAGCAGTGGGTTGACGCGGCATACCAAGGATCAGAGACGCAGGTGACTCATGCATGTGTCTATTTGATCTTCCTCACATCGGTCTTCATGACAGTGAAATGAAAGTAATGGCATCACTCCTTCGCTGTCTTCCGGACCAGACCTCCAGACACCGGACATCAAACGGCTGTGTGACGGCCCTTCTTGCTGACGTTGGCGGAACATTCCCTGCCCCCTACCCAGCCCACCACCACCACGACTACATCAAGACCGCGGCTCTCTTTTGTGGGTCACTCAATCTGAGAAATCAAAGGGTGATATCTGTTTGAAGTGTGTGAGCAGTGAAGGGTGCTGGAGGCCTGGCCGTCCTGTGCAGCACAAGTATACAGCATGAAAGGCATGTGTCTTACGCGGAATACACTCTCGCTAGACGTAGGCGAAGCATTTCTGTAGTGGTTGATGCAATCGTCTGGCCAGCAGGGAATACACCGAGCGTGACTCTTAAACAGACAATGTATAAGGGATTATTCAGCTCAAAAGGTTCTTGGGTATACAAATCAGCACACGACTGACAACCTCATTATTCCCCATTACGCTGCGGTTAATGTCTGCCATTATGGCGGAGAAAATGTGAAGAAATTGTGAATGATGGGATAATTTCTGAACAAACAGGTGTCAAAAGGGACGTGAATTAACTATTATTGTGTCCTGGCCGCGGGGCGCACCCTCAGTCACGCAACTTTGATCCCTATCGCAGGGGATCAAAGGGCTCACAACAACACAGAAAGTGAGTTAATTTCCATATAGCCAGACAATAATTGTGGGACGTGTTTTGATCCCCATTGACCTTGTTAACTGCCACTTCACGGCGACTTCAATGCCAATTTTTACACGCTTCAAATCCCTTCGTCAGAACCTGAGAGGCGCGCCCCTACACTCCCCGCCAGGCACCCTTAGCACCCCACCACGCACGCCACACACCCACCACGACCCATCACGCACCATAATACTTGAATAAACAACTTCAATCATGCACGCGAAGTCCTCACCTGCCAGAGTTCCAGGTAACAAGGTCGAGCTTTTCGCCGGCGTGAGTGACAGCGTGAGTGGCGTGGGCGGTAATTATGCTATAAACCCGAGATTGTGTTCCTCGGGGCCACCGCTCACACACCATTTTTCCTTTGATCAGCAGAGGCTTCCAACTACCTCCTCACCTCCTCCGGTATTCAAGTGGGCGGGAAGGGATTTGCCTCTCACCTCGCTAGCAGTGTGGAGTGTCGAGGGCGAGAGAGAGTCCCACGTGGAGGGGCACCTGCCTGCCACCTCCGCCCACCCCGCGCTTTGTTCCTTTCTCTCTCCTCTCCTAAGTGTGTGCGTGTGTGCGTGTGTGTGTACCCCAGCCCCTGCACCCCACCACACCCATCCCCACCACACCCACACCCAGACCCTCTCCTGCCTCGTGAAGGACTTAGTATGACTGGTGTTACTATTGTTGTGTTGAAAATGTGTTGTTGTTGGTGTTGATGTGGTGGTGGTGGTGGTGGTGGTGGTGGTGGTGGTGGTGGTGGTGGTGGTGGTGGTGGTGGTTGTTGTTTTGGTTTTGTTGGTCTTATTACTATCAATAATATTATCATTATTATTATTATCATCATCAATATTATTGCTATTCATCGTCACTACATCAAATGAAGTGGAGAGAGAGAGAGAGAGAGAGAGAGAGAGAGAGAGAGAGAGAGAGAGAGAGAGAGAGAGAGAGAGAGAGAGAGAGAGAGAGAGAGAGAGAGAGAGAGAGAGACACACACACACACACACACACACACACACACACACACACACACACACACACACAATCGTCAGGTGGACACAGATTACGTCAGCATCTGGTCAGAAGGATGATGGATGCCCTGGATAATACTCGCTAAGTTTTTCCTTCACATGAATAATTCAGCCTCGCCTCTGATAGCGTCTGGCAGGGCGAGGAAACCCGGCGGTGGCGTCCATTATTTTCCTTTTCTCTTAATCAGTTGAGGAATCAGGTGAGAAGAAAATTGAGCTTCGCCTTTCATGAGTATTGGTCGAAATTGTATTAATCTCTCTTCTTTTTTTTTCTTCCTTTTTTTTTTTCTCTCTCTCTCTCTCTCTCTCTCTCTCTCTCTCTCTCTCTCTCTCTCTCTCTCTCTCTCTCTCTCTCTCTCTCTCTCTCTCTCTCTCTCTCTCTCTCTCTCTCTCTCTCTCTCTCTCTCTCTCTCTCAGGACGAATAAGATGCAAGAAAAGATTAAATTTTCAATATATCATCTGCATTGTATTTTCACTTCGATATCAAAGGAAGATGTTTGTGTGTTCTCCCTAGTGTTGTAATGGCCTGCCCTTCCAGCCTCATCGTGTGTTCCATTCTTAACCCAATGATTGTTCCTGTTTCTGCCTTCCATCTTCCTTCCTCGACCCACCACTTCCTCACACCTGCATCAATAGGTTTCAGCTTGCACTACTTCCTCCCTTGACGGCTGCAAATTTCTCGTCTTGATTCTCTTTGTTCATCTTCATCATTAATGTTATCCAAGAATGATTCATGTGACCTATCACTCCCATAACTCACTGGAGAAGTGGCGCCGCTGTGATCAGGGTTCCCACGGCGCGGTGTTCTAGGGTACGCGTCTTGAGGGCGAGGGAGCGACCAGCAAGTTACTTTCTCTGGCAACAGGTGCGTCTGAGTATTGTCACGTGAGGGTAATAGTAGTCACAATCATGGCATAAGTCAACAATAACACTGATGATGGTTTACAAACTGCCTAGTGCACACATATCTATAATACTATTCTCATATACACAAACATGGTCTGATGAAGCTCACAGGTACCTTATAGACCATAAAACCTGATGAGCTGAGGTGCGCAGAGCCACCTTGTACCTTTCCCTGCACTGGACTCTCGCTCGCAGACATCTCAAGGCAAGGCAGCCACGGACCCTCACACCCCGGCACGGGAGGCCACTCCTCAGACACACTAACCCACTCCTGTCATCAGCACTGGGAAACTGCAAGGCACGCTGAAGACTTTATTGAGGTCACACAACTTTGCCAAACACTGGTGCTGCGCAAGACAATGGTGCACGGAAATGCCTCAACACTTGAATGGGAAACTTTGACTCCAGTTTCAGGGAAGTAATGGACCCACACCCCATTAAGTGTGTGCACCGTGCTCCTCCACACTAAACCATCGATACACACTTCGTCCACCTTTGATTTCTAATTGTTTCATTACGTCCTGAACAGCCACGTTCTTGGCCAATACTTCGTTCAGGACGCGGTCTGAGGAGCGAAGTGAACCATGCGGGCTAAGGCTGACTGGCCAATAGCACCACCACTCCTAATACACTTCAGGAGGAATGTAATGTGCTGATAGGACCATCAATGTCATTAATATTTATGACAGAGCAGACACACTGACGGTCAGCTATCATTACTAGATGCTGCTCTAATCACCTGCCAAGAGTCTGCCGCCACTCACCAGCAGGCCATCCTCCCCTCACACACACCGCGGATAACCTTCCGTGACAAGAACACTTTTCGCCTAATTAACTTGACTTAAGCACACCTCCATGCCAGACCGAGTCATCGAGTTGTACTAGATAATGTTTAATATAGCAGCCATGAAGTTATCATCGGCGCCACTCCGACAGCCCGTCTTATCTGGCAGGGAGCTGTGCATGTGTCCGAAGGCTTACGTCCCGGAGCCTCGGCACATAGCCACAGAATCAGCCAATCCTTGTCTTCTGCCAAAATCAACATTGTGACAATTACGATATATCATGAGAGTAATGGTCCTCAGCGGCCAATACACTGTCTCAATTAAGATATATCATGAAGACACGCTGCTACAAGTGATGGTTACGTCTATCTGTTTGGTGACAAAGCATTCATTACATATTTACTAGTTTTCCTAAATAATTGCTTGCAATGAAGCTAGGATGAAGAAATTTCACAAATAATTGAACGTACAAATTAAACGCGGAAATACCTCGTCAGCAGCACAGTAAGGAGAGGAAGAGGACAGACAACCACGAACACCGAGGCTGTGGATCCTTTAAGCCGGATGCGGTCACGAGGCACGTGCTGACACGTGGCACTGAGTGACATGGATCAAGGGTTGGCGGGGCGCGCGTGTCCCTGTTGCCTCCAAAGAGAGGCAACGGAAGATCGATACCTCACGCTCATAATTAGTAAGGAACCAACTCTGGCGACCCATCCCCCTATCTCTCTCTCTCTCTCTCTCTCTCTCTCTCTCTCTCTCTCTCTCTCTCTCTCTCTCTCTCTCTCTCTCTCTCTCTCTCTCTCTCTCTCTCTCTCTCTCTCTCTCATATATATATATATATATATATATATATATATATATATATATATATATATATATATATATATATATATATGAGAAAATTTACATTAACGATTGTTGTGAAATGGGTCTCGCCTTAGAATAAGCAACCTTTGTATTCACTGTTGCAGGTCAGGGATAAAAGGGCAACATAAAAAGAGAACCAACATCCGGCAACAAGTCGGTTCTGCCCTCATGTGGTCACACAAAACAAAAGAAAATATTTACTGACCTCGGTGATGCGATCTCTTCTATGAGTGACTGCAAAAACGAGCGTCAGTTCAAATTTTGCTGTCAATAAAATCTCGCTTTGTACAAATATAGTCATCATCGTAAAGAACAAAAACACGATCAAAGTCATTGTATGTCGTCTGGTTATTGGAAAAAGGATATCTTGTTCCTAATTTGAAAACCTTGTCAGAAGAGACAGACTTGATATGGCTCCTTCCTGACAGATATCTCCCAGCGCAGCAAGTTTTATTTTTCATGAACGTGTTGCATCCCCACACTCGCCTCTCCATGATTATGTGCCTTCAGTTTTGCGTAGAACATACGTCACATTTGTTTGGCAAGTCACGACCACACGACAATTTAAAAATAATCTTTCAAGAAATGTAATAAGTATTATACTTTTTCTTTTAATTCATAAACATAATGCCACTTAACACAGAAATGGAAGACGCTAAATCAAGCATCAGGAAAATCCATACGCGCTAAGTCAAACATTTAGACAATTCTTATGTGCAAGCTTCGGGAAAAAAAATAATAAAATGGAAATGGAGGAAAACCCATCAAGGAGAAGACTGACGGAAAAGGAGATCTTCAATAAGAATCCATGATGGGGCCTCAACGCGGCTCCGGAACCCTCGTCCACAGGAACCATAAAACAGACGAGCCTCTTCATTAATGATGCAGACAGGAACTGGGCAATCTGGCCACGCGGGGTGATGCCTCGGCCAGGAGGATAGCCATCATCACATTTTATTTTCCCGGTACAGCTGGACTCTTCGCCAAGGTGACTTAAGAACCCATAAAAGAGTCTGCCTCTTCCGTAACAGGAAACAAATTAGTATAGGAGTGAAAACTCATATCATGGAGAAAGTGGAGAGCCTCTTCCACACCCCAGCTAAGGAAGGACAGGGAGAAATAAGAGGAAGAAGCAAAATCAAATATCCGCTGATGTGAAAGTAAGGAAGAAAAACTACAGACGGCTGTGATTGGCTCAGATAATAACGACATCAAAGTTTAGACAGCTCGGCGCCATAATCACGAAAACGCTAACTATAAAAATCACTCCAGCATTGTGAAGTTTTACACTCCAAGACAATGGAGTGGAGCCTCGGGCTTTCCTTTGCTGGGATCGCTTATTCTGCATCTTCTCGGCGGGCGCGGGAGGAGCCTTGATACCCTCCAGCAAGAGGAACAACACCCGGGTCTCAAGTCCGGCTGAGCTCTCAGCAGCACTTGGGATTAGGCTGCAGCGCGTGGCTGAGAGGGGTGGCCATGCTTATAAGCGGGATAGAGAGGCTGCAGCGGGAGGCGCCGTGAGGGAGGGTAACCTGCAGATTGGACACAGGAGGGAGTCCCCTGACACTGCGGGGGACGGCAAGGCTCACACGCACACGCGCACACAAAGAGGCACGTACATGTGACTCAAAGTATTACGTACATCCTTGTAACCACCAGATACACGATGTACACTGTGCTCGAGTCTCTTCGTGCAATTAAAACTTCTTGCAGCCTTCTAGTGGGGCAGCAAATGAAAGCTTAACAGATTCCAGTGTGGATTATGGTCATGGCACACACAACTCACTGCCTTGATCATACACACACCACCACCACCACCACCACCACCACCACCACCACCACCACCATCACCATCACCACCACCGTCATCGCCAGCCCTCCACCCAGTACTACGTCGCCAACCAAAGCGACACAAACACCAGATCTGTCTTGTAATCACAAGAAGAATGACGGGATTTCTCGATATGGAATTCTTAAAACATTTTATAACAACAATCAAATTCAATGTGACATAATTATTTTTATCAAGAATGCACCAAATATAATACTGATACAAAATGGCTCTTTAAGGATAGAAAATAATTGCATTTAAGGCATCTCTCAGTGATCAGGACAGTTTGTGGATAAAATTCGTTGAACGTATTGGAGCCATTTATTGATTTAGATAGTCATTAAATAAATAAATATATATATATATATATATATATATATATATATATATATATATTTAAATGTATATATATATATATATATATATATATATATATATATATATATATATATATTTAAATGTATATATATATATATATATATATATATATATATATATATATATATATACACACACACACACACACACACACACACACACACACACACACACACACACACACACACACACACACACACACACACACACACACACACTGAACCGTGCTGGTAGAGGCTCTGCCGTCAGTCCAGTCCATAGGTAATGAATAAGTTATCGGCGCGCATGGCCATGAATGCATTTATTTATCTACCAGTAGAAAGGTAGATAGATAGAAGGATCGATAGATATAGAGGTAGGTCAATGAATAGGTAGATGGATGGTTGAATACTTGGATAAATAAATAAATAAATAAATATAATAAATAAAAATAGATAGATAGATAAATTAACAAATTTATAGATAAACAATGAGAAAAATAAGAGTAAATACAGAAACACAGTCTGATCAACATAAACAAACAAGTAAATCGACAAGTATACGCAGCATTGTGATTCTGTGCTGAGTGACACAAAACACACCCACCCACCCACCCACCCACCCACCCACCCACCCACACCCACACACACCCCTACACTCACACTCACACCCACACCCACACCCATACCCACACCCACACCCACACACACACACACACACCCACACCCACACCCACACCCACACCCACACCCACACACACACACACAGGGATGGACACAGCAAGGAAATACCCTCAGTAAGTATTGCTTATGTATACAGACTCCATGAGAAAAGATATACATAAATACCTTCAGTAAGTTTGTTCCTCTTACAGAAAAACAAAATTAATATGGATACAAAAAAAACTTACATATAACGTTTTGAATCCATAGTTTTATTTTCTTATATAATCTGATTCTGTATACATCTATGACAACATATCTTTGCATCCCTTCCAGTGCGATTAACCTGGTTCTTTTCTTTCGTCTAAATGGGCTTCCGTAGAGAGCCAGTAACACCACCTCGCACTGCCTCCCGCGCACCTTCACTTCTTATCGTCTTAATCACACGCAATTGTCGATTCACGATCCGCATATTTGTCGCCCGAGCCTTGACGTAAATGACGGTGGCGTCGGGCTGAGCGGGCGGGCGTGGCGGGGCGTCTTGGGTCGTAAAGTGTCGTGTTTCAGTTTAGTGGGGAATATTTTATCTTTTGTGCTCCTCTGTTCCTTCCCGTTCTCTCTTCTCTCCCTGCGCGTGATCGTCCCTCCCTTCCTCACCACCTGTTATGGCTACCTCAGCACCCACCTTTTACTTCTACTTTCTCTTTTCTCATTTTTTTCTTCGCCTTTTCTTGGGGAAGGTCATTCGGTACGAGGGAGTCTTGAATTTTTTTTTGTGTGTGTGTTACGCCTCACGTGCGTGGTTCGTGTCTACACAAATGTACTTAACGTGCTTTTTTTACACATAACATGGTTGACTTTATACATTTTTCAAAGTATATTTATCATGGATCATATATATTATGTCGATCATTATGGGTTTTACTCCTGTTACTTATGAGAGGAGAAGGAGAGGAGGAAGAGGAGGAAGAGGAGGAGGAGGACAAAGAAAATCGAAAAAAAATGTAGGTCATAATTTCTATAATTTTCCCTACCCTGAGGACAGTCCATTAACTCTCTAATTACCTCAATCAAGTATAGTTTCGGACAGTACTTAGAGGATCAAAGATCTCATAAGGAGATGGTTGTGGTTTAGGAAATATTTTACTCCCACAACCCTTGAGGCAGCAGCTAAGAACCACTCAGCTATCAAGGGTCGGGCAAGGAGGCAGCAGAGTACTCGTATTTCAATCAACTAATCACTCGCCTGACCTATCAAGCACATGGGAAACACAGCCTGGAAGCTACTATAACCTCTTCAGCATCATCCGTCAGCAGCTCTTACCCACCCCACACCTACGAGACGAGTACAACATCGATCCACATAACATCAGCAACAACATCAAGGTATACTCAAGGTCGTTACTCAAACCACTGTTGTCTTATGGAGGTGCAAAAGGGATAATCACTCAAAATAATATCATGTCACTTCACCTTCTCTCTGTATACACTAAACTCATCTAGCAAACGAGAGTGCTTGGATATTTACTCATTTTCTACGCATATACGCTCACAAGCTGCCGTTCCATCACACAAGCAGTTTACAGCAGTGAGCCGCGTCCCGCACCACCCTGAAGCCCCTGGTTCGCTGGCAGCCCATCCGACAGACCCTCCACGTGTCAATAAATATCATGTTTCATTTTATGGCATTCCAGCCTCCACGACCACCTACTGGAAAGGGGCAGTGAGGCGCAAGGAAAGGGGTGAAAGGTAAGTATACAAACGAACAAACATTGGAGCAAATATAAGAAGAAAAAACAGTAAATTCGATACAAAAAGGAAATTAAGAAATGCATCTGGCTTAAGTAATATCTTCAGTTTGCTTCGATATAATAAAACATTCTGGACTAGATATATGCAGAGACAATACGTGATATAGAACTGATCCTGAAGGGGAGTGTTTTCATAGCGTGTTGCATTCAGTCACGATGCAACACAGTGCTTCACGGCAAAACAAAGAAACTATTCCCATCAGACTCATGCACAAGGAGGCAGCTCAAATGGTATTCAGTAATGCTTATTTTTACGACTTAATAACGTAAACTTCCATTATCACTAATCAACTTCTTATCATGACACAACAGAGCCATCTACCAACATCATTATTATTATCGTTATTATTATTATTATTATTATTATTATTATTATTAGTAGTAGTAGTAGTAGTAGTAGTAGTAATTGTAGTAGTAGTAGTAGTAGTAGTAGTAGTAGTAATAGTAGAAGTAATAAACGTAGTAATTCTTGTTAATGCTTTTCATCTTCATTGTAATTGCACTGTTAAATTACCAAGCTTATTCATCATACATGACATACTATGACAACTAATCTATAATGACTGACGAGAGAGAGAGAGAGAGAGAGAGAGAGAGAGAGAGAGAGAGAGAGAGAGAGAGAGAGAGAGAGAGAGAGAGAGAGAGAGAGAGAGAGAGAGAATATAACACCACCACCACAACCACCACTACCACCACTACCACCACCACCCGTACCCTACCACCCTACCTCCCTACCAACCCTACCCAACCCTTTCCTGCCTCGCTCACGTTCACAGATTATCAATTTCGGGGTATTTCATCAGACAAAGTCAAACGATAATGTTTACAATTAGGAGATTGATGGCGTGTTGCGGGTGATCAAATGTTTATTCTGGTGTGTATTTTGTGCCGGAGATTAATGGGGGAGATGACTGGGATACAGCGGCCATCAGCAGTCCGCAAAAATCTCATCACTCACCGTAGATATTCCCCGTTGGTGTGTATGTACGTACTTACTTCCTGGGATGGAGGAGGAGAATGGGGAGTGGAAGGGGGTGTGGGTAGGGAGAGCAGGGTGGAAAAAGAATGGGGAAGAAGATGGAAGAAATGGGGAATAATGTAGGGAAGGGAGGCTATGTAAGAGTATGGAGAGATTGATTAAGAATGTAGAAATGGGGAGGATGATAGATTAATATGGGGAAAAGGGGGAAACTAAAGGGGGAGGAAGATGGAGGAAAGAAGGAAAGAGAATAAAGGAGGATGTGGAAGCAAGGTAAAAGGGATAATAAGGAAGAAAATAAAGGAAAAAGTAAATGGTAGAATGATCGAAGTAAAGGATAATGTAAAAGATGCCAGAAAAGAGAAAGAGATAAAGAGAGAAAGGGAAAGAAAAAAAAGGGAATGAGAAGAAAAACATAAGCAAAGGGAAAGAAACAAAAGAGGAAGGAGAGAGGGATAAAAGGAGTAAAAGTAAGGAGAGGGAGAGAGTGTGTATTTCCAAAGCTCGTTAACAAGGGAAGGGATGATGATGATGATGATGATGATGATGATGATGATGATGATGATGATGATGATGATGATGGCCGGGATGCACCTCGTCCTCGCTTTATTCACTCTATGATTTGCTATACTGACCTCCATAAACTAATCTAACCTCCACAACCTAACCTAACCTAACCTTACCTAACCTAACCTAACCTTACCTAACCTAACCTTACCTAACCTTACCTTACCTAACCTAACCTAACCTAACCTTACCTTACCTAACCTTACCTTACCTAACCTAACCAAACCTTACCTAAGCTAACATGCTTGAAAAAAAATAAACGTCTCTTTGAATATACTGCAGAAATGGAAGAAAAAATTACAGTAGTTTCTTCACAGGCAGCTTGCACATGACGTAAACTAGTTAAAAATATATAATTGATGGTTAAATACATCAGCAAAGAAAGCTATAAGTGTCTGAGGGCAAAGAGAAACAGATCCCAGCGTGAAGGTCCACTAGAGAGGTGTACGTAAGGGACTAAGGCTTAAAGTTTTATTATTCAGGTTAATTGATTTTTTTCAAAGCACGAAACATACTGATTACGGCGCACCAGACGCCACACAACATTAAGTCTTCTGACACGCTGATGAAGCTAGGTATGTTATTACAGGATACAAACCACGTAGCTTCTCGTAACAAGTATAATTATCCTACTCATCAGCTCCACTCGTCCCTCATCAGCAAATTGACTGGTATTACGAGTCCTGTATGAAGGTTATAAGTTGCGGTGAAAATTACTATGCCACCGGATCCTTCAAGAAACAATACATAATTATCCATTATGGCGAACAACTAAAACCAATTTCAGTCTCTATGATTAATCAACTCATCTATTATTCACAAGTTGGTATGTTAGGCTCTGTCGTGCTTCGTGCTCACTATCAATACCACGATCATCCATCATGGTCGGGCCTGATGATGATCACGTGTACGTTTGTATTAGTAATAGGACTGTTAAGTATGTTTGGATGAACCGAGAGACAAACGATGGGTCAGGGTGATGAAGTGGTTTTGCTCAACACCTCCTTTTTATTTAGTTGAGATATAAAGCAACGCCCTTCCATCTTGAGGCCTGCCGCACCTTTTCCCCCCAGGGTGTGATGGGGTTGAGGGGCCGGCGCCAGGAGGCTACAAACGGAGAGGCGGTCACGAGTTCGTTCCAGTGAGCCGCGTAACACAGGGCCAGCGTGAGCCCATCTCTTTTATCTCAAGATTATCATAAATTACTGATTTCTTCACCTTCACGTATCAATGTTATCTCCGATTATCTCATGTTAACTCTGTCTCAGCGTTGTTGATGTGTACATTTTCCGAGTCCATGACTGAAGCAGCGGGTTGGCGGAGGGGCAGCGCCGTCCGGGTCCGTGGGGGTGCGGGTGTCCATTGTCCTCCGAGCACGACTTCTCCTTCATTACTGTAACCAAAGTATCATAAAGGCGCTCGTTCAGCACCGAGGAAGGTGAGAACACATCCCGGAATGCTTTATGCTCGTGTTCCCGTGAAAAGATCAGGCAGGAAACAAAGAAAGTCTTACGTGTGATGCGTTTTTACGAGGAAAATATGCACGCGCCAGATAATAACCACGTCAATCTTTCTATACCAAATATATTAACGAAGTTGAAACAAATGGGAGAACACAAATATTACGTGACATGAACACAGTCAAAGGAGTCAAACACACACTAGACATGTTTAAAAGGTCAACACTTGGGACTGCCACGCCTCCTTCACCAGCGACACCCACGCGAAGGTAACACTGAGCTGCACCACGATGAACAAGAAGAGGTAAGCAACAGGTGACCAAAAGAACTCGTGAAGACTGATGGTAAAGAGTCAAGGGAATACAGAAGTTTGGTGGCTTTCAAGGAGAGATCAAAGGAAGAACAATAATTCGAAGGAACATTGATATAAAACTCTATGAAAACAGAAAAAGAGAGAGAGAGAGAGAGAGAGAGAGAGAGAGAGAGAGAGAGAGAGAGAGAGAGAGAGAGAGAGAGAGAGAGAGAGAGAGAGAGAGAGAACAGGGGTAAGGGGCGGGGGAGAGGGACAGAGTAGCTAAGTTACGATCCATGTCTCGACCCTGTTGGTGCTGCATGTCCCGTCCAGCCCCACATAGTTCCCGCCGACCCTCACCTCCCTGACCGATGAATCATCTCTAATTATATACATGTATACCTTTGTCATTGTCCCAGCCACTTGTTTTGTACAGTGACAATCTCTCTCTCTCTCTCTCTCTCTCTCTCTCTCTCTCTCTCTCTCTCTCTCTCTCTCTCTCTCTCTCTCTCTCTCTCTCTTTCTTTTAACTAATACTCTACCCAGCTCTTTTTGCTTCTTCACTCTTATTCTTAACGATTCTTACATATGTCAACAAAAAGAATAACTCTTATAGGACATTAAGACACCAACAGTTCTCAGTTTGAAATTAAATCAAATAGTTTTCCCGCGAGAATAACATGAGCACAAGGCTGGGTCCAAGTAACCAAGTCAGGAGCACGGAGACATTGTGGAAGTCAAGGGAACAAAGTTAGGAGGACACCTCGCCGTACGTGGTGTCATGGCGGCTGGACAGTAGCAAGAGGTGCGTGAGATGAAAAATGAAGACTGCAATGGCGGGAAGACTATGTTTAGGGATGAACGACAGTGCCAGAACCAGGAACACACACAGCAGAGTCCCATATAGTACATCGTAGCCCCAAGGAAGGCTACTCCATCTTCCTGCTGTATGATTCTTCCCTGAACCCTGTGTTAATAGTGATGCTGTCTGCTGGGTGCACGCGTTGCCTATTTAAAGGACTGGTCGGCGGTGTCACAAATGTTATAGTAATACCATGAGGACACACTGGGCTCACTAGAAGTTGACACACACACAAAAAAAAACATTTGGAGAAGGAATGCAGCGACGGGTTGGAGCTGGGGGCTTGTCAGCGGCCTTAACAACAATAAAGTGATGCAACGGAGCCTCACCTATCGACAGCCAGTGAATTCCGATCACGCGGCCCCCCTTGGCTAACATCTCCGAGGAGCGAACTACGTGGTCACAGGGAGCAGGTGGTCTTCCTTACAGAGATCTCCCACTACCTGTGTTACGCCAGCCGGAGTCACGCGCATGGCTCCCCGCGAGGTGGGAATGGGCGAGGCGAGGGTCGGCATGTGACTTGAAAATGAGTAATAGTTTGGGATGAATGTTTAGCGCGCCATCAAGAGGGAAGATTGGATGCCCAGATGAAGATCGTTCTCCTGCGATAATGAGAGTCGACGGGGAATGAGATGAGCTGCTTGGGGAGGGTCGTGGCCGCTGGACTCCTGCCGGGCTGGCGGAGGTTAGCGGCGTGGGAAGGAAAAACTTGTACGGGACTGTTGCCTCCTACGGGGAAGAGCAACAAACTCCGTCACGCCCACACCTGAGGAAGGTTTGAGTGAAGCAAAGTGGACGTATCCTTTTAGTAAGCAAATTGTTTTCATACATATACACACACTATCATTACATAACACCAGTCAGGATCAAAAAGGCT
>JAPQNM010000045.1:19566712-19601712 GCA_029783475.1 Metacarcinus magister
ATGTATATAGTCAGCTGCTGCCACTGTTTTCAAGCTTCCATCAAGTGTTGTTTAAGTATTAAGTACTTACTTCTTTTCCTACTCTTGGACACAGTTTCTCTCATTTTCTTTCCTCCGTCTACCAGCTATCTGCTTTTCCCTTATTCTTGCCTTCCTTCCCATTCCTTTTTTCGGCCTTCAGGTGAGGGTGCCTTTAATATGCCTTGTTGTTAACCCTCACCTCCACTCCCCTCTCCGGCCTCTACACAATAACACTTCAAATTTATGACGCAGATCACTGAAAATTCCTTCCCTTCCCGCGGCCTCATGGTGCAGGGCTTCCCGCGTCGTGACAACCATCCACTGTGCTATTTCTATTATGACGTGCATGTATATTTCTTCCAGTTCCTCCTTGCTTTCTATACGATAAGCTATCTTCATCTCCTTACGTCGCTACTCGTGGGTGTGCTGCCTCGCCCCCCCGTGAGGTCAGCGGCAGCAGAAGCCATGGGCCCCGTGTACCTGTCACCCCCCCACAGCCTCGCCCTCCGTCCCGATGCTGTGCTGGGCTCCCTCCACGTTCCGTCCGTCTACTCTTCTTCTTCCGCTGTTTTTTTTCTGGTTAAATCATTTTATGTTTTCTTGCATTTAGTGTTCTGCTTCGTTTTGTTTTTGTTTTGTGGGGTGTTTATTCTGTGTTGTCTTCATTGGTTCTTTCTGTTTTTTTGTTTTCTTTATGGACCCAACTGTCTCTTTCTTTCTCTCTCTCTCTCTCTCTCTCTCTCTCTCTCTCTCTCTCTCTCTCTCTCTCTCTCTCTCTCTCTCTCTCTCTCTCTCTCTCTCTCTCTCTCTCTCTCTCGTTCTCTCTCTCTTATCTTTTCTTCCTCCTTTCATCTCTGTTAATTTTTCATCCTCTCTACTTAAGGCATTTTCTTCACTTGAATTTTCTCTCTATATTTTTTCTTATTTCTCCTCTTTCATTTCCCTCTCTATTAGAAACATTTTTCAAGCCATAAGTGTCTTAATCCTGCTGCCTTTCTATCATAAATTCAATAACACTTCCACCAATACGTTCTCTGCCTCCTCCTCCTCCTCCTCGTCTTTTTCACCTCATCCTACGCCTCCTCCCTGCTAGGTCCTCTGTTAACCAGCCAAAGATGCGGATCTAAATTGCAGCTAATCCTTCGTGATAGAGTCCCACCATCCTTCATGCCGCTTGCCCAAGGCCCCTCCCGCTGCTCCCAACTGTTTCTGCTCCAGCATCCTCATCTCACATTTTTCTTCCTTCTCATCTTCTCTCCTTTCCTATTCTTCTTCATCTTTCTCCTTCAGCTTTCCTTTTTACTTTATTCTCTCTCTATTTTCTGTTTTCTTTTTTATGTCTTGTTCCTCTTGTTCTTTTTTTTCTTCTTTCTTTTTTTTTCTTTCTTCTTTTTTTTCTTCTTGTTTTTCATCTTGCTGTTCTTCTTCCTTAACCTGGGATTGATCTTTACCCTCACCTCCTCCTTTAATTTCTCGTTCGTATTAAATGTTCACAATTCAATCACGTACTTTTATTTTTGTCTTTATTTTTTGTATCATTCTTCAATGCGTCAATATTCTATTTCTTTTTTTCTCTCTCATTCTCTCACAAGTTTTCTCCACTGGGATTTCTTCACACGCTTTCTCTGCACGTCCTTTCCTCTTGGTGCTGCACCGATGCCTTTCTCCCTTCACCCGCGGCGGCGTGATATACCAAAGAATAGAGTCACTTTCCATGAATTACGAGGGTCCAGCGGCACCAGCGGCGGGGACAGGCGGACACAGGGATGGGAAAGGAATGGATTCTCAGCCCACCATCTACCCGTATGTCTTAGTCCTTCATATTTCGCATTTCTCTTGTTTTCCATTAGCCTTTTTCTTTTGCATAATTATATAAGTCTATGAATAAGGTTTTCCGTTCATCTTCCACGCCTGCAATTGTTAGGTTAATAGTTATTCCAGAGCATCGTATCTGTGAAGCTGGTCACGCGGCTTCCCTCATTAACGATTCACGAGGCTATGATATTATTATTCTATTATTACTATTATTGTTATTATTATCATTATTATTATTATTATTATTATCATTATTATCAATATTACTATTATTATCATTATTATCATTATTATTAAAACTATCATTTGTGGTAGTAATAGTAATAGTAGTAGTAGTAGTAGTAGTAGTAGTAGTAGTAGTAGTAGTAGTAGTAGTAGTAGAAGAAATAGTAGTGTAATGGGATGAAAAGGATTAGAAGGATGAGTGGCAGGATCAATAATTATGATGGTGATTATGATAGTGATAATGACAATGACGATAATGATAATGCCGATAAAAACAATAATGATAATAATGATAATAATAATAATAATAACAATAATAATAATAATAATAATAATAATAATAATAACAACAATAACAATAACAATAATAATAACAACACTAACATCATCATCCCTACAACATATGGAACAAGGTCTCTAAAATACCATATAATCACCCACTTTTTAACTATAACAACGACGACTTAACAGGAAGCAAAATACATCCACACATCAACTAACAACACGACTTACCACAACGAACACAAATTAATCAGTCTCACTCGATACCATCTCACGATCCAGACACACTGCACTAAAACTCCATATTCATCTTGATCTCCCAGAATACCACCTCACTGATGGTGTGTTGAGGCCGTGGGAAAGGCCACTCATATCAGGTGTGCACAGGTACGAACTCTTCTCACGTACTGCTTCCTGGATACAAATATTCACTGCCTAACCAGAAGCAGGAACAGATCAGTTGGTGGGGTGTGTCTGTCTCTGTCTCGCTCTGTCTCTTTCTCTCTCTCTCTCTCTCTCTCTCTCTCTCTCTCTCTCTCTCTCTCTCTCTCTCTCTCTCTCTCTCTCTCTCTCTCTCTCTCTCTCTCTCTCTCTCTCTCTCTCTCTCAAGTGATCGTAAATCTGCAATATCAAAATGGATGGGAGTATAAGAGAAGGATTGCAAGAGAAGGAAAGAAAGAAAGAGAGAGAGAGAGAGAGAGAGAGAGAGAGAGAGAGAGAGAGAGAGAGAGAGAGAGAGAGAGAGAGAGAGAGAGAGAGAGAGAGAGAGAGAGAGAGAGAGAGAGTGTGTGTGTGTGAGAGAAGCGAGAGAAAAAAAATATAGACAGACAGGCAGACAAACTGACTGTCAACACCCGGACGTCGCCCTACAAATCCCTATTAACTAACTAGAAGAAAAAAATCTATACCTACGAAAGGACAACATAAAAAAACAACAATAAAAAAACATGCACACGCCAAAAAAAAAAAAAACTCGTATAAATTAACAACTAAACACTGAGGACTGAACGAAGAGGGAGGAGAGAGACGCAGTTACCTATACTCCTCTTCCTGACTTATAGAGAATCCGTGCCGCCTCCTCGTCCTCTTCGTCTTCTCTCTCGTCAAGTTGCTCGTGAAATCCCTGGGTATTCTGATCTTGATAAAAATCTTCAAAGACTTTGCGACCTTGGCGGTGGAAGCAGGAGAAGACCGTATTTTGGGATGTGACAATAGTGTGGGTAAGAGGAAGGCGGATGGGATTGGATGGGACGGAAGAGGCCGGGAGGAGTAGACAGAAGGGCGGGAAGAATGGAAGAGAGGCGAGGCATAGTGAAGACTCATATTCATCATCTTTGCTCTATATATTCCTACGTTATCCCTCAAGCTATACACAAGATGCATTCAATAATATGGCAAACTAATGCATGTTTACAAATAATCATTAATCTTATTTATGTATGATTCATTAGTAAACGCAAGGTATGGTATGAATAATGTTTTCTATAGGGAGGAAGAACACTACATGGTGAACAGAATCCCTAAATAAACCAGAAGGCCTGAACATCGAGGCCTGAAGGTGTGACAACAGCCTCGCTCGCCGGCCAGCGTCCACGCCTGACCGTTCCATTCAGCGCCACGTTTTTAAGGACGGTCGCATAACACGGACATCAGCCTTTATTCACATCAGGCAAATGAATGTCCCCTATCACAATACACATTCACATAAAGGGAAAATATGAATGCTAAACAGAAGGCGACTATGGACGTCCCCGGGGAAGCAGCTCCTCTCACTGTGACTACTGGATCCACGACCTACATTATGATCATCAAAAGTTGCTCACCCTGAACTCTTCGGATAATACTAAACACAGAATATCATGTAATATGTAGGATTGCCTTGGTGATCCTCAGGTTATGAGTGAACTATAATTTCAGTCACCGTCCGTCCTTGGCCCCATCGGACGAAACGTAAAGAAGGATGGAGAGCGTGGAGGAAGGGGCCGACTTTAACGTCCCTGAGGCGCGGGATGAGTTAGATGAGATAAAATGAGATGTTGATAAGATAGAGAGGATAATCGCGACGACTGCAGGGGACACGCCGCCGCCTGCTCCGCCCAGCCTGATTCCATCCGTTTCAAAATGTTTTAAAATGTTAGGAGGAAACTGACGGAGGCGGAGGAAGCATGAGTCTTGCCGCTGGCGTGACATACAACCTCCTGCTGGTGTGGATATCGTTGCGGTGTGTTAATACGAGGTTGTAGTAGGCGCGAGGTGCGAGGGAAGAGCGAAGAGGCGATGTAGATCATGGAAATAAATGGAGTTTTGCTCATGTTTTCGTGCGGCAGTTGGCGGCGTCGGCGGCAAGGAGTGGCGGCCAGGGAAGCACTTGATTCCGGTTGACGGGCCGAGGTGACATATTCCTTCTGACCGGCCCTTTGTCCTCCCTGTGCCGGCATCCCTCTGCCTCCTCCTTCTCTCTTCTCCTTCCCTCCCTTTTTCTCATCCTCTATCTCTCTCTATTTCTATCTCTCTCCCGCTTACCTATCTCATCTTTCCTCTCCCTCTCTACGTGTTATGCTTAATCACATTCTTTTGAGTTTAATTATAGGAGGAGCAAGAGTCAAGAGCACGAATGAGAGTAGTGATGAGTTACTTGAGAAGTGTGAGTGATGCTGACGGGCAGAGCGAGGCAAGATAAGACTGAGTGAAAGGGAACGCTGGAGCGAGGACTGTTGAAATGGGGTATGGAGGAGAGTGGTTGCAGTGTATGGGTGAGAGAGAGAGAGAGAGAGAGAGAGAGAGAGAGAGAGGAGAGAGAGAGAGAGAGAGAGAGAGAGAGAGAGAGAGAGAGAGAGAATGAGGCGCACACATGTATATACACACACACACACACACACACACACACACACACACACACACACACACACACACACACACACACACACACACACACACACACACACACACACACATTTTCCTCATTGGTTCTTGTTCATCGTATATAAATGTCTAATCCTCACCCTAAAACCTGTCTATCTCCAGTCCACCTTCTGCCACTAAGCTCAGAGTGAGTGACGCTTGATTTTTATGGACCTTCCCTCTGCCTATAAAGTAACAGATTCTTGTGTTCAGCTAATTCTTTGATTATTAAGCTAATTTCGTTTGTGTTACCTGCAATCGAACATGAAGCAAAAACTAGTGTCTGTTGATAGCAATTGCATCCCCGCCTCGCCACCACCGCCGCCGCCGCCCAGGACTACTTGGTCCTCCACCCTCGACGGGACGAAAACCCTGGATACTTAACAGCTAAAAGGAGACAGATTTCAGTAGAGTTTTATGCTTATCCTGCATTATCAGAGGCTACACTGATGCACGGTAATCTAAGCTCATTCCGAGACCATCAGGTACAGCTTTATTGACAAGGAAAATGTACAAATTCTATGAACAAAATGAACAATCACTAAATGTACCTTAAAAATACACCGTTTCGCAAATGAAAATTATACGTATATTCATAAAAGACGATTCGGAAATCCCTAATGCCAATACCACTGCATGAAACAGCTTCGTTGGGACATACAGGCTGATGACCTTCATAAACACGCTATGGATCACTCGCGGACTGAACCTACGCCCACGCCGCCCGCCTTGGGTTGGGTTACACGCCACTACAGGACGGAGTCAGTAGCTTATATAGCATGTCCATCTCAGAAGCCGACAGGGCGCGCTCGTGGGCGGCTGTGGTTGTCCATCACCAGAGGAAGAAAATAAGATGTTCCACCCATTACGGTAAATCCGGCGCAGCGATTAAGTATATTATTTCTTAAATAGTTCATTTCAACAAACACTGACCATTACTATGATAGGACGTTAGTCTAAGCAAAGCTACAACAGTTAGTAAATTGTACTACTTTGTGTAATGAAAAAAGACGGTGTGTTAGTAGTATTAGGAGCTTATAATCATAATAAGAATATGAAAATGATGATGATAATGATAGGCTGATAATTAATGATAATAATAGTAATAATAATATAACAATAATGATAATAATAATAATAATAATAATGATAATTCTAATAATAATTATAATAATAATAATAACAATAATAATAATAATAATAATAATAATAATAATAATAATAATAATAATAAAACAAATATAATAATGATAATAATGATAATAACAATAACAATCTACCTTTACAGCAGCAGTCAGTCCTTTCCTCCGTGACGTGGCAGGAGGCAGCCAAGCCATAGCATGATGACCTCTCATCACCATTATGTGCCACAATTAGTCACCAATCCATTACCTCGTGAACAGCTTTCCTGCGGCCGTGATGAGTCTAAGCCCACATCCCTCCCTCTCTCCCTCCCTCGCGCTTCCTCTCTTTCTCTACTCCCCATTCCCCTCCCACTCCCCTTTCAACTCCCTTTCCCTTCCCTAGTGCGTGCGTGAACAAGAAAAATAATAGTGTAATCTGGCAGCTCGGCGCCCTGTTGTGCGGAAGTGGCCGACGATTCGTCACCGGTATCAGATCCTTGCCTGGAAATTATGGAACATGCACATGGCGAAGATTTATAGTCGTCCCCAGACCCTCGGACGGACGCTCCCAACTGTTTCACTCACGGGCCGCGGCGCCAGTACAGCCCCGGCGACCCGATTGTTTATTCTCTGCGCTGGGTGAGGCGTCGAAGCATAGGTGGTAATGCTCCTAACACCCAAGGGAGGATCGTGACGCCAGACTCTCCAGACTCTTAACTCTGAAAACCTACAAAGTGTGTGACGCTTGAGAGGGCGTGTAAAGTTATACCGCGGTGCAAAGAGAGAGAGAGAGAGAGAGAGAGAGAGAGAGAGAGAGAGAGAGAGAGAGAGAGAGAGAGAGAGAGAGAGAGAGAGAGAGAGAGAGAGAGAGAGAAACACGTACACGAACATAAATTTATACTCAAATGTAATAGGTGCTCACACATCTCGCGGTCCTGCCAGAGCCTGTCAGCCACCCTAAACAAGGCCTCCCCGCCCCTCGCTGCGCCGCGCCTCGCAGTGATTACAGTGTCAGAATAACAATTAACTCTATATCACCATCCGACCTGGAGTTTACCCCCAATGTGGCCACTAAATAAAGAATTGAGTTTCTCCCTCCGTCAAACGTCCCTCACAATCTCTCTCTCTCTCTCTCTCTCTCTCTCTCTCTCTCTCTCTCTCTCTCTCTCTCTCTCTCTCTCTCTCTCTCTCTCTCTCTCTCTCGCTCGCTCGCTCGCTCCCTCTCCGCTCCCCATCGTTCTAATTAACTTAATAACATTTTCAAACCATTCCATTTAAACTTTATAAACTTTAAAGTCGTGTTTGGGGTGAGGATGAATCACGGAAATGAGCGGGGAAGGGCTGGAAAGGGGAGAGAGAGAGGGAGAGGATGTGAGGGGATGACGGAGAGCAGAGGGGAAAAAGGGCGGCTGAGGGGGGGGGAACAGGACAGAGGTGGGTAGGGAAGAATGAGGAGGGAATGAAGGAGAGGCAGGGAAGGGGATAAGGGAAGTGAAGGGAAGAGAAGGGAAAAATGGGTACGGTGAGAAGACTTACGTTGGGTGAAGGGGTGAAGCAGGAGAAGGGATGACGGAGGCAGGGGTGACGGAGGAAGGGGAGGGGAGAAGAAAGTCACATATGTTATAGTAAAACAGTCAGCTGAATCCCTTGACTGAGACCGTACCATTAAGTAAACGATATATGAACTCCACTGATATTTATCTCGCCATTAATATCACTGGAATAATTTCTTACAAACGGCGTTCCGACCTTCCTCTCTCTTCCTAATTGGCGTTCAGTGTTTGTGTAATGGGAGACCCGTCAAGTGTTTTATCTTTTTTTCTTTTTATTTACCCAAAGTTGGTCAAGCTTCAGTTGCCGGGACGTCCTTGGTATACCCGGGAGTTTAGGCCACGGGAGGCGGACACGACGCTCAAGACACCACCCTTCCACCTCATCCCAAGGCGGTGCAGCCAAGCCACCTCGTAGGGCGTCAGGGACATCCCAGAAGCCACGGTGTCACTTGAAAAAGGAAAGGGTCGTACCTAACCAGTGTAGAGGAAATCAATAATGAGTAACCCTCTCCTCCTCCTCCTCCTCCTCCTCCTCCTCCTCCTCCTCCTCCTCCTCCTCTCCTTCCGCTTCCCCATACCTCTACCCCTACCGCCGCCTCTGTGCTGGTGGCGGTAGGGTCGAGGAGCATAACGAGGTCTAACCGACCACAACAATCTGGGGCGAGGAGGGCGCGCCGCCACGTGTACATGATTTGCTCTCAGTTCAAGAGTAATCTAGCGAAAAAATAATAAACTTTGCGGCGGCCGGGAGGAGAAGGGTTCATGGAGCAGGGAGGAGGAAGAGGGTGGTGAGAAGAGGAGTTCCCAGAGGGTTGGCGAGGGTGTGGTGGTAGAACTGGTGGTTGTGGTGGTGGTAGATGTGTAGTTCTTGTTGTTTTTGGTGGTGGTTGAGGCCGCGGCTTAAGATGGATCCTACGAACACTGACAAAAAAATAAATCACAGGAAACTCCGAATGGGCGGCGGCTCATAACTCGTAACAGTGTCCTCCGGGGAGACTATGAAAGATGCTGCCACCATGAATCACCGCCGCGAGGTTGTCTCTTGGAATATAAACTTGCGGGTCGCTGGTCGCCACCACCGCCAAGGGAAGGCATTGAGTGGTGGTGGTGGTGATTCTTCTTTCTTTATAGCAATAATAATAATGATGATAATAATAATAATAATAACAATAATAACAATAATATAATATTAATGATAATACAATAATAATAATAATAATAATATCAACATCAGTTATCTTCATTATCATTCTTATTATCATTACTATCATTATCATTATTATCATTATTATCATTATCATCATTGATATCCTTATTTTCCATATTTTCATTCCTGTGTTTTTTCATAGGTTCTGTAGTGCCATAACCAAACAATATTCCTGAAGCACTATAAGGATGTAGTCCCTCTGTTCACTCAACGCCTGGCACCACATGTAGTAAGGTAGTGTTCCTAGGAGGATGTTCTGTGCCTCGTGGGTGTAGCTGTAGCCTAAGATCCTGTTGCTGTAGTGACCATTCCCCTCTTAACAAGCTCTAGGGTCACTATAGCTACCGATACAGTCTGTGATATCGATTTCACATCCTCCTGATCTCGTTCTCAAGATCCTGGTGCTTGGACCGTTTCTTGGTGACCTTGGCAAATGTGTTCCTGTCTGGTGGTATTGCTGCTGCGTCGGTAACAGTTTTTGTTTTCTTGCTTGATTTTGATGGTAATGTCTGGCTTGTTCTCATTTGTGTGTCAGTGTGGATGAACTTGTCTAGTAGGATGGTTACCTTGTCTTTGGTCTCTGTATCTCCCTTACTTTGCCGTGGCGGATCTGAGGCCGACCACCCATTGTTTTCACACTCACAATATCCACTTTGTAAATACCACCGTGTCAGATAAGATTATCTCTCTATTCACATACCTTGTATCTTTGTTTCTCTGTGCTGTCAAACTTTTTTTTCTTATTTTATGTATGAAAGTATTGTATGGGCTTTATTTTCCTCTCGCAGCGCAGGTCAGTGAAGGGTCAAGAGTAGAACACGAACACGTGACGCCAGCGGGTGAGAGTCACAGTTCTGAGGGTCATCCTGTCTCCTAGTTCGCCCATTACCACCAGACACACACTAGGGCAAGGGTAAAGGAAGTGGCTGTGACCTTCTCTTCCTCCTCCTCACTCATGCACCTGCTCAAGTTTCCTCTTAATCTTGGTCTGCGTGCATGAAGGCGAGGTTAAAACTCTTGTATTTCTATTTTTTCTCATTTCCGTAAAGTGGTTCAGTGCCTTTGTTGGTCAGTACAAGGTGGCTCGCCTGCCCACCCTGAGGCCGCCCTCCCTACCAGCAGCTTGAGTCACCCAGGCTTGTCCGGTCCACTGTCCATTGCTGCGCTTCCTTCCCTTCAGCCTCATCTGGCATTCTGTAAAAAGGCTTTTCTCTTCCTTTCATGCTCGTCTTCTTTTACTTGCTGTCACTCAAGGTTGTGGTGCTTCCTACTGCGCTCTTGTTTCTGTCTGTGTTTTCTGGCTTGTTTGCTTTTCTTTTTTTCTCTCTTTTCTTTTATCATCACAATATTATCTGACCACATTACTATATAGTCCTCTTGTCTTTCTTTTCACGGTACTTATTCTTCACTTCCCACGACACTCACTTTTTTTTTACTTATCGGCACAATTACTCCCTCTCTGACAATGACTTTCTACCCACTCGACCCCCAGCAGGCGACTCTTCTTCACCTACGCCGTCAGCCGCCCCTATGCCCCTCTATAAGCAGTTGTGGTGGCCCTCTAGGCACTACCCCGGCCCTCCATCTCCCCCCTACCACGCCGGCAGGACGGGTGGACGTGTGGGGCTTCTTCTGATAGTCATTTCGATAGCGGGTTCCAAGTGGACAATTGTATCAGGGGCAGCGATCGCCGCCCACACAGGAGACTACTAAAATGATAACACAATTACCTCAATGGGTGTCGAGGCGGGAGGGGAGGCAGCGGGGCCAAGGAAGCGACCCTCCTAGAGCCCTCGTAAGGTTTCTCTGATTATGGGAAGAGCTGAAGGAGGGGAGTGATGGGAGGGAGGGAGAATAGAGGGTAGGAGAGGGGAGAAATGTCAAGGAAGGAGGAAGGAAAGAGGGAAGGAGAAATGGGAAGGGAAGGGGAGATAGAAGTGAGGAGGAAGGAAGAGTAATATGAGCGAGAGGAGAAATTAAGGAAATCAAGGAGGAAGATGAGAGAAAATAAACAGAGAGAAAAAAGAAGAGGGAAAATATGATAGATAGAGAGATGAAGGAAAAGGAGAGAGAGAAAATATGTGATAGAAAGATGGAGGAGAAATAAAAAAAAAGAGAAGAAGGAAGGATAGGAGGAATAGAGGAAGAGAGGAGAGAAAAAAGGGGTATAGATGATGGGCGGAAGTTAGCATTCAACGATTATTTCAAGATAGCATTGCGTTATCCTTGCATAATGTATAATGTATAATAATGTATAATGATGTATGATGGTGGCAGTGGTGGTAGTGGTGATGGTGAATGAGGATTGGTGGAGGCGGTGGATGTAATTGTGGAGTTGTGGTCATGACGTGGTGCCAATATGGGTCATTAGATTTTAAGGACTAGTTGTTAATGGTGGTGGTGGTGGTGGTGGTGGTGGTGGTGGTGGTGGTGGTGGTGGTGGTGGTGGTGGTGGTGGTGGTGGTGGTTGTAGTAGTAGTGGTGGTGGTTGGATTCATCTGCGTCATGCTACTCGTGCACGCTGTCAGGCACTTGTGTGTGTGTGTGTGTGTGTGTGTGTGTGTGTGTGTGTGTGTGTTTACTGTTCCTCCACCCAGCTGCATGGAACACATTGAGGGGTTCGGTGGGGCTGGAGTGGGGAAGGGAAGGGGAAGGGGAAGAGTGCGGCGACAGAAGAGCAACACGCATGTCTTTTTACCATCCTCCGTGACGCTCTTCATATCTGTGGCTCTGATATCACGAGTCTTGTACGATGATTAGTGTTCTTTTCATTATCTACCCTTGCTCCTTGCCGTGGTAGAACAGCCTTTATACAGGTTTGGGAAGTAGTAGTAGTAGATTCCCAGTCACTCTACATCACGTATTAACACTTCCCCGAACCTCATTCTTGGGTCCACGCATCAAGGTCCTCCCAACTTTGTAATGACTTCCAAATTGGCTTGAGGTGGAGGCTGGATCAAGTTACGGAATTGCAAGTTGGATCCACTAAATGACCGTTTTGAGTTATTCTTGTCATGCAGCTTGAAATATTTCACCAAACTGTCAAATGTACAACATGCTCCTTTGTGTTAAAGTAAGTAAAGTAAGGTGGGAGGTTTGGATATATAATTACTTTTCCTCTTGATAACAGACCTCAGATATGGATGATGCATGTGGAGTGATTATGGTTTTATAAAGTGATAAATCGATACAGTGTACGATGCGTTGATGTATTCTAAGGCGTAAATCACAAGCAATAAAAACAAGTTTGTCTTGAGTTCATACAGGTTGATATAGGCACTTCCTGCCTGGTGGCACCGGCTGGGCAAGCCGTGCGTGTGTTTGTCAGTCAGTCAGTCAGTGCGGTGCAGAGGCCGCCACCATCGCCACACAAGTGTAGCAGGGAATCGCCTCCTATATCTTGCCAGTAAGACCAACAGTAGCCAGATATAACCCTCATAAATCGACCAAAAGCGAAGGTGTTGTTTGTCATTGTCTTGGGACTATCAGAGAACATCCAACCCTCGTCTCCCTCAGACAACACAACAAAAGGGGTTCCAACCCCTCACTGGCCGCGAGGGGTCCTTATCTCACCCCTCAGATCCCGTCCGGCCCTCCTTCCCCTTGTACATATTCCGATTGAAGAATGGGAAGATGCTGATAAGTGTCCATTCGTCATCACACAAAATGCATCCAACGCGACCCCGACCACAGGATATCGACTCTGTGACGGTCCTGCACAAGTGCCAACTCGCCCTGCGGAGGTGCCGCGGGAAAAGCCCTTCACGCAGCAGCGAGGAGAGGGCAGTTATCTAACACAGGGAAAATTGGAATTATTTGACAAACAAAAGAAAATGATAGAACATTAAGAGGGTTGGATCATATAAATGGTTGTTTCATAGGATCCTGCAAGAGAGGAAGCACCGCCGCGTCGGTATACCCTTAGAGGACCTGCCACGGGCACCCCTCTAGGCCTAAAAAGTGGTAGCCAGTAATTTTGGAGGCCTGGTGTTGCGGCCGGAGGTGAGCCGCGCCGATAAAAACAAACACAGGAACCTCCACTCCGGAATTCTCTTTCTGTATTTTTAAAATTCATCAAGGAAGTTGTACAGAAGAGGCTTATCTACCACGGGTATCTGCCTCAAAATATTGTTTTCTTTGGAGTGTGTGTGTGTGTGTGTGTGTGTGTGTGTGTGTGTGTGTGTGTGTGTGTGTGTGTGTGTGTGTGTGTGTGTGTGTGTGTGTACTTGTGTGCTTGTATGTGCACGTGCGCCCGCACTAGTTATCATTTTCAGTGTATGGATAGGTAAAGCAAGCGCCAGTAAGTCTTGTTCACTTTCATCTATACATCACACCAGCATTTATGTGTCTACAAACTTCGGTAAATCCCCCAACAAAGCACCCTTTCACTCATCTATAGATCTAACCCATTATGTATACATTTCCTCCTGTATCTGTGGTGCCCATCTGGCTTTGTCACAGTGCAGGTCCCGTCGGCGGCCGTGTGTTTAAAGGTGAAGAGGCAGAGATAGGAAGCAGCACTGAGCCGGGCCACCTCTGCTGCACCAGGGAGGGAGGACCGGGAGAAAGGAGAAAGACAAGGGAAGTTAAGGAGGAGAGGAGGTGAAGGGAGCCACGGTGAAAGGGAGGGAAGGGCGTGACTGGGCTGAAAGAGGGGAGAGGCGAGCTAGAGCGAGAGACAGAGAGATACAGAGAGAGAGCGAGAGTGGGGGACAGAGGAGCGAGGTTATATCAAGTGTCTCAGAAATGTCGTGAGAGAGGGTGGAGTGGCTCTCACCCATTATTACAAGGTGAAAATTGAAACTTTTTTTTTAGTTACATCACGACGCCTTGGGTAGAGAAGTCACCCTCAAGTGGTTACACTCATCACTCCGTCAAGAGAGGAAGGAGCTGTCTAGCGATAAGTTATGTCACAGTGAATTATACAGAAAAAAAGATTCATATGTAAGACAATAACTGGAAAAGTAGGAGAATCAAGAAAACAAGGAAGGGGAAGCAGGCAGCAGCAGGCAGGCAGGCAGGCAGGCAGGCAGGTAGGTAGGTAGGGAGAGCGAAGACAGATACACGACGGAGATAGGAATGAAGGGACGCCATGCAGTAGTTACGGGTGCCGAGTGAAGGGGGTGATCACGGGGCCTTCACACACCCACAAAGAGAACCCACAAAGACAACCTACAGTAATGCCGCCTCCGCCACTTGTCGCTTTGTGCTGCTCACCCCCCACCCCCTTTAACAACACACACACACACACACCCACACACACACACACACACACACACACACACACACACACACACACACACACACACACACACACACACACACACACATGCCTTCCGCCGTTTCTCGAATCTTGTAATAGCCTTTAATATCCCTGCTAATGAGGTACTTATTGGCCGACGGGCTGCTGATGGGTGGAGTAATTATGGAGGCAGCCAGCTTCCCCGAGGGCCGCCCCGTGAAGCACCGCCGCCGGAGAGAGAGGTGACACTGAATGGGACGAGTCGTTGTTTATAGCCACCACCTCGCGTCACCCAGCGTCAGGTAGAGAGGAGCAAATTGAATCGTGGAAAGGCTCTATATGGACACTATGGTATTTTGCTGTCTAAAGGGCCGCTTCATTTACAGGAATAAAAAATAAAAAGCCCTTCCCCCTCGCAGGACGACAGCCCGACAGCCGCTCCGCCACCCAGACAGCGACACTCCAGCAAACATTTCACCTTGACGCTCCTTTCAGTCACCTCCATCGGTAGTTTCATCACCATTCATCTTGCTCATTTTTCAGGCGGCCTTAATGACCTCACCAGTTGATTGGGCGAGGGTCCAATCATCATTCTAAGTGTTGGTAATTATCATTATTTGAATTTATGCTCAACGGAGGTTTCAAAATATGACTCTGGAGAGGGACGGGACGGGAGGAAAGGCAGAGGGGGCGGCGTAGGGGCGGGAAGGGAGGAAGGCACTCTCTCTCTCTCTCTCTCTCTCTCTCTCTCTCTCTCTCTCTCTCTCTCTCTCTCTCTCTCTCTCTCTCTCTCTCTCTCTCTCTCTCTCTCTCTCTTCCTGTCTCCTTTACGAAAATAACATAATCTAATCAAGGCGGATTTCCGTGACGAATTTGTTATTCTTTTTATATATTATGAACTGGTGTCAAATCTGAGCGTCGATGATAATGAAAATAATGATAATTATAATAATAACAATAATAACAATAATGATAATAATAATAATAATAATAATAATAATAATAATAATAATAATAATAATAATAATGACAACTTAACATTTCAATACAAAAAAATACATTGGACTCAGCAGGAGGACAACAAGGTGGAGGTAAGACGAGCCACGGCCACACCACGTCCTGCACAGTGGTGGTGGAGGTGGTGACGGGAGTACTATAGTGACGGTCACGGAACAGAGAGAAGCGAGCAGAAAGGCAGCATGGAGGAAGGACACCCAAGGCACCGACCAACACATACTCGTACACGTCACTTGATGAATGGATGCACATACACGCACTGAATCCATAATATGAACACTGATATTGATAGAAAAATGTTTAGAAATACTATGATATTATAGATTGATGCACATACGTATGGTGCAAGTTTAAACACACACACACACACACACACACAGGCAGTGATAATTTGAAAGCAGTAACCAAATCACCAAACTGACTCTACAAGCTCATTCAACCCCATTCGCCTCCTTCTTTCTACTCAGCCTCACATACACCTCATCGATCTTCTCAAATCTCTTGCCAACATATGAAAAAAGAGAAAAAAAAACTTAACCCACGGAATTCACATCCTCACATAGTAGTTTTCTTACCAGATTACGTCAAACAACCTCTTGAATAGCTTGGCCGCACGTTGTCGCAAAATCACGTCCTATCTATCACCTTCTCCTCCCGTTCCCCTCGACCCTGTGCCGCGAGAACATCTTATAAGGTCATTCATATCCGTGTCAAGAAAGGCATAAAGCAGGTCCATTCTTACTTTATTGAGCATGCTAGATAATGACCAGCAGTGAAAATATATGTACTTAAGTTTTTACAATTGCAACTGATGATTTATTATACTTGGTTCACGTATAAAAGCAATATGTGTGTTTACTGTTTGCTTATGTCTCTCTCGGTATATATTTTTTCTTAAGCTATTGGTTTAATTTATTGTTCCTATGGAATTAACTATTATTGACATTATTATTATTATTTTTATCATTATCTAGACATCTTGACAGTTGTGGGTTGTGGAAAGAGAAACACAGTGTATACTGAGGTTTTTTATTCCTGACCGGTTTCGCTCACAGCTTCATCAGGAATAAAAAACCTCAGTATACACTGTGTTTCTCTTTCCACAACCCACAATTATCATTATCATTATTATCATCATTATTATCATTATTATTATTATTATTATTATCATTGTTATTATTATTATCATCATTATTGTAATTATTATTATCATTATCATTATTATTATTATTATTATTATTATTATTATTATCTTTATTATTATTATTATTGTTGTCATTATCATAATTATTGCAATTATCATAATAATCACTATTACTATCACTAGCATCAACATCATTAATGTTTGCACACACACACACACACACACACACACACACACACACACACACACACACACACACACACACACACACACACACACACACACACACACACACACACACACACACACACACACACACACACACACACACACACACACACACAATATTCATAAAGTAAGATAAACAACTCCACGTGCAATTAAAGTATAAATAATAAACGTCTCAGGTGTCTACCTGAAATTACTTAGCCCAACAACGTCTCTCGAGCCCGATAAGTCAAGCCATGCCATTACTCAACCTTGAAATATTACCCTGTGTTAGATAGCGGGTCGCCTTTTTGCGGAAGTTCGCTCCTGGGCCACGGTGAGTCGGCCGGCGCTGCGGAGACCCTCAGGCCAAGAGAACAAGAGCCCCTACACCAGCCTCGAGGATCGCCGATGGAGACGTCACCGCAATCTCTCTTTTCTTACGCCAGCAAGCCTCGTAAAGCAGGACGGGATGCTGCTGCCGGATTATCTTCATGTGTCATTACCATCAACGCTCCGGCCTCGGCAGCAGTAGTAGCAGCAGGCAGCCATTAACGCCACCCACGCCCTTAACCATGAGAGTCTTAAATCCCAAATTAGGGGTGATACTTCAGTCATTATCACCACCGCTGATGTTTATTGCACTTGTACCGAGAGGCTTGTGGGGAGGGGGGAGGGGCTACGAGGGAAGGAGAGAAGGGAGGGGTAAGAAGAGGAAGGTAAGAAGGGTTGCACAGAGGAGGAATGGGAGGGGCAGGGGCAGGCAGACAGGCCATTGAACTTGACTGAAGAATCTGAAGAAGGGCTTTGAGAGACTGGGATACGACACCAACGTTCAGGGGTGATGCGAGACACGAAGGAGAGTGTCAGGAACGTCCAAGACTCAGCTCTGGGCGTGTCTCCTTTCACGCCCACTAGACACAAGGGCGGGGACATGTGTTAGTCGTCGCCGTGGGAGTGTGTGTGTGTGTGTGTGTGTGTGTGTGTGTGTGTGTGTGTGTGTGTGTGTGTGTGTGTGTGTGTGTGTGTGTGTGTAGGGGTCATACACATAGAAATGTTCGTATTATTCATATTGTATTTCCATTAATGCTTTCATCGACATACATTATCGGACATACACGTCATTTATTTTTCATATTCAATTATCACAATCAAAACCTGCATTTTATTTATTCCCGCCGACTTTTTTTTGTTTGCTATTCATTGCAGTGATAGGAAGTTAGACATGATTTTAAAGTACTATAATTTCAGTAACATCTCTCTCTCTCTCTCTCTCTCTCTCTCTCTCTCTCTCTCTCTCTCTCTCTCTCTCTCTCTCTCTCTCTCTCTCTCTCTCTCTCTCTCTCTCTCTCTCTCTCTCTCTCTCTCTCTCTCTCTCTCTCTCCACTACCAAATTATTCATCCCTAACTTTCATTCACTCTCCACATTCTGCCTCTACGTTACGCCATCCATCTTACAGGCAGCTGGTCACCACTCACACTTCACCAACTGTTGTGCTCTCTCTCTCTCTCTCTCTCTCTCTCTCTCTCTCTCTCTCTCTCTCTCTCTCTCTCTCTCTCTCTCTCTCTCTCTCTCTCTCTCTCTCTCTCTCTCTCTCTCTCTCTCTCTGTCTTTTTGTTTCATCTCTTATCAATAGTTTTGTCTACTCTCTCTCTCTCTCTCTCTCTCTCTCTCTCTCTCTCTCTCTCTCTCTCTCTCTCTCTCTCTCTCTCTCTCTCTCTCTCTCTCTCTCTCTCTCTCTCTCTCTCTCTGCTTTTTTGTTTCATTTCTTATCTATAGTTTTGTCTATTCTCTCACTCTCTCTCTGTCTTTTTGTTTCATCTCTTATCTATAGTTTTGTCTATTCTCTCTCTCTCTCTCTCTCTCTCTCTCTCTCTCTCTCTCTCTCTCTCTCTCTCTCTCTCTCTCTCTCTCTCTCTCTCTCTCCTTCATCCCTTCCTTCCTTCGTATCTCCTTCACCAGCCGTCCCTCACACATCTCCGTCATTACTTGCCTCCCTTCCCTCAAATCTCCACCATCACATGCCTCCCTCTCCTCACATTTTCACCAAGTGTCACCCTCTCTCACATCTCGACCACCATCCGTCTCCTCCCAACACCCCCACAATCAGATGTCTCTCCACATCTCTGCCAGTTACTCTCTCTCTCTCTCTCTCTCTCTCTCTCTCTCTCTCTCTCTCTCTCTCTCTCTCTCTCTCTCTCTCTCTCTCTCTCTCTCTCTCTCTCTCTCTCACACTTACTGTTAGATCGCTGTCTCTCCTTCTCCCCTTCCTTCACCTCCAGTGGCGGCCATTCCCCTCCCTCTCTTTCTCTCTCACTCCTTCTTCCTCCTCCTCCTCTTTCTTTCTCCCCTTCTCATACCACCGCAAGCATCTGTCCCACCTGGGTTTCCTCCGGCAATCACAACTCCTGACACACGCCGAGATATGTAAATGTATTCACTCCTTCTCTGGGTTTAATGGGCCGTACCCGCAGCCCGAACCCGTAAATCCGACTCTGCCATTGTTGTCGGCCGATCCCCGCCTCCCTGTCGACAATATCTGGGTCAACTTATAGCAGCATTCACTCGTACTTTTGCTTCCCCTCAGAGATTATTATGTATCAGCGACGTGCCTCGGGCGTAAACTGAAATCCTCTTCATCGGTGTCGCGGCGATTAAAGTGGTGCAGGTCGGAGGGTAGCTGCGCCCCCACACCACCGTCACATCGATATTCACCCTTCGGCAAATATCAGGAGTTTGGGAGCTTTATATTATATTGGCTTCGCGCAACTTCCGTCTGTGCGTCCATCTTCGTTTATCTGTGACACGTTCTCGCGAGAGGGGCATGTTTACGCACGACAGCCCGAGATGCAAATATAACTGAGGAGCCGCCTTTCCATTCGACAGCAAATTTCGTATCACAGAAATAAGTCTGCGTCTAATAAGAAACTCATTCTTCTCCACAACCCTACTTGTTCTCCCCTTGAGGCATGACGCTGCTTCCCTCGCGTGGCACTGCACTGTTCCGCCGACACTCCCGCACGCAAGACACACACACACACACACACACACACACACACACACACACACACACACACACACACACACACACACACATATACACTACGCAAACCTTCGCACACCATACCCCACAAAGCCAGCCAGCTGCACACAAGCACCACCACACACCCCTCACCGCACCAGGATCGCTACACACTCGCTGCAAAGTTCCGAGAAAAGGCTACGATGTTTTAAGATAGTTTCAACTCTTGACGTTATGCCCTGAAGGTCATACTTGTGCTACACTCCTTCATTTTAATAATAACAATGACAATGATAATGATGAGAATAATATTAATAATAAAAATTATAATAATAATAATGATAATAATAGTAATAGCAATAATGACAATAATATTAATGATAGTAATAATAATAATAATAATAATAATAACAATAATAATAATAGCAATAATAATATAATAATAGTAATAAATGTAGTAGAAGTAGTAGCAGTAGTAGTAGAAATAGTAGTAGTAGTAATAGTAGTAGTAGTAATAGTAGTAGTAGTAGAAGTAGTAGAAGTAGTAGGTAATATTGTCGCATAATTAGCAAAGTAATAAGCAGCAGTTGTTGCTGTCGTAATTTGTTTGCTATGTTCATCATTATTATTATTATTACTCATATTATGATTATTATTTTATCATTATTATCATTATCATTATTATTATTATTATTAAAATAATAATCATTATCATTACAATTATCATTATAATTTTAATTACTTTTTTTCATTATTACTACAATTATTATTAGCATCATTATAATTATTACGTATTAATAGTAACGACCCTCATCCCTGGTTCATGGTATCCTGTGTATTTCTACAACATAACAGTGAGTGTATGAAGCTGGACATTCAATTCCTGCTTCCCTTCTCATTACTAACGGAGGCTCATGATGCGTCCCAGCCTCTGAAGGTGAGTGTTGGTGCCACTGGTAGGTTACACATCCTCAGACATATATTATTTTTCCGATTTTTCTTCTCTCTCTCTCTCTCTCTCTCTCTCTCTCTCTCTCTCTCTCTCTCTCTCTCTCTCTCTCTCTCTCTCTCTCTCTCTCTCTCTCTCTCTCTCTTCTGATAATAATAATCATAAGGATATTATTGTTAATGATAAGAATGATAATAATAAAGACAAAAATAATAATAGTAGTAATAATAATAAATTATCATTATTATCATTATCGTTATCATTATTATTATCATTACTATCATTATTATTATTACCATTATTTTTGTTTTATTATTATCACTATTATCATTATTATTATTAGTTGTTCTTGTTGATGTTGTTGTTGTTGTTCTTGCTGTTGTTGAATTAGTAGAAGTAGTAGTAGTAGTTGTAGTAATACAGTTATTGATAATATTATTACTATTATTATTATTGTTATTATCATTATTATTATTATTATTATTATTATTATTATTATTATATAATTATTATTATTATTATTATTATTACTGTTATAGTTATCATTATTGTTACTAATATTATTTCTATTATTTGTATTATTATTATTATTATTATTATCATTATTATTATCATTACTATTATTATTATTATTATCATTATTATTATCATTACTATTATTATTATTATGATTATTATTATTATTATTAATGATAGTATTATCATAATATTATTGTAACTATCATTGTTATTTCTATTATCATTATTATTAGTAGTAGTAGTATTACTATTATCATTATTTTTAACATTATTATGATTATTATAACTATTATTACTAATATTAACACTGCACTACAATTGCATGTAATGTTTCTGACAACATATTCAACAGAAGAACGTCACAGCATTAGTGAGGCGCCTCACGAGGGGTGCGGGACGGGGCGGCGGCAGCGGTAAGACATCCAAGCTGGTGTTTGTCTCTCTGTGCGTCCCTGCTTGAACATTACTTAATGACCTCGCAGCTCCCTCATTGCCTTGTGTGTGGTGCATTTATTTCCTGCTTCCCTTATAACATAATCAGGACGTGATGAACAGTCGTTTGTCCGTTATGAGGCGCACGTTTCGTAATGCCTGTTTGAGCCTCAAGTCAGGGTAGGTATGCCCTGACACGCACAGAGGCTTGGGCGCATAAAAAACATTTATCTCAAGATTCACCATTCCCTCTAAATATTAATGTCCTGGCTGTGTGACTGACCGCTAAGATATTTAGGAGGTTACGTATAAATAACTGTAATTCATTTTAAAGTTTAGTCTTCAGTGGTGAATGCAGTGAACTCTTCAAACAGAACATTAACATTGTTCAATAAATCATTATCAAAATGTATGCTATCATATGTAGCTAAAGGAAAGATGTTTTTAAATACTTAGTAATTTTCTATTTATTCATTAATTCATTCATTATCGCCTTTCTTCTTGTCTTCATTCTCCTATTCATTCGAAAGCATTGCTCTTGTGAAAGAAACAAATGTATCTTAGTAATTAAAGGGATGACACACTTGTTGCTCCGCCGTGACCGTGCACACACATCTAAGGCAAGGCCGAGGCTCAACAAGGTTCTGCCTCTTGGGACAATGTACGCTGTGTGCACACTCGATATCAGTATGTAACACACACACACACACACACACACACACACACACACACACACACACACACACACACACACACACACACACACACACACATACACACACCTTATTTCTTTCCTTCTCTCTTTACTGTTATGTTCGTATGTTTGCTGAAACTTGTGCAAATGCAAATGCAAAACTCGTGCAAATACAAAATGAACGGATATCTTGAACCAATAGTGACACGTGCAACAATAAAATAACAGGAACTACAACAATAATACAAAGATTGATAACATTAATGATAATAACAAATGCTAATAAAAATAATAAAACTAGTGATAATAATAATAATAATAATAATAATAATAATAATAATGATACCCACCAGTCAAGTCACTCTAGTGGTTTTAATAATAATATTCACAATAAGATAAATTCCATATTATCATTATCATTATGATTATTATTATGATTATTATCATTATTATTATTACTATTATTACTATTATTGTCATTACCATAATCATCATTATTATCATTATTATCTTTACTATTATCATTATTATTAATATTAATATCATTATTACTATCACTATTATTACCACTATTTTCACCACCGTTACTATCATAATCATTACCATTGGTATCACTGTTACTATATTATCAGTCTTATTGTTCCTAGAATCACGCAGACAGCCTCAGCATCACCTGACAGTCTGACAGAGGGCCGCGCAGGCTTGTGTGCGTGTCGCCGCCGCCGCCACGACCGTCGGGCTGTGACTTTGCCAATCCAAGCGCAGGAACACTCGGGGGAGGAGAAGATGGAGACGCTTGGTGTGCTAAAAATACACAGTAGATAAAATGGAGTCACCTCCACTCACCGACGTGCCCTGCATCGCCACACCGGCCGCGATGTCTCAACATGGCCTGATAGGAGTTAGATGGTACAAAAATGTGATGCGAGGTGTGAGCGGCGGCGGTGCTCGGTGGCTGCGTGAGTTGAAATGGGCAATGGACCTCAGAACCTGACGGGGAGGCGCCCTTGACTTCTGCGTATCTGTGCATCGGAATTCTGCCTTTAGTAAGTCCCTATCTTAGAGCTGAGTTGCCTTGTCATTAAGGATTCAAAACCTTATGTCAACCTATTATAAGGCCCTTTTTCATTACTTTTAAATGCGTGGCATACACCTGGGAGCCACACCTAACTCGTTGAGATCCAAAGGCTGAAATCATGCCTCAAGATAGTTATAACTTTTCATTAGAAGCAACCCTTATGCTGTAGGGCACCAGAGTTCAAAATAGTTAATGAATGGAACAGATTTAAAGTGTCCATCCGAAGTGTGTGCTGCGAGGGGGGAGGATGTAGCTTGCTGGCAATATGGCTCTCGGAGGAAGCTCGATTGATCAGCCATAAGCATCAGATAGTATGGCTTTGATGTCTCCCGACGCTGTCAGGTTCAGGTCTCCTCGCCAGACGGCCCATAATGCAGCCTTACCATATGTGGCCACTAATTTACGTAGACCTCACCAGATAAAACTATTTCAGGAAGGATCTTGACATCGCCCAAGATGTCTCTTCTTTGAAGATTAAAGAAAATGGAGATTATTGCAGTTACACACGCTTTCTCCTTTTATTTGGTGACGACATTGTGCTATTTCGTCATGGTGCCTTTTCCTCGATGTTCTCTGACCACTAGATGTCCATCTCCTGGACGGACACCACCGCAGAAGAGTCATAAAAGGGACACGAGGGCCAGCGAGCGTCGCCCCTAGGCCACTTGTCTCCAAGTTGGCCATATCACACGGCTCTTCAGATGCATTGTGATATTTTTTCCTCTGGCCAAATTTACATGCCAAGATCCAACCAACTTGATACGGAAGGGAGCTACAGCTGATGGCAAGTCACTATCTCTGTACCAACAAATCTCAGCGGTGGAGACGATGCTGTGAGGGTGAGGAGGTCGCGGGGTAGGGAGGGGGATGGGGGAAGAGAGGATGCATGCTACTGCCTTCATACTGGGGTGGGAGTGACGTGGGGGCGCGGCGGTGATCTACTGGCGCCCCTCGACTCCCAATACGACCATCTGCTTGAGACGCTCCTCCCCTCCGCCCCGCCCCCGCCACCCACGTCGCCGGGAGGGTAAATAAGCACTGTGTAATAATAGCAGAAGCTGGGTGAGGCGGCCACACTGGCAGGGAGGACGAACGACATCCTCGTCCCCGCTGCGCCTCCAGTGAACAGGCAGCCGCTGAAGGTGTGGAAACATGAAAGGTCACCTGTTAAAACTAATGGCCGGGGTGAGGTTGGAGGCATCGGCTGCATCGTGGAAATCACAGCTTTTTCAAGATCCAATATAGGAAAAGATAAATTAATGTGATGAATAGACACACATTTAAGTCTGGTATTAATAATGCTGCAAAGGGCAACTGAGATCGTGATGCAGTGTTGAGGGGACTGACAAACAGTAAATAACAGGCAGTAGTCACCACGGCGCCTAGATAACTTCCACAAGGATAACAATGGGTCTTGCTGTCACCTGAAGAATGCCATGAAGAGTATATTGACATCTCGTTTGTAACAACTATCGCTACGCTACTTGAGACTCGCTGTGGAGAAATCTATAGAGTAGTAGTAGTTATTGACGATGGGCAAAATAAAATGTGGGAGGACAGGCGCTCCGAGCTCCGCCACATTGGAGGCGAAGAGACGAGGTGGACAATAACGACACAACTCAAACCACGTAAAAGATGGATCGTCTTTTCTCGTTCTCTCGGGATCATAACGTTAAATGAAGTACGTGGGAGAGGACGGTGTGTCAAGGAGTATTGATGAAGGAACACCAAATACCAACACCATTGACGACGCGACGAATGATAATAATAATGATGATGATGATGATGTGATGATGATGATGATGATGATGATGATGTGATGATGATGATGATGATGATGATGATGACGATGATGGTGGTGCTAGTAGTAGTAGTGTCGTTGTGGGACTAACTAGAAAAAACAAACAAATTTTCTCTCCTCTGCATTGAATATTATCATCTTCAAGTGTTGTCACTAAGGAAGCTCTCCCACCGAGTCTACCACATGCACGAAACCGGTTGCATGCGACGCGCTATCGATTTCCTTTACAATTTATCAATTATTTCCTTATGAACCCCTCCCACTGGTATAGTTCGGTGGGACTGGACGTGCTGGTTTCTCCTCGCGTCAGTTGCGTGGTTGCACTCGCTGTAGAGAGGTGTTCCCATCCCTATTGCTATGATAGAACGATCTTCCAGTAAAAGAAAAAGAAAAAAGAAACAGAAAAATGAATAAAAAAATGTTAAATTTGTTTAGGAAATTGAGAAAAATCCATGTATTTACAATTCTACACTTCATAAGTATTCAAATAAGAATGTTAAAGACAACACATGAGATAATCTGATAAAATTGATGAATGAATGTACCCAAAATGTCCTCTTATTGTTTTTTTTTATCTTATGCTGCATAAGCCACAACAAAACCACGTCCTTCTCGTCCGACGACACTGTTGATACTGGGGGAAAAAAATGTCCACTGATCTGATGAGAGGTTAATGCAGCCTGGCGCACCCAACATGTTTACAAACAATTGCGTGCGAACGAATTCCTGTAACTGGTGTTGTCGTTGAGGGAGCTGCCTAACACTCATCTCTAGCCACTCACCACCCATGTCCCGACCAACCATTCCCATCGCACTCTACAGTAGTAACAAACAATACTTTTATTTCAATAACCATCACGAACAAAAACGACTCTTACTGCTACCATTCCTACTACTAATAATAATAACAATAATAATAGTAATAATAATAATAATGATGATAATGATACAATGACATTAATAATGATATTAATGATAATAATAATGATAATAGTAATAATAATGATAATAATAATAACATTAATAATAGTAATAATATTGAAAATAATAATAATAATTATAATAGTAATAATAATAATAATAACAATAATAATAATAATGATAAAATAATGATAATGATGATGATGATGATGATGATGATGATGATAATGATGATTATGATAATGAGCCTATCTATTTTTTCATCTACACAAACTGTTTGCCCTTCCCAAATGAAAACACTTTCTTCTTATAACTTCATTGATCTTTTTATCCAACTACTTGATCTACATATTCATCCTTTCCTTCATAATATCAAACGTGCGAGATCCTTTACTTTTTTTCTAAACTCGAAACGAAAGCAAATAATTAAAATCTTACTCACAACAACATCTAGGTCTTTTGTTTGACGTATCGCATCTTTCCTAAGCGTTTCTGTTCCAATGCTTTCCTTAATTGCCTCCCATCCAACCAATACTCAGGTGCTACACGTCTAAACTACCTCAATATACCATCGTTACACTTGAATTGCCCGTCTAGGTCTCTGAGGCATATGTTAGGATGATTAAGATAACACCGCTTCTTTAACCTTCTCTCAAGCATCCACACTCACACTCCACACTTCTATAATCGTACATTTACCTAATGAGTCTATAACTTGCCTACCCTGCCCTGCTCGTTCCCTTATCACCCCCTTTATCCAACCACCTGCTGGGACGATACCCCTCCAAGATGTACTTAATTCATTCGCCTCCTGCAGTTCCTCACCTCGTAATCAGTTATCTTGCTTGTTTTCTCCTCTAGCACAAGAATCTGACTTTCACCAAGACTTAATTTTAATCCCATTTACTTCACATTCTTACTTCTACGAACGACTCGAAAATATTTAACCATTTCCCGTTACTTTTTGCTAGTTCAACCATTCACAGGTAAACTTCCTGCCAAACGCCAATCCTTTCCTCTTTAGTTACATTCTTCCTTTCTATCTTTGTTTTCATTTCTATCCAGCACATATATGAAACATGTGCTTTAGGTAACGAGTATAGCAACAGTTCAAGGCATTAGGATAACAAATGGTAACGATGTGTTTGTGTATTAAAGTAATATTCAAATTTCCATCCAGCCCCGAACAAGCATACATACACACTCCATTTGAAAGACCTACACCCAACGCTGTTCACAATCCACACCCACACACACACATACATATCTAGAATACCCTTCATGGCATTACAATCAAGTCTACCTTATGCTTCTGTGAGACCCATGAATGCTGCACACGTTCCTTCCTTTGGCAACACACTTTTCACTGCAATATCTACACAGATTTGGCGAACACATTCCCTGCCTCTGCCAAAGCCTCTTTATTCCATGCTCGCTACACTGCCATTTCTTCTGTGATCCACATATAGTATTAGGTTTATTGATGTATCCATTGCTATAGTAACCATGTAACATCTCTCTGCTGTTATTTATGTTAATATTATTATTATTATTATTATTATTATTATTATTATTATTATTATTATTAGTAGTAGTAGTAGTAGTAGTAGTAGTAGTAGTAGTAGTAGTAGTAGTAGTAGTAGTAGTAGTTTTTTTGAGTAAAAGTAGTAGTAGTAGCAGTAGAATATAGTAATACTTTTGTAATTGTTTTTATCGTTGCCGCTCACAATTGGGAATTTTAATTACACATTAATTAAGTGAAGTATGAGCAAAGTAAGAGGGTTTATGGTACTTGAACTATTACTATTGCTGCTGCTGCTGCTGCTTATCTTCCCACCTGGTGAGCTGGAGTTCCCCAGCAGCGTACCACGCCTGAGGGTCCAGTGGCCGCCATACAAGTCTGTTATCAAAGTCAAGAGGACCAACAAGGGTCGAAGGAGATAACGGTGAGGTGAGGTTCGTTACATGTAAAGAAAAACAAACACTGGAATTAGGGATAAATAATGGAACGCACCTAACTACTACGTACTGTTACCACTAAAACCACCACTACCATTATCATTTTTTTATAAGTACAACAATAACAACAATTAATACACTAATACTACTATTACTACTTTTGCTACTATTACTACTACTACTACTACTACTACTACTACTACTACTACTACTACTACTACTACTACTACTACTACTACTATTACTACTACTACTACAATTACTATTACTTTTCTAATATTACTATTACTACTACTACTACTAAATTAGAGGAAACAGAGTAGGATGAAGAGGTGAAGGAGGAAGTGTAAGAGGAGGAGGAGGAGGACAAGAAAACCCGCCACAATACTAATAAAAAGATGCTAACAAAACATCAGCATCTTACGTCCTGTGCCATCGGTTCATCTCTCCGTCTCCTTTTTCCTCTTCCCTTCTTACCCTTCCTTCCCAACCCGCCTCCCTCCTCCCTTCTCCCTCCTTCCCCTAACTCCTCCCGCCACGAGCCAGGCAGCAGCAGCAGCAACACCTCACAATCTCGATTAAGCAGCTCGCGGGAGACGAATGAGATGCAGGCGGTGTGGACGCTGATCACAACAAGGGCTCGTTGTCCGCCGCCGGAGTTGGGAAAGAGGTTCTCTGTCCAAGATTTTTTCAGCCTCAGTTTGGCGCGAGACTACTACTGATGAAGCACTATCTTCCGGGACTCTTTCTTTTCTATGCTCACGGCTGTTCTATATTCCTCTTCTCCCTGTCACCTAAATTTGATAGCATTACTGTAAATAGCCGATTATTCTGTGGCCCACCTGTTGACCGAGCCGCCCTAGATGCTTGGCACATTTATAAGACAAAGCTGATAGATCAATAGACGTGTTCGATAGATTTGGCAGCACATGCTCTTCCTAACTATTTCTATCATGATTCATCCTTTGGTTGATCGTCCCCTGAAAGGCTGCGAGCTCAAGGTCTTGGTAATCCTGCTTTCGCATCCAAACTGAAATTCCGTGTCACGATGATCTTTTGTTTCCCTCAGGACATCGTCAGTCATTCCTGTAAACTCTGACGCTCTAGTGGCACATGTTTTGGTATGTAAGACGTACATGGCTGGTGTTGCCAAAAACTATTTCATTATGTGCTAGTTTATGCAAATATTCTTAATTTAGAAATATAGATCTTAAAAGAAATTTTCTTCAGTGAGCCAGAGGCAATGAACTCCTATCTGGCTACACACACGTGCGCAGCTTATTCATTGGATGTTATATTTTAGAACACTTCATCGCAAATCAAATTTGTCCTCATATGTCTCTATCGGTGAACAAGACAAGCCGCACCTCGGGTACATCAGAACCACAGCCAAGACTCCTTGTCTGCCTCTAAGGGCGTCCATTCTTCTCCTCAGCGTTAAGTATTGTTGATGCTCCTATGTGATTTATCATAATATATAATCGGCAATAACTTTTAGGTGTTTGTCCTCAGGCTACCACGGAAACTTTTCTGCCACACAATTTTGTCCAACCATCCCACACCACCAACTGCGTTTCACCACTTTCGTCCCCAAACAGTACTAAGAAGTCCCCGCGCGTCTCCACACGGCTGACAAAGCCTCCACATTCATCCATCTAAAAACTCTCAGCGACTTAAAACAAGCCACAAGTTTAAACATCTCCTCAGCGTCCCATAACTCCCCCGCATCGCCCCGCCCACTCCTCCCCTCACCAACTCCGCAACGGATAGAAGTAAAAAAAAAAAAAAATGTATAAATATGAGGGCTCTACGCTGGTGTGATGGCCAACGCTCTGATAATTTGATAAGTTGGAGTACTTCGACGCCCACAATAGGTAGCATTTAGTGTGGGTGATGGCGGTAGCGATACTCAGACTCCGATTGGGCCTCTTATTCGGCATTAGGCGCGGCGCTCACTGGTCCCGGCGGCGGCTCCAAGGCACCCGAGCCACTATTGGGCTTCTAGGGGCGTTGAGACCGTCGAAGTTCATATAGAGAAGACAAGGCGTCGTGACCCGTCGGTTGGAGGCGCAGGTAGGATGGTCGATGCGTCTACGAGTTGGTAAAGGTAAGTTCGCTCAAATGAGTCGCTTCGCTCGGTGCTAATAGGAGTGGAACCATAATTTCCATATGAATGTATGGAGTCTTATGTGAATCAGTGGACGCGCTTCTCGCCCTAGTAAAGGAGACTAGACAGTGTTGCCAAGACACGGCCTTCACAGCTACGGTACATACACCTACGCATTGCCTTCCTTTCTACCACTTCCTGAAGCGGCAAAATAAAACAAGAGGAGAACAACACTGAGAAAAGAAGAAATGCATCTTGCTTTGAGAACCAAGGCAGCGCAAGAGTTAGGCGAGGAGGGGAGGAGGGGCCACTGAGGCGGTAGAGGCGGGAGGAGGTGATGGGAGGGAGTCGGAGGGGTGGTGGGGGTGGAGGTGGGGCTGCGGGTGTCCTGAGACAACAATGTGAGTCATCTGTCTTCCTGCGGGAGGCTGAGGGCCGCTGCCGCAACACACGCCACAAAAACTTGAAAATTGAAATGATAAAGACGGGAGGGCAGAGCATCGTCAGGGGGAGTGACGCCCTCAATGGGGCCTTAATGTCATACTCTCTGTCGTGACATTATCTGGCGCGACGGCAAGATAAAAAAAAAAGTAGGTTTAATGACAGCCAAGGGTCACTGGAGGCTTAATGACGTAAACCGCGTTACCTAAAGCCACAATGATAGCCATTTGTAATACGACATCCAATTTTTTTGTTGTGGTATTTCTCTACACGTGCTTTTCTCTGCATTTATAACTACCATGTTCGGAAACTACCTTGTATGGAAACCTAACGAATGAAATGCACATACACACACACACACACACACACACACACACACACACACACACACACACACACACTCACACACACACACACACACACATGCACACGTCCACACCACTTTCTCCTCAGTTCACTTCTCCTTAATCCCCTCTTCCATGACCCCCTCTTCCCCTCCACCTCATCACATACACTCATCCTCCTCGCCTCCCCATCTCAACTCTTTACCACTACCCCTAACAACGCCCCACACTCCCCCACCGACCCCTCCACACATACTTTCCTTTCATGTTGGAGTGTTGGTCATTTGTAGACTCTCAACCACTCTTTAATATTCATTTATATCAACGTAAATATTTTAATGCATTGCTTTGTATAACACGTTTTGTGATGTACTGCCACCGTCTTTGTCATCACCAACACCCATCATCATCATCATCATCATCATCATCACCATTAAGGCAGCTGCTTCTTCCTTCCTTCCTTCCTTCCTTCATTCATTCATTCATTCATTCCCTCCCTCACACTTTCCATCCTTTCCTTAATCATCTATCTCCTCCCTTTCCCTGTTCCTTCCTTCCTTCCTTCCGTCCTTCCTTCCGTCCTTCCGTCCTTCCGTCCTTCCTTCCGTCCTTCCTTCCTTCACCTTTTCCTTCACTCAACAAAAACCTTTCCATCCACCCGCCATTACTCTCCCGCCAACCTAAGCGATCCATCCTTTCCATTCCACCTTCCCAGCCACCCATATTCCCACCTCCTTTCCATTCTTCCCGTCGCCCCATCCTCCCTCCCGCACTCCCGCCCCGTCGTGATCTCCTCCCGCACTCGCTGATTACGCGGAAGGGACCAAAGCACCATTCGTCTTATTCCGCCTCGGCCATCTGATACGCCTCCAGGGGAACGAACAGCCCCACCACTTACAATAAATTCATGATCGCCTCAGTCAGCCTTCGCCAGCCTCCGCCAGCCTCCTCCTCCTCCTTCCTCTCTTCCTCCTCTCCGCCCTTCGTCCTCGTACTCGTCCTCGTTCTTGTCCTCGGTTACCGCAAACGTTTTCATTCTCATTCCTCCGTCACAGTTACTAGATAATCAGTCATTATCTCTGTTTTTTTTATTATTATTATTAGTTTCATTCTTCTAGTTCTTTGTTTTGCTTTCTTTGCGTCTTTGCATCTCCTTCCTTCCACCTAATTTTCGTCTCCGTCTTCCTTTTTTTTATGTTCTATCCTATATATGTCTTTCTTCCTTTTCTCTATTACTGGCTTCTACCTGAAATTTATTGAGAGAGAGAGAGAGAGAGAGAGAGAGAGAGAGAGAGAGAGAGAGAGAGAGAGAGAGAGAGAGAGAGAGAGAGAGAGAGAGAGACGAGAGAGACGAGAGAGAGAGAGAGAATCGCAGCATCAATCATCCTGTCCTTAATGAAGTTGTTTGGGCTGAGGAGTGGCCCAGAAGCAGCCTTAACAGATGGATCGAATGAATCACTACCAACGACCAGGGAAGAGAAATGAGGAATCAGTCTCCTTGTTTCTTCCTCGAATGAGTCCGGAGCGATACGAAGCAATGACTCCACTACCTCACCCAAGCCTCATCTCTCCCCGGTGAGGAATAAGTCGATCCCGAAGCAAGATTAATCCTCATTGAAAAAAGTTTAATCCTCACGTACATATGTTTCCTGAGCTTTTCTGACTCAACAACAAACGAGTGAAGTAAGAGAGAGTGTGTGTGTGTGTGTGTGTGTGTGTGTGTGTGTGTGTGTGTGTGTGTGTGTGTGTGTGTGTGTGTGTGTGTGTGTGTGTGTGTGTGTGTGTCGATGCAAGTTAAGAATTGTAAAGGAGAATTCAATGTATTTATAACTACGTCTCGCATTCCCAGGATAGTCTCGTAAATGGATTCTGGCACACATTCTCTGACACAACCCTGATTGACTTGTCTATTTGGTTCTTGTTTGCTCGCACAGCTTCCTTTGGCGATGCAGGGAATCATCTTTACAACTGTTTAGTAACCGAAAATACCGCTCTGTTTAAGAAGCTTCGCCAAGAGAGACTTGCAAGGTTTAGTTCGTGAATGTGTCATTATTAATCGCTCAAGTTTACACTAATGAGTCATTGAGATGCTAGTCTTATTTCTATTGCTTTGAGTGTGTGTGTGTGTGTGTGTGTGTGATGTTTTTTTTCTTCAAATTCAAACCTATAATTTGTCTTGCTTTTCTTTGTTGTATTTTCTTTAGCACACAGAAAGGGAATCAATATCATATCTGTTGTTAGAGCCGCGTAGTTTCCACCTCTCAATCATCCTGTCTCGACAAATACAAACATTCCCAACGCCATTTCAAGAAGCTGCGTCTCTATTTCTGCTGGACAATTTAAAAAACTTATGAATGATGAAGAACAATTACCACTTCGTCTTCAACCTTAAAATTGTTGTATCCACTAAGCACATCACAAAAATATTACTGAAAAAAATTATCTCATCACGAAAACTATTTTTTATCCGTGCAAGTTGGAGGCAGAGGCTGTGACATTCATCAGCCGCTCCTCTCCTTACGTACGTTGTAAATAAAATAAAAGAAGCAGAGACAAGTAAAACATCTTTCTCTTCACTTTCATTTCCTGCTTGCATGTGTTGTCACTAAAATTAAGCTTCCTCTACTTATACTATCTGCTGAACACATCATCCTCTTATATATTTTTTTCCTCATAGCTTCATTTACATAATCAATTCACCTCATTTTCCTTTTTCCTCTTTTCCTTCACCTTTGTACCTTAATAGTCATCGTTATTTTCATCATATCTTCTTTTCTCATAAGCCGTATATACCACTTCAATCCTTTTTTATTATTTTTTTTTTATTTGATATCATAATCTTTTTGTCTTGCTAATTTTCACTGGTTCCTGATTCTATTGAGTTTCGCTACTCCACACATCCATCTAACATTTTTATTTCTGCAGCATCCACTTTCTTTTTCATGCCTTCGTTTACCCCGGCCAAGTCTCTGCCCCATACATCATTGGTGGCCTTACAGCTGCCTTGTACAACATCTAACAACATCTAAACTGTGAAATTTGTCGTCCATTAAGACCAACAGTCACCATCTTTCCTCGCGAGTTCATGAATTATTCTGTCTCTTCCCTCCTACCCCGCCCCGCCCTTCACCACCCCGCCCCGCCCCGCCCCAACCCACAACTTCGCGTCTTGCCTCGTTCCCTCCCACCCACATATTTTCTTCTAATGATCACTGTACCAGCGGTGCAGCAGCAAGCATCTGAACTCATAGCGTAGAGTCAACCTTTTCTTCGTTCTATACTGGATGAGTCAAGCCTTGTCAGACATCCTTCAACAAGAACTAATCAAATATAAGGTGTGATGTCCCTGTACTCAGCCTCACAGGTGCTGGTTGGGTATTACAGGCATTGTGTCCAGCGAGGCCGTTCATCCTACACAGATGAGGAGAGTCACGAGAGACTCCTTACTAAAAATGTGTATTTGTTGATTTCCTCTGTGTTGGTATGTAGTTCCGGCACACAAGAGAGACGAGGTGTGTTGGCAAGAGTCTGGTTTTACACTACCTAGAGCCAGGCCACACACAGGCCTCACGCAATAGTAGACCTTCTCTCATAAACGGACAATGGAATATTGAATCAAAGTAATTATATAAGCTATCGATTAAGATACTTTGAGAGGATGTGTAATATCATTATGCATTGCCTTATGATCGCAATGGTTTTGTTTAATGATATGAAAGAAAAGTTTGCAGCCACTGCATTGCAGGTACGATGAAGTGATAATTCTTCGGAGTGATGACACCTTATCACAGTGAAGAAGGAAATGTCTTTCCTGAGACAATAATTTGTTACAATAAAGCTGAAACCTCATATTTATGTCTCAGAAACGTTTAAAGGTTTGATTTACTAATTTACCTACATTTGTTCATGTGTGTGTGTGTGTGTGTGTGTGTGTGTGTGTGTGTGTGTGTGTGTGTGTGTGTGTGTGTGTGTGTGTGTGTGTGTGTGTGTGTGT
>JAPQNM010000045.1:19604212-19639212 GCA_029783475.1 Metacarcinus magister
TATATGCATGGAACCACAGGGACTAATCTGGCGATCCTGCGAACCAGTTTACTCCGCCATTGTGTGCGTCGTGTGTGTTGCTATGGTTTAATCTAGCGGCGCTGTAGCCATCTCAATGCAGATAATGAAAAAGAATAGGACCACGGTGTTGGCAATTGTTCCGACAAATGGAATTCTCGAACACATATTAGCTCGGCAGTTATCGGCTCATCGGGAACGACTTCATCCCTCTGGCCGCGCGTGTAGCTCCTGCAGGCTGGCGGCGGTGCACCTGGCCAGGCCGGCAGCAGGCGTCGGCGGAGGAATGCGAGATAGAGACTTAATGGACTCCTCACTGTCTCCCAAACGAGGAGTCGGGCTGTTCTTTTGTCACAGATCCTCTAAAAGCGCGTCATCACTCCTTCCAGAGACGTCTTGTGTCCATAGTTTCAATGCGGGAAGGATACAATTACCTCTTGTTCATCCTGAAGGAGGTGGTCCAGAGGGGGAGGCTCAGAAATATGTTCATCAACTCGACTTGCATTTGCCAGCTCCACGCCCCGCCCAGGCCCTGACCGCCCGCCCCGCCTGCCCTTCCCGCCCCGTCACGGACTCCTCAGGCGGACTAAGATGCTGTTGTGGACAAACCGCCCACTTTATTCCAGGATTTAAGACTTGGTTGACTGGATGATCTTTCGGGCCGGCCATTAGCATCTCCGTAAAGCACATGGAGCCTGTATAAATTTGCAATGCAGATACTATCGAGGTAATTAAGAAGGTAGCTAGTCCTGGGTGACATTTAGCGACAACAGCCTCGGGTGAAGACACTATCGCACATGTTTATAGTCCGGCTGATCCCACGCCAAAGTTTGTTCTCGCTAAGTTTTCCTTCTTTTTTTTTTTCGATCTCGTGTTATGGCGCCTGGCTGGAGCGTCGGGTGTCGGGCATAGGTGTCGGGCATAGGTGTCGGGATGAGGGTGTCAGGTCGTGGGTGTCAGGTCGTGGGTGTCGGGACATGGCGTCGAGGCCTAGGTGGTGAGGCGTTGATGTCTGAAGGGATGTTTAGTCGTGGATGTGGAGGCGATGGATGTTGGGGTGTGGGTAGCGGGAAGTGGGTTTGGCAAAGAAGCATCACATTCCCTTCTACTCACGCATCAAAGAAGTCAGTTTTTCCATACAAATCACTTCAAAAGGAAACTTGGGTATAAAGCGAAGTGAGAATCAGGCTGGAAATAAAGATAAGCATTAATTCTTCCACAGGAGTAATGGGTGTTATACATATGCGATGAGGAAGATGTATTAGTCATGGAATAGCAACGACCTACCTTATAAATGGGTAATGGGTGCTAGTGAGAATGTCGTAATGAGAATGACACTAAAATAGATAGATACCTTGATCACCTGTATTCATAACTTACTTTTCTCACTCTAAAACTATTTGCTTTAACTAGATTATCATAGTTATCCCCGGAAATAACAATACCAGTTTATCAAAGGAGAGACAAACGGAGAGGCAATAATCAGACTTCAAACATCATGAAACAATATATAAACACTCATTTAGCACACACGTGATTATATAAATATTTCCTAAGCTTACGTACTTTCATCAATGGCTCTATACTTCTGGCTCCTTACTAAGCATCTGTGTAGTAAGTTTCGTAACACCTCTGGAGCCGCCGTCAAGTATGAGACTCAAGGGACAAGGTGTCAGGTGATGTTGAACAGGTGGAAAAAATCACTTCGAGGTAAGTTTTTTTTTCCAACAATAAGAATCTTAGGAAAAGTAAGTACCTACATAGAGGGGCAAAGAACAACTGAATGTTTAGATTAACCGTTCTTCGAGGGGGAAAAATACTGCTTTTTTTTTATCAATGATCTCTCTCTCTCTCTCTCTCTCTCTCTTCTCTCTCTCTCTCTCTCTCTCTCTCTCTCTCTCTCTCTCTCTCTCTCTCTCTCTCTCAAGTGTGTGTGTGTGTGTGTGTGTGTGTGTGTGTGTGTGTGTGTGTGTGTGTGTGTGTGTGTGTGTGTGTGTGTGTCGAGTGCTTCCTCTAAAAGACCAGAAATTATATACTCAACAACTGAGGGACAAAACAAGCCGTGGTGTATAAAAAAAAAGATGCAAGAATATAAATTTGCTTTTTTCTCCTTTTTCGGTTGACCCTTTCCCATTTTATGCAGTTTTTGGGTGGTACATATGTAACTACAATCTGCAATCGCAAACTGCCTAGGGTGGGTTGAACCTTGAGGACTAATGAGCTGTATGTGTCAGTCTGAAAGGCTGAATATACTCTTTTACTGCTATGTGGGAGGACGCCTGATAGGACCTGACTCTCATCCCGACCAAGATAACGCGATTTGGAGGATTCGTATGTACAGTTGTGGATGGAAGGAATCTTAATCTTTCCTGTTGTGTGAGGGGCATCGAACGGCAGTGGATGTAACAAAGCCATCTACAAATCATATAAGAACACACTACTACCACCACCACTACCACAAACAACACCACACTGATAAGACTCGCTTCTGATCATCATATTGTAATCTATGTCACCCACTACTACCACAGTCACCATACAATGACATCACTACAATCACTAGGCCTAATCACTACCATTAATAACATACAATAAACAACCTATACTATAATTCCCATCACCAATATAACCATCAATTTAATCATCAATTTACTCACCACCCTCACCATCACCATTACCACCACTACTATCATCTTCATTCCCACTTTTATTAATTACGATTCCAGAGCAGCAGCATTACCACCACTTTTGTTTCGTCTTGCTGAGGTAAGTATTATTACAACATGGTCCGAGGCGTAAGGCTGAGTGAGGACGTGATGCCATGCTGAGTTGTTTCGTAAATTATGTTGTTGTCGTCCTCTCCTTGTTTTCGTCTTCTCTTCCGCCTCAGATTTTTCTTCTTACTGCATCCAACTAGACACTTCCATTACGCTCTTGTTTCCAGCTGCCAAATGCTCTCTCTCTCTCTCTCTCTCTCTCTCTCTCTCTCTCTCTCTCTCTCTCTCTCTCTCTCTCTCTCTCTCTCTCTCTCTCTCTCTCTCTCTCTCTCTCTCTCTCTCTCTCTCTCATGAATATTAGTTAAAATTTATCATAACATACTTAGGTTAGGTTAGGTTAGGTTAGGTTAGGTTAGGTTAGGTTAGGTTAGGTTAGGTTAGGTTAGGTTAGGTTAGGTTATGCTTCTCGTCCAATCCAAAATTTTCACTTGTTTACAATCGTCTTATAAAATCCTTGATGCTATAAACTTATAATATTAATCCCATCATAAAGTAAACACTCCTACTTGCCTTTCACTTCCCATAATTTCCATCCCATCGCTACAAGACATTCCTCGCCACTTTCACCTCCACAGTTTCGCTTCTCCCTCCTCTCCTTCCTGTATGCCTTTTGCTCATGTCCATCCATTCGTCTATAGTCAAGCTTCCTTCTCTCTCTCTCTCTCTCTCTCTCTCTCTCTCTCTCTCTCTCTCTCTCTCTCTCTCTCTCTCTCTCTCTCTCTCTCTCCGCCATCACACATCTCCTCCTTTATGAACCACATCTCTCACCCATAACCTTCCGCTCCCTCCAACGTTCGTACCTCTTCCCTCCTAGTGAATAGTCTGTCTCCTTATCCTGCCTGCGATCCCTGAGCCATCTTATCAGGGCGAGCCTCCCACGCGGCACTTAAGGGCACTTCCTGCACGGGAGGGAAGGCGCTCGTTACTGCAGCTCAGCGCCTCTCACATCCCCTTCGCCCTCCCTCACCCACCTACCTACCAGGCTAGCCCCGAGGATGGTGCTGACGATGGTGTTATGGGTTGTGTGTGTGTGTGTGTGTGTGTGTGTGTGTGTGTGTGTGTGTGTGTGTGTGTGTGTGTGTGTGTGTGTGTGTGTGTGTGTGTGTGTGTGTGCCTGTGTGTGATGAAATACGTAATTCAAGTAGTGAAGAAAGCTAAGATAATAGAAAAAGAAGTAGATGTGTTCAAAACGTACGCACACACACGCGCACGCACACACACACACACACACACACACACACACACACACACACACACACACACACACACACACACACACACACACACACACACACACACATAAAAAAAAACTGTGACAGCTTTGGCACAAGTCACTGTTTTGTCTCCCATACACCTTGACAACTGTCCTTGTCATATTTATAAAAAATAATATTATATGAAAATTGCATCCTCTTTCACCCAACATTTTTTTACACAGATCATAAACAAAAAAATAATTCAGTTGATATTAACAACTTTAACTGTTTTTCATTTGAATAATGCAAAATATATGTCAAAGTTAACATAATCGATGCCTTTAAACTTCAAGTGGCGAGACAAACACAACCAGTACGTCTTCTCCCCTTAGGACGCGACCCTCCACTCCTTGATGACGGAGGTGAAAAAGGTGCGACTATATAAGCTGAGGATCACCTCTTAAAGGCGCCTTGTGACAACACAGAACACGAGGCATCACCGTAACAAATTAATCCGAGAATAAAAAAAATCTTTATGGGACGCGAATGAATCGAGTCATCGGTGTGGCAAGTCCTCTGTCTCCCTCACCGTCCCCTCCCCCACCCGCGGCTCACCTCACCCTGCGCTATCCCAGGTCAGATTTTCCTCTGTTGGTCTGATGGGGTCACGCCGCCTCACTCTGCCCCTCGTGACTTTTATCAGCAAGGCTTTGGAGTCTACATTCTCTCAGAAGACCCACCGAGGACGACGATGTTGCGGCAAGATTCTCCCTCGTTTGGTTGTATCTCACGGCCACCCCTGCTCCTCGCCGGCCTCGAGATACCGCGAGGGCTTCTGCACCAACTCTTTACTGGCGCCCAATGATCCTGAGTTCCGTCGACGAGGCGATAACTGACGGGAATTTCCGATGGGGCGGCGCAAGTCTCGTTAAGAGAGGTTCATTTGTCTACAGCCTGGCACTTCACGAGGAAAAATTGCACCACATTTCGTTCAGAAAAGACCTATGAGTATTTAGTGGCTGGAGGCAAAGGCTGGGGGGGGAGACACGTCAAGCTGCGATAGATATTTGAGGGTGAAGAGTGAGGCTTGCACGTCTCTCCGCCGCTGCTCAGACACATTCCAACGTCGTTAACACCTCCCTGACTTCCTCTCTCTTACTGCCCTTCCGGATGGCTCATCTAGCGTGTCGCATTACCAGGCGCGGGCGGTCATGGTGCCGCGCCCTCCTGCTCTATTACACCCACGCCTCCATTATCCTCGCGCCCCTCGGCCAAGGAGAGAACGGCTGCCAGAATGAGGCCAGTGGACGTTTCATTCTGAGCAGCCTTCTGTGTGCCTTGCAAGACGAAGCCTGCCACCGAGCACCCAACAACTATACACTGCAGCACCAAGTTGTTACACGTTTAGTACATATGCAGTCACTCTAATTCTAGGTCTCCCCTTGAAATGTTTGAACCATAAGTGTAACGCGTCTATAAAAGGGAATCGGAACCAGAAAAAGAGTAAAGATTAATGTAAATAAAAGGAAGTTATCTGAGATTCATTACTGGGTCAGTCAAGAGATACAATAATACAAGATCACAATGTATCTAAAGTTATCACCATGTATGATTATTTACAGAGTCGCCCAGTTATTGAAGTGTCCCCCGGTAATGCATGGACACACAACACTGGGAAGAAGATTTTTCATTCCAGCTACTTCCTAACCTCACCCTATAATACACACCCTCGTTGACACCTTTACTCTCCAACTGACTGCATCTACTACCACCACCACCACCACCACCACCATCTAGAACAACAGCAAAACAACACCTATATGCCACACCACCGCCTCCACTATTCAAGTCTCCATCGTCTTCAAGGCCTCGCCACCTCCACTACCATAACAATTCTCCTCCTCCGCCTCTATTCTCCGCCGCCGCCGCCGCCGCCATCACAGTAGGGGGACGCGTCACGCTGTGTAAGGAGTAAATGGCCCAGAAGTGACGCGGAAATAATATGGACACAATATGATGACCGCCACCCGCGACCCCATCACGGTTCTGGGGTGAGGGGAGAGGAATGAGGGAGTGTGAGGGTATGATAGCGTGGGGGTGAAGTGCGAGGGAGGACTGAGGGTGAGGGTGGACTGAGGGTGAGGGTGGACTGAGGGTGAGGATGGACTGAGGGTGAGGGTGGCATAATACAGAAGACAGCAACAGAAGCGTGAGAATAGTGTAGTTTAAATCTGAGGAACTGTCATGAAGAGAAGCCGAGGTCAGGTGGAAGGAGGTGATGCAATACTTGAATGAAGGCTGTGATGAGAAAGGTGTTGAAGGCTGGGATGAGGTGCAGCAGCCAGGTAAGTTGTGGAGAGAGGAAAGGACAATGTTAGTGAACCGTAAACATACCAATAAATAAATGAACTTCATAGAAACGGTATTCATTGTTGTTCTTTTAGGGAAAATCTATGTTTCATTTATCTATATTTTTTCACACAAGTTAAAATCCACTAATTTGGGATCCCATGCAAATATAGTTATTATGAATGTCGTTAAGGAGACACTATAGACTAGGGAAAACCGTACTATGCCTTGAGAAACTGAAAAGTAAAGAAGAGTCAAGCTGCCAAATAGTACCTAACAAAGGATTGAAAAACGCAAGCGCAGCAGACACAAAACGAGACGAAAGAACGAGACCATGGAACTGGATGACCAACGAGGACAGACGACTAAGAGGAAAACAAATTAATAGAGTAAAGAAAGACTGTAGGTTGTCAGTAATTATGATGATGATGATGATGATGATGATGATGATGATGATGATGATGATGATGATGATGATGATGATGATGATGATGATGATGACGTCAAATGGTTGTGTGAACAGAAGCAGCAAAAAATATCTTACGTTACGTATCTCCCAGGAATAAATTGAAAGTATACAAGAATGACAATACTACATAACAATAAATAAAGCGTATGGTTATGAAGAGAAAGAATGGTGTCAATCATGATAACTTAAAAGACAATTCATTAAACAAAAAATGAAAACAAAATACTACAGGTGGGTAATGGAAGATAAAACAGCGCCAGAGGGGATGAGCAGGTCGCCTCCAGCTGGAGTATACTTGTGTAGTATATCGTGGTTGGCGCGTCGCTGCGGCAGGAGCACCTCGGAGGGCGAGCGTGAGGTGCGGATACAATATCAATGGGTGTGATCTATGTCTTTCGTGACAAGCGAAAAAATAACATATTGAAAAGTTTTCTTATCTGGTGCCGCCATGTGAAGCGGCGCCTTGATGGTGAAGATCAGCCAGGCTTCGCTTACCACTCACGAATTAAAGTTCTTTCTTTTGAAATTATCATTACTTTTTACGTCCCTCACGACCCTCTTCGTGGAGATGACCTCTACAGGCCGTGCAGCGATTCCTTCCGACGGCAGGTTTATCTTGTGAAAACTGATTTCTTACAACTTTTATTACAAAATGTGTGTGTGTGTGTGTGTGTGTGTGTGTGTGTGTGTGTGTGTGTGTGTGTGTGTGTGTGTGTGTGTGTGTGTGTGTGTGTGTGCGTGTGCGTGTGCGTGTGTGTTTTCAATGTAACAATACTCAGTTGAATGACTAACGTCGTATGTGTGTGTAGGTCCCGTGGAGGAAGACTGTCCAAGGAAGGCTAATTGAAAAATATAATTATAAAATGACTTTATGAATCGTATGATGGATCACTGTGCATATCACAAAATTATCGAAGCTTAATCAATAGGAAAAATAACGTCAACTTAACTACTGCCTCAAGTATAGTAGCTGACAATGACATGAGATGAATATGATACAATTGAAAAAAAAATTATGAAGAGAATAATTAATTTTAGTGAAACGGTAGAAATATTTCGTTAGGAAAACATTAATAATTTTCCTATGGGATGAGGGATTGGAAGGAGGCCCAGGAGCAGGTGCTTCGCCGGACTACATAAAAAAGAGGGTAGAAAGGACGTAGATGGAGTGTGTGGACAGGCGGGTACGGAGGACAAAGATGATGACAGGGAGAAGTTTTGTCATGGTCATCCCCTTGGACAGCACGTCAAGCTTGATGGACTGACCATGGAGGAGGAGTGGCGGCCGAGTGTGTGGCTGTAGCGGCAGCTTGTCTCACCCCCCTACAGCCAGGCCCGTCTCGGCACTGCATGAAGCCGTCCACACCATCACGTCCTCATCAGCCAGGCCAATCATCGCCCGCAGAGACGCCCTCATAATCACCGCGACGTCCCGCTCGTCTCGTGGCCAAAACATTATTATAAATCACGCCCACAAAAAAGAACTTCCTGATACAATTTAAGTTTTAAAACACGTCGTTAAACAACTTGTTCGCCGCAACCAGTGGGTGGCAGGCGGCGCCCTGTTCCCACGCTCCTCCCGCTGCTGGGACGAGGTGGGGGCAGGGGAGGTGGGAGAGGAGAGGAGGAGGAATAGAGGCTTAGAGGGTCTGAGTGTGAGGAATGAAGGGGGTGGGTGGAGGGAGGAGAGGGGGAGGAAAGTTCGGAGAGTGTGAATGGGCTACGGAGGAAAGGAATGAGAGCAAATGGGTTGGAGAAGGAGAGAAAGGATTGCAGGGTGAAGAAAAGGGACGGATGGGTAGTAGAGGTGTAGGATAAGGAACGTCCACAGGATGACCTGATGTATGAGAGGGAAGACTGAGAGAAATAGGCGGCCAGAGATGGTATGGGGACCCTGTGCGGAGTAATGGTAGTGGTGGAGGGGTTGGGGGTGGAGGCAAGGACGGGATGTGTGAGGGTAAAAGGACGTGAACAATGTTTTTTTATTTTGCGTGTGTGTGCGTGTGTTCATGAGCGCACTGTTAAAAAGAAAAGAAATACGTTATAGAGAAGGTTAACAAACTCGTGTAAAAAATTTACTCTTTATGGTCAAATGGTATAAATTTACTGTTGGATAGAAGTGAAGAGAACTTCTCACGCGATAAAGATGCAGACACACGTGCGCTTGGTGGCTGAGGCAAACAGCTGTCCATGTCAACAAGAGCGGTGCGCTTGAGGCAAAGATGAGCACACAACTGACGTACACGACGTGCGGTAGATAACACTCACGTGCCTGGCGTACACACACACGCACACGCACACGCACACGCACACGCACACGCACACACACACACACACACACACACATACACACACACACACACGCACACACACACACACACACACACACACACACACATACACACACACACACACACACACACACACACACACACACACACACACACACACACACACACACACAGCTACACCTCGTCACTAAGACTCGTCTTAACAAGAGAGCTAGTAGTCTCCAGCCCGGCAGTGTCCGTGTTCATGCACCGAATTAGACGATTCAAAGCTGACATATTTCTGTGCATGTGTACAGAAACAGACAAAAAATGGTAAGTGAAAAAATTAAGCTTGATAAATAAAAGAAGATAAACAAATTAGAGAGGTGAATGGAATGTCACACTCTAGAAGTGATGCAGGCTTATCTTTACTTAGTTTGGTTTATTCATACCTTGTAGTTAGAAAGGTGTGATCCGTTGCAGTGGTCCCATTTTGCATCGCCTTAGAAATCAATATCCCGCAATCATAAGTACATAAAAAACAGATGATGCTGAGGTGAGAGTGCCCGGCGGCTGGTGCGAGGCAGCCACAGTTCGACACTGCCAGGTCTTGTAAACCCGACGGTAAGTGACTAACAATATGTGATCCATCAACCCTCCGCGGACGCACTCTTTAGAAAATTATGCAAAGTTTTCGCGGGTGGTTTCAAAAGGGATGAGCTCGCTCGCTTCCTCGCTGCCCTCCGGGGGAAGGGGCGGCCGGGATCAAGAGGGACGCGTGCTGATAGACGCCCCGATGGTATCTGTGGGGCGGGGCAGCGGGAAACATTAGGCACCTACGACCCAGCACGCCACTTCGCGCCCTCAAGCAAGGGCAGGCGATGCCTTCATACATGAACTTGCTTTCTCCTGCACATGTTTTTATCTGATGTCTGGTAACTAAAATTGTCTTTCATGCTGAAGTATTATGGATCAGATAATGAGTGAACAGCAGAGAGACGCCACAAGTGCGACTGAATAATGTGTCTCGCCTGGGAACAAAATATTTCTCAGCATCAGAAGATTTTCAAACAAAGCCATAAAATACCACCGAAAGGAAGACATAAAAAGAATAAAATTTTAAACTAGCCAATCCTTCTCAATTCCGGCAATTAATCTTGACAATAAGCCGGTCAGATCCCGCGTGGGGCGACACTGAAGGGAGCAGGGGAAGGGGTGACCCTCTCACTGCCGCCACACCCGAGGCACACCACCCTGAGCCTCGTCCTCGTCCTCGTCACGATGAGTATTTTTTTAAGAGATCAACGAAAGGAAATTGCACTCAGGTATGAACAACTGTTGAGGAAAAGATGCCGGCATATTCGAGATGGTGTCTGGGGGTGAATGGACAAAGCAGCGTGGCGCGGGTGTTGGCAGGGCCTGGCTTGATGGCGCGTCGCGGTAATCCATTGTTATGGTCATCAGTGTCGCCAGTGTAATGGCGCAAGATGGTGGCGGCGGCAGTAGTGGCGCAACCCACAATAATGGAGTTCGATTGTGTTGGGGATTACAATGTCGTTGGTGCAGCATTTCCGGTGTGTTTGTGTTGGCCTTAACTACCTTGTGTTGCGTCACGGAGGGAACGACGCTGCCTTCCCCTTGACAACATGATTAGCTTGGGTCTTGCTTGGCCCTGCCCGGGGTGTGAAACTCCCCTTTTTCCTCTACACCACCTGTGCCCTCCACACTCACCCTCACCGTCACGCAGACCTAAAAAAGCGTCACCTGTTACAACACTTTGCACCTTCCCTTTCCCACTTTTTTACTGGAAACACGTGAGAGAAAAAAAAAAAAAAGAGAAAAAAAAAGAGGAACAAGGTGTCAAAACTGTGAAGGCATTACTCAATTCTTGCAGTGAATGTTGCGTTGATACGTTTCATGAAAACAATGCCTCCACTGGTTAGGACATAGCTCCCTATTCCCCCGCAGCACCGATAAGGCCGGCCACGTGCCATGACCTGCTTCCCCTCACAGTCACGTGACCTCGTCCTCAACCTTATCACCAAGAATCGGTTCCCGGATAGTAAAGAGAACAGGACGGACAAGCTGACGGCAGCACACAGGACCTACTGACGCCAAGGACAAAACGTAACAACTGACTACTCGAGTCTTAATAACGTGATGGGGCAGATGTCACTCAGTAGCAGTGACCCACCGCAGAACACGGCATACTTCACAGTTACAGAGCAACCAGATGGCCCTTTAAGAAGCTCATCTGAAGGCGATGCACCAGTCACAGTGACGACATTTAAGGAAGAAACACACACTGATGTGGCAAATGATGTTGATCTAAAAATGTTTCGGTTCCTGATGGCAAGAGGCTCATGGAGTTAACCAACTTGGATTAATATATTTTTTTTATAAGAAACAATTATTTTCACCATCCGGCGCAGAGACACAACTACGTCTTGAGACATCAGGAGCACGACGAGGCCAAGAATGGGGAGCTGCGGCCACCTCCAGCAGACTCCAGAACCTTCTTATCTCTTTTTTTAAGAGCAATATTCGACGGACGCTTTCTTTCCCGGTTTATTTTGCAGCCTTTGTCCAGCTTCCATTGGTCTATAAAAAGGCACAAAGCAGTGAGACGTCTGCCTCAAACTTTTCTTAGCACCACGAAGGAGTCTCTCTCAAGGGTGCGTAATCCTTCTCCAGCAGGAAGTATAGAAGCAAATTTTCGACCGATGTAAGAAAAAAAGTTACCACAGCATACTAACAAATAAAAACACTTGGTTCATTCAGTGGACTCAGCCGTCAGTAATCAATTCAAATAACTGAATGTAAAAACCTGATTCTAATATTCTAAGCAGAACGCGTGTGAATATCTAGACACATCATCTCATTCATCTACTTACATACTTTTTTGCAGCAATACAGAGCCAATCAATCACCTTTACCTCCCTTCCCAGCCTCCCCCCCGTCCCCTCCCTTACCCACATAGCCCCTCTCCCTCCCTCTTATATCTCTCTGGCTAATTCACTAATCCTTCCATATTTTCCTCCCGGTGCAGGGCGAGGGAGGGGTGGCAGGTCTTCTTCCCACGTCGGCCGCTCACACTCTCACACTCACTCTCTCACACTAGTCGCCCCTCCTTACGCTGCTGATCCCCGAAAAGCTTCTTCTATTAATTGGTGAGGAAAGGGACGTTTGCCTGGTGCCTGACCCGCCGTGCATTGCCTGCATTAGTTTGTGTCCTCGAGGAGATGGTGAGAAGCAGAAATGGCGCCAAGAACAGACGGAATGTATGTTGAGAGAAACAAAAGAAAAAAAAAGAGAAAAAAAGAGAGAAAAAAAAAGTGTGTGTGTGTGTGTGTGTGTGAGTCAGTCAGTCAAACACTTCAATAAAAGGGTTGGTAGGGAGCTTGGCTAAAAGCGAAATAATGAACAATGAAATCTCAATTAGGAACACACGCAAAAAACTGACGCAGTACACGTCCTCCCCAAACAGGAGGTGACGGATGGCTCGTGCTGGCGCCTTTTCACCCAACAGATGAAGAAAAAAAAAGACGTACGTACAATAAATAGAATGATATCAAACGCAAATGACGACCCTCAGAACGACCAAGACAAACTAAAAAAGAAGAAAAAAAAACGTATTCCACAGTAAGACGAGAAACTACAATGTTCTCTCATAATCCACCAATACTAAGCTTAACACATCGTTCTCAAGCTTATGTTCTTCCTTAATATCACTGAACTGCTCGCTTTGTCGCTTCCCATAGCTACCCTCTTTCCCGTCCCTCCCCTTTTTCCCTTCCCCTCGCTCCCTCCCCCCACCACCTTGGGTACAACAGCCCTTTAAAATGAGCTTCACCATTACGCTAAGACTATAAATATGTTTATCTGAGCATTGTAGGTTAGGGCGTGTCGGCGACTAAGAGGATTTCTAGCCAAAAGTCAGAACGTTTCCCTGCTATAATCACCGAGGGAGACGAGGGGAAAGAGATGGCATGATGAGTAATCCCGGTAGAGGGGAGAAAGGGGAGAAGGGATGTGTAGGGTGGGAACAGAAGGGAATGAGAGGAAACAGCCAAGAAGTTATCACAGAATTGAGTGTTGTGTTAATCAGTGCAGCGTTCAAGGTGTTAATGAGAACAACATGAACCAGAACAACACCACTGGGTCCTCCACCACGCGTCAGGATGAGGTGGAGCAGTACATACGAGGGTCGAGGATGTTTGATGCTTGTTTCTCTGCATTACTCAGCATCAGGAGCCTTGAAGTAGCCTCGCTGCAGCCACATTGTTGACGCTGATGGTGAGGTTGAGATGCGTCCTGAGGCAACACGATGTCCTTGTGAGGCCTATGCAGCTCCCGACGGACTTGCACCCGACAATCAAAACTTTTCCAGCTGTCGGGTTGACGCATTTACTGGCTTTGTGTGGATTATAAACGCTTAAAGAACGTCACGCCACGCTGTCTTCTCTTCTGCATCCTTAAACACACATCATTTTTGCCATCCTACAGCTTTGCATACTTGGTAATCCTCCAAGATTCTCCTCATGTTAATTTTTTCTTAATTTTTAACTTCTTCCTCGTCCTCGTCCTCCTCCTCCTCCTCCTCCTCCCCCTCCAAGGGAAGAGCAGCAATAGTCTCCCAGCCCTACTCTTCCCCTCCTAACTCCGCGACGACCACCACCACGTCATTAAACTGTTGGCGCAAATCCCGCTTAATTCAAACATAAATTAACAAGCTTAGCGCCCTCGCCACACTCCCTGTGAAAACATCAAACAGGATCATCCTCGGCCGCGTAATGTGTGCGGCGGGAGGCAAGTGCACGGCCATGACCCTTACAGCAAGGTGCACAAGACTCGGTTTTCCGCGACACTCTCCAGAATTCCTCCGTGTTGAAAGGACCCTTGTGGCTTGGGTCCCAGGGGTGAGTTTTCCAGCCAAGGGGACGACACACTGATATATGCCGGGCGATCCCTTATTATGGTGGTGGTCGCCGGGGTAAGCTTTCTCAGATTCGGCCCAACATTATGCACATGGGGAGCACCGCGCCCCTCTGCCCCCTCTCCACCAGCAGGTAAAGAGACACACTCCATGAGGAAGGAACACGCCTTTCCTGCCCTGTGCACTCCAGTGTCTCGTCTGATATGTCATTTGGATTAACATCTCCCAAAAGTCACATCAGGGACACCCACCCTCTCCTCCCCCTACAGTGTCCCGAGAGGCCTTCCTTGCCTTTCCTCTGCCAGCCTTCCTCCTGCTATCCATTACCCCTTCCCTTCCCTGCCGCACATAACCCCTCTCGTCTGCCTTCGAAGTTCAACCCCTTTTCCCCTCCTTCTATCCCTTACCACTTACTCTATCCCCTCCACCCTCCCCCATCCACCCTGCCGATAAATAACTCGCCGCCAGCAAGGCACGCGACCTCCGACGTCACGCACTGCCAGGACCTTCGCCCCGAGCTGACAGGGGAGAGCGAGAAGCCTGTGCAGGGAGACAGGCGAGGCGTCGACGGACAAGGGAGGAGGTGGTGGCGTATGATGGGAAGGTGTTCAGGGATACACGGTGATATTAGTGACGGTGAGGTGAACATGACACCTTGCATCGTGACGTGGCAGAGTAACGCGCCACCAGATGAGATAAAGTTCAAGTGGCATGTTTATTATGTGATTCCAACTTGATATTTTTACCTTCACAGATTCCTCCTCAGAGTGACAAATGGTCTTGCTGTATTTTACGTTTGTTTTTATATCCTGAAAACGATGCATTACATTTCGAAACTACTCAGACTCATCCTTAATCGGTTTAAAATCACTTAATACGACTCACCATACTTAACCTAAACGCAAAAAAGCACAATCAATAAATCAGTGACCCCCAAAAATCGTATTGAGGACCCACCATCCAACACATGAACGACACAAGTATAATACAAGTCCACGCAGACCAACCAAGGCTCACGACGCGTCAAACACATTACCATTTACTTACCATTTTTCTTTCAGCTTACCTTTTTACGCTATTATAATCCCCTTCCCGTACCAGTCCTTGCCTTAATCCCTTTCATACGCTTACATTCTCCTCCCGGCCTGGCAATCCCTCTTCTTTTCCTCCCTCGCTCTCTCCCTCTAGCCTCCTCCCTCGCTCCCTCGCTATTCTCCTCCTCCTCCTCCTCATCCCTCCCTCCGCTCCTCTCCCCGCTGAGGCACGCGACAGCCCGGGTAATGATGTTATTAATCCTCACTTAGACTGGGTGTCCATGGAGCGCTGGAGGCAGAGGCAGGATTGTGTGAGACCCCCTTTCTACCCTCCACTCTCCCTCCCTCTCTTTACCCTCTCCTCCCCGCCTTTTTTTCTTTTTCTTCTCTCTCTCTCTCTCTCTCTCTCTCTCTCTCTCTCTCTCTCTCTCTCTCTCTCTCTCTCTCTCTCTCTCTCTCTCTCTCTCTCACTCACTAGTTCTGCCCTAAACTCCGTTCTCGTCCTACTCTGTCAGTTTCGTGGTTCTTCTATATATACTCCATACTTTCCTCTTTTCCTTCATTTCCTCTCTCTATTCATTTACTTCATTATCTCTTTCTTCCACTTTCCAAATGAATTATTCATCACGATGCTTAAGTCGTCAATATACATTTTTTTTCTCTCGACCTTATCGTTCTCATCTTGAATCCTTTCCATCTCTCCCTCTTCCTCTCTCCCCCCCACTCATCACTCCTTCCCTCCTCGCCCGTCACTTCTCCCTCCTCCAGGCGGCTCTTGCTCCACCAAGCCCTTTGCCGTCAGCTTTGCTAAACCTCTTATCTACTCTAATCTTCCTTCATATTCTGGAGAAGAGAAGATCTCACGCCGACGCTAAGGCAACGCTCATCGCCGCTCGTGCCAGGGTGCTGCTGCTGCTGCTGCTGCTGCTGCTGCTGCTGCTGCGGAACTATGAACAACAACACATCAGGACAACAAAGTACAGGTACAACAGTATAACAAACACATTGAAGTTTTACGGCTAGAATTTCATAAGAACTAAACATTACAAATGAAGTTACATCAAAACTATGTTGTAATTACTATAAATAAAACTACTTCTTTTTTACTATGTAGTATGTAGATAAAATATAGATTAAGTGGTTAATGGAAAAATTAAAGGGCTTTGTGCGTCTATTCTCGGCTGTATTCATGATGACTCTGTTGTGATGGTGATGGTCTGTTTGTATTCATGGTTTGTATTCGTGGTATTTGCATGAAACATTGGAATAATGACGATTAATGATAGCATTGTACCACCCATGCGAAGGCTTCTTTACAATAAACAAAACAGATGCAGTATCAATTAGTTATCTCTAGCAAATAAATTGTGTAGACTAAATTCCTGTTATATTTTTTTTTCAATCCTTTCGACATTAAGTATTCATTAGATGTGTCAAGAGTGTTTTAATGATTTGTTGATGTTATTGCTACAGATTGAACGCGAGAAACATACAGCTGAACAGTCAATATGGTATATATATGCCACTCATGTTATTCAGTATAATCGAATCTAATTAAATATAGCAGCAGGAATCGCTAGTACTCAGAAAGGGGAACAGATCACTCGGTTATATCCATGGTGTTAGTACTGATGAATAGCGTATTCCTGGACGCAGGCGGTTGTGTTAATGCAGAACTAATTATAGTTTAGGTTTCTCTCATCATTCCAAAAACAGGGACATAATGTAGACAATCTTCAGGAATTTAACAGAAATGTATACTATTAACTTTATCACTTTATCTGAGAAGTTTGTATGGTTAGTACAGTAATATTGGTGTAGTCTAGCAGCAGTGTCACAAGCCTGCCATCCATATCAGGGAGTATTTCTATTCAAGGTGTATATTTGAAGGAAATAAACCCTAACTGAGATCTGGATCTTACTACGAACTCTACTAGAATAAAAAGCATTGAGTGAGAGCCGATATAAGGCGTTTTGTTACAATTTTTTTTTTTTCATAGCGTTGCACATACGTGTGTAGTATTCTGCCTCCAGACACGACCATGAATATGCCCGTGATATGGATGATGCAATTACGACTGTAGGATTTGCATCATGTTCCTTGCAATTAAGTTCCGCTAAACTTTTTGATGTGTGTGTGTGTGTGTGTGTGTGTGTGTGTGTGTGTGTGTGTGTGTGTGTGTGTGTGTGTGTGTGTGTGTGTGGATTAACTAGACAAACTGGTTTTGCCGCTGCGGGTATCCTCCCACAATCCACAGGAGCCGCCCCCCCCCCTACCCTTCCCCTCACACAGCGGCCCACGTGCCTTTCGCCCACTTATCACTTAGATCACACATGTAATATAACTTCAAACTCCAGCTCAAATAATTGATCCTTATCATCCACCTTCAGCCGTGTTCGCCTCGCCTCGTCACTGTTACCAACCTGCCACGGCCACTCTCCAGGCTCCCTCGTCTTCACTTGCATATTTTACGAAAGATTCTTCAACAAGTTTTCATATTTCTCTTTGTTTGTTCGGATAATTTTGTCGCGTGTCTAAGCCTCAACTTTGCATATTTAAGAATTAGCTTAGTGTGTGTGATGAGGTGAATTATTGAATGCTCTTGTGTGTCTTGGGTCTTTATACTACTCTCCCAGCGGCCGTGGCAGCGCTGCTCACATTAATAAAAAAATAAAAAAACTACAAAGGGTTAAACCAGCCTCGTCAGCGTCACGTGATCAATCATAAAGTGTCATGCGCGACGCTAATGACCGCCGGCCGTGGGACTTTCATTACACAAGTCGACCAATTCATCAGAGTTCATAGACGACGATGCGCGGCGAGTGAAAAAATGCTGTTCCCGAGTGTTGATGGGGCGCGATAGCACGATAGCCCCGCGTCGGCCATCACACCCAACGCAATAAACGCCATAAAAATCTCCTCACGATATCGAGAAGGGTTAACTGTGGAATTTGATACTTTTTGTAGGTGATGTGATCCTTTATAAAGTTTTAATCCTTTAAGCCATTAGCCCTTCAATCACTTGTAATGGGCGGCACATTAGCACTTACTGGGCAGCGTACGAAACCTGACAAAGAAAACGGGGAGAGGTGACCAGCCATTCCTTAACTTTGTAGCACGACAAGCGGCAGGACAAGAAGCAGACGGGGACGCAACACACAGGACGATGATGTGTACAGGTGTTGGAGGCAGTGTGCACCTCAGACCTTGGTGGCAGGTGACCCCGTGACCCCCTGCTCGCCATGAACACCTCAGGACACACTCGCAGCGCCCCGTCATGCTCTCCGTCCCTCCTTCCCTCCCCTAGACCACATTCCTCATGCCCTCCTCCCGGGACACACCGCCTTCTTCTCCTATATTTTCCTCCTTCTCCTCCTTCTCCTCCTCATTGTTATCCTCCAGGTGTTTATGCTCCTCCTCCTCCTCCTCCTCCTCCTCCTCCTCCTCCTCCTCCTCCTCCTCCTCCTCTAATTCCTCTTCGTCCTCCAGCAGGTACTCTCGTTACAAACCAGCAACCTTTCTATTACATGTTGTTCCTATCCTCCTTCTGCTCCTCGCCCTCGTCCTCGTGCTCTTCTTCCTCCTCCTCCTCATTATCCTTGTCATTCTCCTTTTCTTCGGCATTTGAAATTCTTAAGCATCTCTCTCTCTCTCTCTCTCTCTCTCTCTCTCTCTCTCTCTCTCTCTCTCTCTCTCTCTCTCTCTCTCTCTCTCTCTCTCTCTCTCTCTCTCTCTCTCTCAAGTATCCAAAAATCAAAATTTAATACACGTTTACTACATTATTTAATTTATAGTTTGAGTTGTGACTTATAAATCAGTCGCGTCGTGGTGGTAATGTACACGGCGGCGTCTGAGGGAAAAGTAAGCCGCCCACACGGATACCTAAGGGCGCCTGTCCTCACTTCTTTTAGCCAGGATGGGCGTGACCTGATGGCCCCTATCAATGGCCCCTTACCTCTCTCTCTCACTTTCCCTTATAATGTTATTCCACCATGCCCCTTTCTCCGCGGCGCTTCCCTCCTCTCTGTGTGTAAATCAGTCTCTTAAATGCCCTTCCTTGACGGCTGCCTTTCATAATGAACACCTTCCTTAAACCTCAATTTCTACCCTTCTCTTGGCACCCTCTCCCTCCCCCTGCCTCCCTCTGCCTCCCCCTTGCCTCCTTCCATCCCTGGCCGCCCTGTGACATACTCCCAGGCGAGGCAGACCCGCTGGACTTGACCATAACAGACAGATCTGCCCAACAACGTGTTTTCGGTCGAGTGGGCTAACAGAGGGCTGGGCCGGGGCGATAACTGGTGCGGCGGCCAAGCTGGAGGGGGACACTACCTGACCATGAAATGTTGTTAGGGTGGCAGGTCCTCTCCCCTCTGGATCATGGCCGCCTCCCCTCTCGATCACGGATATTGGCTAAAAGGTGATACGCCAGTCGCTTTGTGTCCCCTCCTCCCGCGCCCTCACGCCAGGATTCCGGTCTCATAGCTTTTTTAGCTCTCCAGTTATAGTTTGATCTCCCTTCCTCCCCGGGCGCCTCCCCACGCTGCGGTGTGGCTGTCGAGCGCGTTCTGTCCCCTGTGTTCTCTCTCTTGTTTGTGAAGAATTTTTTTCACATTTTTCCCTTGTGCAATCTACTCGGTGCTTTTTTTCGTCCGTACATAACATCAATGGGATTTTTAAGCCAGAAGTTTCTCTAACCGCTCTTTGAAGAAGTTCGTTTATACATCTTCTACATCGGAAATCCAAACTTTTCAGTAACGCTATAATTTGTAGATTAACGTTTTTTCCCAGTCACTTGTTGAGCATTTATCTGGAATAAAAGTTTGTCTTTCCATAGCCAGTGAACCACGTTAAGGAGACGGCTGGTAAACCTAGATAACAGGAATGGTTGGGCTGCTTCCTCACCATGAAATGCTGTAAGGGGCGGCCCTCATCCACTGGTACACCCGCCAAGGCCACGAGCAGGGCCGAGTGAGCATGGGGGAAAGGCTGTAAGGCCGGCCAGCAGGAGGATGGAGGACAAAGCGTGAACACAACTGTTTACACGCACCAAAACTGAATGTTAAGATGTAAATATAATAAGCTTTTACGTAAGCCAATACAGTTTACTGTCTTGTCTTAAAAAAAATAACTGTAAACTCGAAACTATCCAGTCACAAGTATAGAAGAAAAAATTTTTGAGAAAAATACAAATACTAACTCTAAAAATCAGACTGTTTATTTGCTTACACGACAACACTCCACCTGCAAAAACCTGAAAACTGAGAACATGTGGGCGAGTTTTGGTCACCGCAGCAATGGGGGGGCAGGTGGAGGGACGCTGGGCCGTGTTCAGTGAGCAGAGGCCGCGGGTCGGGCTCGGGTTTATAGAGCTTGAGGTCAGGTGAGTCGAAGGTAATTGAATTAGTGGGTGAGTGTTGTCCGGCGAGGAACTGGTGTGGGATACATTGTATATCGGGTTGGAGAGTGCCTTGGAGGGATGGTGAAGGAACAGGAAAACCAGGATGGAAACAAGAGAATCACAGTGACGAGGAAAAAATAATGTTTTGGAGCACACTAAATGCAGGTGTCGTGTCCCTTTGGGGTAAAACGAACATACAAACTAATACAATATTACTGTACTCCACACCAGTCTTGTGTTTGACATCTTGTATTTTCCTTAGTTAATATTTCTTCGCATTACGCTTTTGATTGAAAGAAAAAAGTATCCTGAGGTACATTAAACTGATGGTTCAGGAAAAGATGAATCATGTGCATGAATTAATATTTTTTGCAGTATCAGTGAATTTCACCGCACAAGAGTACCTCATATGAATAGATGTATATGTAAGGTAGTTATTAGCTTTTCAGTAGAGGCGTTTCATGTAAAACGATGCAAACAAACAAATAGATAAAATAAAAGAACCTAATATATCTCAATAAATGAAAATTAAAAATTTTGAAAGGAAAAAAGTAAGTGATATTCTCAATATGAAAACAGAAAATGGAAATGAAATAAGCAACATTCTCTGAGGCTTCCACGTACCACACAGGCCCATGGAAAGGCAGCCAGCGTGACGGGCCAGCTTGGGGCGGCGGGGAGGCTGGTGGCGCGTCCCTCCCTAGGGGGAGTTGTGGCTCGCTCGCTGCAGTCTGTTGGCGACACATCAGTGAACACTAACGAAAGAACCTGACGAAACGCGTCTGACGGCACCGCTGTCAGCCATACATACCGTGAGGGTTGGTGGGTTCACGTCACCCTCTGTTTTAATCAGCAAGTGTCCCCTTCTGGCACGTAAAGCAAATTTGACATCCTGCTAATGATACTCCAGGAAGAACAAATAATGAGGGAGTTGCCGTGGCAGTCACTGTAGCACGAGGCAGGCTGAGCGACGGCAGTCAGGGCCACACCAACCAGATGTACTAACATTTTGGTCTTGAGAGGAATACTTAAATGTAACGATGCAAATTACACACACACACACACACACACACACACACACACACACACACACACACACACACACACACACACACACACACACACACGTGACCGTAACATACCGACAGTGACATTCTCGCCAGCACTGTCCTGTGGAGGGAACTTTGCTGAATTACTCTGGAAATTTCGCGCCTTACCAAGAAGCAACAAATTTTTATAGGCCATAAAGTGGTTGGTATCGCAGCGATTTGTAGCGATAGCAGCGATCAGAAGGCGCGGGACGGAGGGCCACATGCATTACCGCTGCCATTGTCGTACCTGCGTCGCGATGCGTTTTTTTTATGCGACTCGAACAATATCTTGACCGAAAATACAATCATAGTGAGACATGTTTGGCGACTCCCCATCCTGCTCCACTTGTGACGGTCTTGTGACTGCCGCCATCTTGGTTGTTTATAATCAAGTTCGCGCCAAAAATGAATCATCATGACCACCTTATCTGGCACGCCTGCTGCAAGCCGTCTCTCCCCTTTGTGCTTCATTCAACTGTGCATTGATCACTCGCACTCTCATCGTGCGACTTGGAGGCTATACATATTGATTTGGAATGGCAGGACGAAAAAATATGAAACTCTCTAAATGTTGAGGTATAGGGCAGCTAAATCCTGGGCCGAGCCGAAGCCCAGCCACGCGTCTGCACAAAAGAATATGACAGTCGAGATGCGTTTATCACAAAGCGAAATACGAATATTCATTTCTGGGGAGCTTCTGAACCCCTGGCTTATATGCTTTGGAGAAATAAACGATACGTGAGTGATGGTCGCAACCCTCAGGCTTTTCCAGCCTCTGATATTGAGCCTTACACTTGCCTCACCCAAGGACCATAGGACGGTCCCTTCGTTTCGGTCTGTAATGACCCCAAAAATGAAATATTGTGCCTCCCAGAGAGAGAGAGATAAGCGAGATTGAATGGGGTGTTCCATCTACAACAACGTATCCGACACCCATTCCGGAATGCGAGCGAATTTGCTTTGGATAAACTTTCGATTTGCAGAGTGTGCAAAATGCCTGGTGGAGGACATCAAGTGGGAATTATACTCGATGATCGTGTTTGCTCACACTCCGGCGGCGGCCGCGGCCACGGCCCGACACGGCCGCCGATACCATCTGTAGATGAGGCAGGAGGCATATACATATATATATATATATATATATATATATATATATATATATATATATATATCAAACCTATAAATTTATCAGCACAAAGCGTGTTTGGGTTGCATCCTTCTCAGCAGCGTGCTGAGCTGCGCTTCAACATTCTAAACTATTGTCAGGTAAATCAGCAGACATATGCATATGGAAGCCAAAAAGAAAATATAGAAAAGGATTAGATACCTAGAGACACAGCCTGAAGTTTCCGTTCGGTTTTATGCTTATCTGCAGCACATCACGCCACGTGGGGGCTGTGAGGCGCGGTGGGCGGGCGGGGCACGACGACCCTCTCAGGTGTAAGTGGTGGGCTGTGGGTGGGCGTATTGATACAACCTATTGATGGCACCCGCTGCCTTCCACCTCAGTCCAGGGGGAGCCACACACTGCCAATACTCATGTGAGGCAGCTGTTGACAGTATTTATGTAAACAAATTCCCACGAAAGCTGCTGTAAGAGTATATCAGGAAAACGTGCAACACGACATGACATGCACAATGTGCTGCACACCTTCCAATTTCAGAGAAAACAAAGCAACATAAATAGATATAAAAAAAATATCTGCCAAAAGAATTGCCTGACAAATGATGAAGTGATCATGAAAAGCATTTCTTACTTGTACGCAATTTTGGATGAAAATGGAAGTCACTGAAGTCACTTCCAATGGTAAGTATAAGTTAAAACACACACTATTTATATAAGGGGTTCAAATGAATATGCACGCGTGGATTAGCCTGTAGTCCCCTAGACCCTGACCTGGGAGGCTGCGGCTGGGAGAGACATTGGTTATGTTTACAAAGGCGTTCCAGGACCCCTGCTGCTCTCCACACTTCCCTCGACTCACAGATACACTGGAAGGTAAGTCATCAAAAGAAAATTTTGCTGAGTCTCGCGCGTTAGGGCCGTGATCATACATGGCAGGGACGGGCGGTGTGGATCGACCTGACCCCTTCCATAAATACAGGGCCGCGACTCAAACGCGTTGGGCCAACCCTCCCTATAAAACATTTATCTCATGTCTACGGCACTGAGCCAATTTTTTACTCTTTCTTTACTTGTTTTTGCTGCTTTCTTTTTACTGTATTCTAAAAAATATTTTTTTTTACTTATACCATTTGTAATAAGACTAAAAACTCTCTCTCTCTCTCTCTCTCTCTCTCTCTCTCTCTCTCTCTCTCTCTCTCTCTCTCTCTCTCTCTCTCTCTCTCTCTCTCTCTCTCTCTCTCTCTCTCTCTCTCTCTCTCTCTCTCTCTCTCTCTCTCTCTCTCTCTCTCCACCACCACCTCCCAGCCCCAGTCTCCCTCTAACGCCTCACTTTATCCCTCCCCTTTCTGTACCTTCCTCCTTCCCCTTTTTTTCCTGTCCCCCTCTCCATGCTCCCCGCCCCTCTCCTCCCCTCAGATATTCGGCGTCATGTCCTGGCGCCCCTCTGCCCATTTCCTACCGACAAATCAACGAGAAAGGACCAAAAGGGCGGACACACACGCGCAAGACAAACACGCCTGCCTGTGCTACATCTCATTCGTCCAGTCCCTTACACTCTTACCGATACAAGTTCCTGAACAGAGTCAATCACACACACGAAACTGATGCCGCTAGTGGTACCTCCAGCACTCTTCCCGACGAAAACCTTGGGGGAAAACAGACTAGTGAAAGAGGTTTACAAATCCTTCCAAAAATGGCCACGGTTACGCCCCTTTAGCCGGGTCCCGAACGTCAGGTCTGATAAGGTGTTATGGAACTCATTTCCGAGAGACCTGCACGAGGAAATAAAGTCATATTTCAACCCAATAATATCATATCACCAGCTCCACCAGACTGATCCTATTATGCTCAAATGAGAGAGGTTGGAGTGAGGAGTCTAGCGTGTAGGACGGCGGGGGTAGAGAAAGAGAAAGAGAGAGAGAGAGAGAGAGAGAGAGAGAGAGAGAGAGAGAGAGAGAGAGAGAGAGAGAGAGAGAGAGAGAGAGAGAGAGAGAGAGAGAAAAAGAGATGGACAAACAGATAGCTAAATACATGCAGATGGACAGACACAGACAGACAAATAAATAAGTAAATAAAAAATAAAGAGTAAAGCAAATTGACAAACACCTACGTGCGGGCAACGAGTAGAGAGCAAACACACACACACACACACACACACACACACACACACACACACACACACACACACACACACACACACACACACACGCACACACACACACTAGTACAATTAAGGGTAAAACATGGGACAGCAGGAGGGAGAGTAAGCAGCACACTAGTCAAGGGAAGCTGCTTGACATGCGCCGCGGAGGCTGACGGACTGACGGACAGGCGGACGGACGAGAAACAAAGGAGGGAGGGTATAGTGCATGTTTGTGTTGCGGTGTGTGTGTGTGTGTGTGTGTGTGTGTGTGTGTGTGTGTGTGTGTGTGTGTGTGTGTGTGTGTGTGTGTGTGTGTTTCCATACTATTGTTTTTTTTTCCCTCTCTCTCTCTCTCTCTCTCTCTCTCTCTCTCTCTCTCTCTCTCTCTCTCTCTCTCTCTCTCTCTCTCTCTCTCTCTCTCTCTCTCTCTCTCTCTCTCTGCAGTAGTGTCCTTGTATGGTGAGTGTGTGTAATCCTGTATCTCTTTATGGTGAATATGTGGCTATACTGTGGCTGTGTTCCTCTTGATGTGGTGAGTCTCAGTGTGAGTCATAGCATGGTGAGTCCCTGTTGGAAATGAGTAAATGAGTCACCTGTAGTAATGCGTCAATTGCCTGCAGGAGGTATTGAAATCTGTTTTTGTTTTTTTCTCTCTTTTTTTTCTCATTTTTTTTTTTTAGTCAGTGGTCGTAGTAAGTACTGATGTCTGGGTAATGCTTTATATCAGTGACCTTTTTTTGGACGAGTCAATGTACTTTCTCTTAGTGTTTCGTCTTACTGTGTATTACTTTTCCTTGTGTAATGAATGGGTCAGTGGTTTTCTTTTATTTTGGTCATGAGTGTAGTGAGTGTAGGTGATGTCTGTGTAACATTTTTTTTTTTGTTTTTTATCTTTTTATCAGTGGTCTTTTTGAGTGAGTGATTCAGTAGTGTCCCTAAAGAGTGAGTCAATGTGTTTCCTCTTAAGTGTTTCCTCAGTGGTTCCATCTCCTTCTGGTCAGGAGTTGCCTCGCAGTGAGTGTGGTCCCCCTTATCACAGTGACATTCAGTGGTCCCTCACAATGAACCTGTGGTCCTCCTCCTTATCACATTAACGGCCATTCTTCTCACTCGTCGTACAGGTTTTTTTTTTTTTTAGAGAGAGCGAGAGAGGAATTTCTCTTTGCACGTTGATATTATGCGTTTTTGACACCTCTCTCTCTCTCTCTCTACATTCTTGAACCAGTGGCTTCATCATGTCCTCTAACCACATGTTCGTTTTTTTGTGAGCACTTTTTTGAGTCTCTGGAAGCTTGCCTGCGTCCACTCCATGCTCCTTGCACTTAAGGGTCAAATCATAAGTTGTGCCGCGCCCCAGGGAACGGCTGCTCCATCAGTATCCTCGTCTACGAGTTTGTAATTTATCTCGCGATGAAAGTTATATCGTAAAAGTTTGGCGAATGCTCAAGAAGTTTTCAATGCCACGTGAGATATCGGAGGAGGCACATTAAGACTCCTGAATTATCCTGATTTGCACCGTTGAGCATCCTGCCTTGCAACCATCCCTCCCGGGACTCATAGCAAAACCCGTGTTGTGGCTGAGCTAAAATATGTATATCCGAGGGCCAGACATGGCATTTTTTAAAACGTTTTCTGTTTTAACATAAATCTTCCGCCTTTAATTTTACATTCACCGGCACTCTAGGTACATACGTATACCAAACACATTCGACTTAGCTTTTTTCCGCTTCTTTAATGAAGTCTTAAAAGCCCAGGCTGATGCGGATTCCCGCAGCGCCTTATCACGCCTGACCCACATCACCAAGACACGAGCAGGTGGTGTCCCGCTCCGCACATCACCGTCGCCTCCACCCACCTCTTATCCCCGCCATCTGGCTCGGCCCTAACAACGCCGAGCAGCTCATGTCCTGCAGATTTCTTGGTGTCCTGGTAAACAACACACACGCAACACATGCTACCACCACCATCGGCACCAAATATTGCAAATGTCCATTCTATATTTAGCCTCGATGACTCCTGACGGCGCCGTGATTAAATCGTGGGTAGCAGTTGTCTGCCTCACCCGTTTTCTTGGGTCTGATATCAGCCAGACCAGAGACCAGATGGACATATAAAAAACATATATAGGTGATGATTCAAGATGTTCCGTGCCCTACCCACCCCTTCTTTAATGACCTTACACCTGGCACACCCACACCACACTCGTCCTTACACCACCTGCACTGGAACTGTGTGCGTGGCGGATAACGGATTGTTCTCATTGACTCCTCTTATACCAACACTAGTTTGATGTGCAGATAAATGTATGTTTAACCCCATTAAAGCATTCCTTTAGCTATTAGTATTATTGTCATTGCCAACAATATCTGGTTAACAGGAAGAATAACACCTGCCACTACATATTCCAACCCAGCCATTCGTCTGTTCCAATGTGCCACCTGATCCTCTTTCTTTTTCTTTTCCTCTTTCTTTTCCATTTTAGCTTGTAATTATGTAAACCTACTACTATGTCTACTAACACTGATTCTGCATAACATGACCTTCCATCAATTTGTTTCCCTCCTCTATGAACCAATCTCTTCCTGCCACTCATTGTTCTGTTTAGCATTATTGTCTATGTTATCTATTCCTTTCAAGTATCATATAAGTGTTTGTTTCAGAACTTTTGTTAAGGTTTCACGATACTGAACATAATTTTCAAGCCGGTGGAGCACAATGATTATAAAAGTTTCTCTTGAGAGACTGGTATACTATTTGTGAAAAGTTAATTTTACTCTAATAAGAGACCTTCAACCTATTATTTTCTTCTCTTGATTTTAGGCTCATGGAGTAAGTCTGTGTTGACTGTAACATTTACATTGACTCTTGGTAAAAGCGACACTTAGGAACACCAGGCGACAGGGAACCACGTGTAACAAACAATAACATAACATAACAATGACATGCATCAATCAGATAAAATGGACATCATGTATGACTTGAAATAACAATTATATTCCTTTTTAAAATTTAGTTTACCACTTTAATTTTTTTTTGTGTGTGTGTGTGTGTGTGTGTGTGTGTGTGTGTGTGTGTGTGTGTGTGTGTGTGTGTGTGTGTGTGTGTGTGTGTGCAACATGAATACAATATAATGCAATACATGCTTAGAATACACTCACCCTCCCGCTGGGGTGATCTCTGTCCACAGCCATCTGGTACATCCCACCTGGAGGAGGGAAGAGATATGTTAGACGTGCTGGTGGTGATGATGGGATGATGATGAAAACAATAGTAATATTGATAATTATAATAATAATAGCAATAATGATAATGATAATAATAATAATAATAATAATAATAATAATAATGATAATAATAAAAATAATAATAATAACAATAATAATAATAAATTATAATAAACATAATAATAATAATGATAATAATGATAATAATAATATAAATTATAATAATAGTAACAATAATAATATTGTAAGAAGAAGCAAAAGAAAAAAACCAGAGGAACAAAAAATCACAAAAACAAAAAAACATAACACTGCTAATAATAAATATAAATAATAATCACATCAACCCAATAATATCATCCGTTACACACCTAAGCCTTGCACAAACAAGTGTACACAATGGTGATGACCCGAGGCGGCGAGAAACTATTCAGAGGCCAAGGTAAGAGGGGAGGGAGAGCCTCAGTGCACCGTGGAGCAGCCCTGAGCCCCGCCGCCCCACCACCCACTCAGGGAGGACACTTATAAACTCCACCAAAGTAACATCAGTTATTCCAGGCAGCCTCACCAACACTACCTCCCTCACACCCACCTCCTTCACCCCAACAATACGTCACGACCTGCCCCTGTAACCACCAAGCCTGATGTTCTTAATCTTAATTCCCTTAATCAATAACTTGGTATTACTGAATCACTTTCATTCTGTTATCTTTCCTCATCACAGCTCTCTCTACACCAACACACTGCACCTACTAGTAAAGTCTCACTCATTAATCCCAGCCACCCATTAACACACCCGCTAAGATCTGTGTGCTTTTCTTAGGAATACACAGCTAACTACTAGTCTCCGCAGTAGGTATGAGATAAAAGTTATTATTCTTCCATAGTGTTTTCCCTGAAGTGCATTCCAGAGTTCTGTTTTAACGATAACTTTGATCAGTGCCAAGCAGGTGCAGCTCGCCAGGCAAGATAAGTATCGAGAAGTTATACCTCTCCTGTACTCCTTGCTGATCCTCGGTTGAGTTAATTATATGTTTCCTACAATTGCCAACTGGCTATTTGACTTGCCCCAACCCTGCCTCTAGTGTGTAATCAGTTTGTCTTGCTCTGCTTTTTCCTATCCTCTGACTCTTATCGATAGCATAATATTACATCTCCTGAATTCTTCGCATTTATTGTCTTCTCTTGTTCTTTTTTTGTTCCTCTTAACTGACTATCCGCGAGGCTGGTATAAACACTATAACTAATAAAACAAAATAATAACAATAACAATAATAATAAAAGCCCTATCACAAGGCACTAAGAACTTTTATTGATATCACGCTGCGAGGACTCGTAAAACTTTCCCTCTGCCTTTCAACCTACGAACACAGAGATTCCTTCACCGATAAGTTAAGAGAGAGCTATATACATGTGCTTGAGATGATCAGGAAATAGGTAGTATCTGTGCTACACTTCCTGGCAGAGCTGCAAACCCAAGTCACCTCGGTATAGTGGGTTAGAAAATTAAAAGTATTTATTACACCGTTTACTGTGACGTTAGACAATGTAAGCGATTTTATGTTCTGCGGTAATGAGGAAAATAGAAAGAGAGAGAGAGAGAGAGAGAGAGAGAGAGAGAGAGAGAGAGAGAGAGAGAGAGAGAGAGAGAGAGAGAGAGAGAGAGAGAGAGAGAGAGAGAGAGAGAGAGAGAGAGAGAGAGAGAGAGCAAACAGACAAACAGATAGACAAACAGACAAGGGGAAAAAAAGACAGATAAAGAGATATACATAAAGACAGTTATTTACTTCACACAATTTGGTAATAATTATGATTTCACCTACTGCTATAATATACCAATTGTACTGAGTGTGCCCCTTGCCATCACAACTAAAGACCAAATGGTATGTATCCTTTGCACTGTATACTGATGACACGAGGCAAGAGGTGATTTTAGAATGCAACTAAATGAACGACCTTGAACGAGCCTCCCAAACACAACACAAGCATTCCCTCACTAAAGTCACAAAACACACAACATAACACAATAAGTTTTTTTTCTTCATATTCTTATCCCTTAAGTTTTCCACTATTTGCAAACGTGGCAGGAAAATAGAATAAATGCTGTTCGATGCTTCAAAAACCTACTTCTCATCTACTACCTCTAACAAACACCTTCGCCAAAGTACACGTTTACACATACGTACATTATGTTTCCCTATACAATGAGGCTCAGAGCGGTGAAGCCAACATGACGCACCGCAGAGCCTCCGCCGCAGCCCCGCCCAACGGAGAACCACGGGAACGATTAATCATAAATCATGAAATATAAAGGGCGGGAGGGTCCGGCCCGTTTCGAGCGTGGGTTCCCGGAGGCTGGAAGAAGAGTGACCCAGCGGCCGGCGGGCGATAAGACAAGATGAATGATGTGAATGATGAGGAGGATGAGGAAGAGGAAGAAGAAGAAGAGGAGGCGCGGTACAATGCACAGATGGACGCCACAACTGTTTCTCGTGTGTGTGTGTGTGTGTGTGTGTGTGTGTGTGTGTGTGTGTGTGTGTGTGTGTGTGTGTGTGTGTGTGTGTGTGTGTGTGTGTGTTGGAGAGAGTCGCGTGCCACAATGATGATGTAGGTGATAAAAGATGAGCAGACAAATAGATAGGCGAGTAGATAAACAGATAAACAGATAAATTGAATGATTAGGAAGAAGATACAAAGCCAGATGGATAGCAATCTTTAGTAGTGGTGGTGGTGGTGGTGGTGGTGGTGGTGATGATGGTGTAGTGTTAAGAAGGTTGTGGACAGGTGCAATAAATGAAATATTGATAGTAATGTTTGTCAGTTGTAGTGGTAGTGCTAGACATGATGATCGTGGTGGCTGCGTGTTGGTAGTGATAATGTCTGTGTGTGTGCGTGTATGTGTGTATAAGGGGATGGGGGATGGGGACGAAAAACTGGGAAGGGGGGTGTTACGATGCTACAGGGCAAATTATTATCCAGAAGCTTTTGTTTTTCTACCTACAATAACCAGGACTTTTGAAAGCGTAAAAACTTGACTTGGCTACTGTCTATACATACTGAAGGGTGTGTATGCGTTGTGCGAGGATATAACGAAAAAAAAAGTGAAAATCTGATACCTTTTTGTACTGATTAACGTAACTAATACAATTCCTACGTCTACCTTTACATCTAGTGAAGCTTAACTTAACATTACTATAAGGGAACTTGAAGTAACCTTATCTAATCGGTAACCTTAACAAAACTTCTCACCCCAGATAATTGATGTTGAAGTTTCGCGAGAAGACACCCAACAAAAATGTAGCAAATTTCTCTGTAATCAAAGTTAACTAAAACCTATGTTGTTAATGTGGGAGACGTGATTTTAAGTTGTATGTTATTCACAACCACAAGCAAGTACCTCCCCTCAGCGAGTTATCATTCATTAGCCATTCATCACCACGCGACGAGAACAAATAGAAAAAACAAAACAGTATACCATCAGTCACGATCCTGCTTCACCCCACTACACAGCACGCGGCCATTACCACCTCCTTCACCGTCCTGGTCACACACTTACTTGTTTATCACTTATTACACTGCAGCAGCCAGGAGCGGAACTTTGGGATACGAGTAAGTGTGTCACGCATCCCATCAACAGGGAAGGAGTGGGATCTGTAGCACCGAGCTTTGTGTTGAAGACGTAAAATAGAAACAAAAAGGAAAACGCACACACAGCAACCCAACGCACAGATGAGAGACACATAACTGACCTACAAGGCTCTCAGGAACTTGTTTGGATCTGCGTGACCCTGGCAGCGACTTAGTTATGAATTAATGTTTCTTTCAATGATGTATATATTTTTGCTCAATGAACGTATAGGTACTATGCGTATGTAGTATTGTTGTTACGTATATTTGATCATGACAAATAACACCACGGCACCTTGTGAGTGAGTAGTGGTCGATCTGCAATGTATCGAAGGAGTTGTAACGTCAGCAGCTCGAGACTGTGAGGAGTATCGAGTCATTTATTCATTTAGACCTTGTAAGCTCTATTATACTTTGTTATATTTGATTGTGACGTGAGTGTTAATTGATCATCGAGTGGCGTTAATGGTGTGGCTTTATTTTAATGATGCCTCAGTGTAGAATCATGAAAGAATATGGAATTCCTCCCCGAATCTAAGAGACTGGGTTCGCTGCTTCAGATAAGACGCGCGGGATTTTCAAACCATCTCAAGGCGGTTGGAGGTGTTCTCACGCAGGAAATAGTTAATTTTCCATCAAAAGAAAATTTCATGAGTATAGGAAGAACTGTGAATAACAATTATCACACTTTTCTGTTCTCTGCCACAACTGCGATGATGTCTCTACAAAACGAATACCGATACAAACCACTTGTATACATAAACAATGCAGGTAATTTGGGCGACCTTTGCTTCTTGCACATATATCAATACAAGACTCCAGCACGCAAAAAAGGGGAAGAAAAATCGTAGATAGAATGAATACAGAACAAAGGCCGCCGCCTTATAATCAGAAGCAACATATTCTTATACAATAATTTCAGTATAAAAGAAAAAAAACATAATAGGCTCGAGACAGGAGTGTCGATAAAAGTAAGCAGTATGGAAGCAGCAGCAGCAGCAGAGGCGGCGTCGGCGGCAACAGTAGCCATAGCAGTAGAGATAAGGCGGGCCGGTCATTAACCCCATTATAGAGTCCAAACAGCAAGTTGAGGGCCAAGACCAGTCCAGCACCGACTAACTGTCTCTCATCAGGACAACAACCGAGATGCCCGACCAGTCTTACAACACGTAGCTTTAGTGTCAACACAAAGCTGTTATGATCAATAGGTCAGTTTTCAGCTGCATAAGAGTTTCTGACACATTTGGAAAAATCCCTTCTTTCTCTCTCCACCTCTTGACTTCTTTGTGGGCGATCCTCCGGGAGGGTCCAGGAAGCACCTCGGAGGCTCGGGCCGCGGCGAGAGGCGAGTGAGAGGTGTGGGTTTGTGTGCTATCTCGTATCACATATTGATCAGCTGTTGAGGTCTGGCCTTGCCACACGGCCCCCTCCACGCACCCACCACTGCCGACACACACACACACAGACACAGACACACACACACACACACACACACACACACACACACACACACACACACACACACACACACACACACACACACACACACACACACATACACAGATAGAGAGATGTATACTTTATTGACCACAGTAAGCAAGCATATATTTCTATATAACATAATTCTTAAATACTAACTTGAACCAAATAAACATTAAACTAACACCTAATTATAACTGTAATCCACAATATATGCTCAATACATAACACACACATACGCACACACACACACACACACACACACACACACACACACACACACACACACACACACACACACACACACACACACACACACACATACATAGACACACACACAACTTGAGGAATGACAAGATAAGAACAAGGAGGAAGTGTCCTAACCCTTCTGACCTTAGGGGTGGTGGTGGTGGTGGTGGTGGGATGGTAGGGGCGGGGCGCAGGGAGACAGGTACGCACTGACGGGCTAATAGCACACTTGTCAGACGGGCTCTAAGGGTTGCCAGTTATATTCATAATTGACTTTTGCATGTCCTTTCGTTTCTAATTGAATTGCTCACAGCGCCTCGAGGACCCAAGCTGAACCCAGGGTGAGAGTTCTACACGCCCACACACGCGCCTCGAGGCAGCCTCCCGCCCTCACCCCCCACACACACACAACGTTGCCTCACCCATCAGTGTGGCGGTAATGAGGAATCTGCTCCTTATAGTTAAAGCGAAATATTCACACTGGTTATTCAAGGCAAAGATGAGTATTTTATGTGTACCAATAAATTGAAGGCGAGGAAAGTTCATGCTGATTGAGCTTGATGGTGTATTTTGTTTTTGTCTTAATCCTCAAAACTTATGGTACACGCAATGATGTTACTTGTTTTAAAAGGAGAAAGTTACATCCATTTTATTCAGAGTGAACATTATACATTTACTAGAGAACAAATACATACTGACTGTGTACAACTATCTATGCTGCCAATATCTTCTGTAATCTACTTTCTCTTCTCGAACCCTTACCAGTCAGTCAGGTGTGCCACGCGTCTCTAAACCATTACCTTTAAAACATTAATACTACACCACGTAAAACACCAAACACCGACTAAACAACACAATAACACTATCCTGACACCTATGAAAAAAATACTAACTAAACATCACAGTAACACCCATTACAAGACATTCTTCATCACATTCCCAGCCCCCAACACCACACAACACTCACTCGTACATACATACATAGTGACAAAACCTCAAATAAATGTCACGTATACAAGGCATCGAACAGTCTACATTATAAACGATGGCACAGTTTCCTCTTCACTACCTGATCCAGTGAAGCAGGAACGCCGCTTGTTACCAACACAATACACCGGAACCGGACTTCAAAGATAGGTTAATGTATGCAACAAAACCGACGTCCAAGTCTGTGTATTGGTATTATTCCTTCCCAAAGAGTGAGAGAGAGTGTGAGAGAGAGAGAGAGAGAGAGAGAGAGAGAGAGAGAGAGAGAGAGAGAGAGAGAGAGAGAGAGAGAGAGAGAGAGAGAGAGAGAGAGAGAAACATCAAATTTCAAGTATCATTCAGGTTAAGGTACTAATTTACCACGGCCTAGGAACCTCTTGCAGCCTTTCCAGTTCATCTCGTCCCCTTGTCCTACCCTCATTCATCACCTCCCCTTACCTCTTACCCTCCATCCCTTCCTCCTCCTTCTCAAGCCTTCTCCCTCCGTTCCCCTCGCCCTCGTCCTCTCCGTCTCTCCCCAGCTTCCCTTCTCCTTAGACCCTCTCCCTCCTTCCCCTCGTCCCCCGCCGCCCCCTCCGCCTACCCTTCTCCTCCTCCTCCTCCATAATATCGACGCAGCGCAACTATCG
>JAPQNM010000045.1:19644212-19654212 GCA_029783475.1 Metacarcinus magister
ATACAATATATCAAACATACAACATGTCGAGGAAACAAAGTCATTATATCAGTCATCTCTCAATCAACAAAATTCCTGGTAATTACCGGAGATAGAGAGGCTTATGAAGCCACAACATAGTGACGTCACGATCCACAATGTTTACAATCTCCAGGTGCTTCTCACTGGCTCTGGTTGGCTGAGGCGATCGAAGCGAGGAGTGAAACGGACCAATCAGCGACGAGATCTGGAGCGTTGCCGTTTTTCACGCTCTCTGCTCGAAAGTCTGGCTGGGGTGAACGGGATTTTTCGTCCTGTGGTTCCATACGTGCGCTCATAATTTGTTTCACATTTTCAAAGTTATGTTGAAGACCAAACTTTTCGAGCGTGTTTACCTTCTACACCTGCGTCTTTATCAGCGCGACTCCCTCCACTGCACTCACTGGGACCGAGAGGAGTGTTTGTCGGCACTGGTTTTGTCAAGGAGGGAGTCACAGTCTAGCCAAGTAGCGGATATTTGCTGCCTACACACCGTCGCCCTCAACGCTGATGTATGGAGCACATTTTTGAATATAGTGAGTTAGCAGCTGGTGTGTATGTGCGTTCACTTACCCGGCGGCTCCTGTGACAGGTTGTTCCCCTCCTCGTATAATTCACTCATATTGATAGCTACACACACACTGACACTTGAGGTTCCCCGTTAAATCATATATAAACCAATAAAAAAAAGACATCGAAGAGACAGGGAGACTCTAGCCAAGACGAAGATCAGGAGCCACATTCCACGCCTCGTCTTTCAACAGCTGTTTCCCGTCGCACCTGTTTTAGCAAATAATTAATAGGCACCTGTGAGCATGGGCTGCGGCGCATTAAATTAGCACCGATGAACTGTGTGAAGGGTGCAAATTAATGACGACCATGGCCACTAATTGGGTGCTACTCTTCCCAAGTCTTCGTGAAAATTATCAAGATACGAGGCAAAGTTCCCTGGACAAACAGGAGCCCCGGCAAACAAACGAGGGGTGGCGAGGAGGAAGAGGAGGAGGAGGAGGAGGAAAAGGAAAGGAAAGGGAAGGGGAAGCCGCTCGCCACAGACGCACTAAAACAGTGATAAATAAATACGACACCAAAAAAGGAGCGGCGATCGATCAAGCGGGTGATATGTTCCCAGCTTTGATATGATCATTAACAGCCGATCGGAGAACTCTGATATATCGAGGTGATTAAAATTCCACACAGTGTGAAGTTATTACTCGCCGCTTCGTTTGTGTCAGTCCGGGAAGAAGCCGAGCCGCACGAAGGGCCCCGCCTCACCCACGCCTCCTCCACCCTAACACCCTCACCCTCACCACCACCCCCTCGACCCAACCTCACAGCCACTGAAGCCTAATTCACAGCAACATTAATCTACCTTCTCTTATAAACAAAACAAAGAGTATGAAAGAAGTCGCAACACACACCACACACACACACACACACACACACACACACACACACTATACACATCTAAGACAAACAGGTGCAGGGGTCCCTTGCGTGGCTGCGACTTCGGCTTCCCGTCGGCCCTCATTAAGAACACCCCAAGGCAGGACGCCGCTAAGATACAGAATGGGAGGAATTCGGTGGGCCAGGTCGGAAGGGCCAATTAACACGGCTGATATCATCACCTTAGACTGTGTGTGTTTGTTCTGGCGTGTGTTGACGAGGCCTGGAGGAGGGCAGGGAGGAGACGGTCGGGCGGAGTAGAAAGGACGCAGAGGGAATGGAAGGGAGAGAGAGAGAGAGAGAGAGAGAGAGAGAGAGAGAGAGAGAGAGAGAGAGAGAGAGAGAGAGAGAGAGAGAGAGAGACTAACTAAGGAGGAGGGTTGAAGGTGAGACGAGGGATATACACACAGAGGAAGTCAAGAGATAAACAGTGTATGTGACAAGAGAAAGCGGAACTTATAAGCTTACAATAATTTCCCCGAAACATACAACTGAATCATTACAAGATTACACAAAGCCACCACATTGTTACACTTAACCTCACATCGCCTCGAGTGTTCAGGACTGCACACGTAATACACAACACAGACAAAGAGACTAATAACTATACACCATCATTATCAGCACAGTGAGGGATGTGCAAGCTAGGGAAACAATATAATGAGGCTAAAGTAAACGTCAGGGAGTCAAGAACCAAGGAAAATCATATGGCCGAGGGAAGCATCTGAAACGGCCCAAGAGCAGCACAAGACGAGGCAAGTAGCAAACACGCGTTCTGGGAAGGATATCAAACTAGACACACTTGCAGTTAAACTCGAGGGAGTGAAGAGAATCCAAGGAAATTGTCAGCCGTTATGAAAGGACAGAACTGCTTTAACGACAGAAATAAATGGCTGCCCGATTCCCTAAACTCGACGAAGTAAAGGATAAGCGGGATGAGTAACTTCATGGGCGAGAGGGCGAGAGATAAAACGAGGGGAGGGGGAGCAGGGTGCGAGGAGAGAAACAGAGACAATCAGAGCGAACGTATCGAGGGCCAGAGGGGCGAGACGAACGATGTGTCGGAGTAGGAGCGAATGAAGGACACTTTTGGAGGCTGACTGATTCACTGACGCTCGTGCCGCACTGGACACTGCCACGATGAGAGAGAGAGAGAGAGAGAGAGAGAGAGAGAGAGAGAGAGAGAGAGAGAGAGAGAGAGAGACGCAGTGATATGAGGCTATAATCAAGGGTAACTCGTTGTGACTGACTACACACCAACGATGATGACTGCAGAGGTGGAAACAATAATGAAATGAAGACGAACTAGAGTAATGAGAGAGAGAGAGAGAGAGAGAGAGAGAGAGAGAGAGAGAGAGAGAGAGAGAGAGAGAGAGAGAGAGAGAGAGAGAGAGAGAGAGAGAGAGACACATATATACACACATACATACATGATAAAACAAGAAAGGGTGCTTGTGTGAACGAGATGTGGAATGAATTCAAGGTAAGTTTCATATTATATAGAAAGGAAGGAATGAGTGAATGGAGGAGGGAGGGAGGAATGGAAGGGGAGCATGCGACCAGCCCTCACGACCACCCTGGGAAGACTGACAAGCGAGAGCAAGGACGTGGGAGGGAGATGGTTGCTGGAGATACCTTGATACTTAGGAAGGATGAGTCAATGGTCTGGACGGAGGCGTGGAGGAGGAGGAGGAGGAGAAAGGTGACGACGAAGACGATGAAGAGTAGTAATAATAATGATAGAGATGATGATAATAATAATAATGATAATAATAATAATAATAATAATAATAATAATAATAATAATAATGATAATAATACGTCACACAGCAGAACACATCTTGAGCTGCTACAAAAATGTCGTACAGTATCTTGGAATAAATAATAAAGCACCACACTGACAAAGACTTTCACATTACTTGCTTCTAACAACAAAATGAATGATGACAGGGACACATACAGTCACCAGTATGCCAACTCTGACAAAGATAACAATGGCGAAGATGTTCTTGTTGTGAATCTGATCGGATAGAACATTCAAAGTTGTCATTGTCTCAACGTTATGGTGATGGGCGGAAGCAGGCGGGACGTTTGACCAAGACACTTAGCAAGGTGTTTACCACTACTAACCATGTTCACAAGTCCATCATCTTAGTAGATAATCATCACAATATTAAACCTTCTATAAAAAGCAGAGGTCATGCATACAATGAGTCCGTGAAATCAGTAATAAACTGTGTACAGAAAAAGTAACACAACTTGAGACGAAAATAACTAAATTCAATAGAAACATTATCTTATACAAGCTTGCCTCGATCTTGTGATCTTCCTTTGTTATGTGCAGTTTACAATAATCTTGGTGGATATAACTCGGGAAGATGCACCAGGGCTGTTTTGTAAATATGATAAAAATTCACATTTAGTCCGAGAACACGAACTCGCTGAGGGAATGAACCCTCAATTAGATTATGGTGAATGCTACAAAGGAAAAGATTGCAATAAATGTTTTTACAAATAATCCGGTGAGTAATTCATGTGAAAACTGAAGTCTAAAATGATGTTTTACTATGCAATAAAAGGTTCAGTTCAAACTTTCCGAGAGTTATGCATATAATATACATCAATATTTACCAAATGTTGCTAGTGTTCAGGTTCAGTGATGTAGAACACGTAACTTAAGCCTTAGTAACATTGCGTTGAGCTATAATAAAGAAGTTTAACTTTTCTTCAGATTGACTTTCTGTAATTATCCGCGAGTATTATCAAGTGATAAAATGTATCAGTTACCATTAATTAGTCTCGCAGAATATATATATTTTTTCATGATTGCGAGGTGTTCGTGTGTGACTGGTGCTGGATTACTAATGAAAGGTTTGAAAACGTTATGCTATGTCACATGTTATAAGAGTGTGATGAAAAAAATTGCAAACAGGTTTTAAATCAATATTATTTATAAGAGGTGCATTGGTTCTTGTTTGGTTATCGTCAACTTTTCAGCTTAAAGGAGATTAGATGTGTGATGGAAGGTTTTAAAGCATAACATTAGCATTATAAAGTGTAAAAAGCAGGCGTTGCAAGGCTATGACTTCAAATATTCATTAATTAATACTTAATATGCAGAATTCTTATTATGGTAATGCTTTGCAGACAAAATGTTTATTTTATTCTTTGTACCATTGAAATGTTGATTGGGTGACTGTGTGTATGGTCACTGAGCTACTCAAACTACACTCATCACGAACTCCACTAATTCCTCACGAATATATTTGTGTGATATTAAGGCATTTAATCATGAATAATTACACCCATCACGGGAAGAGCTGATTGGTTAGCGTGATTGGAAAATAAAAGAAATAAAACCCAGCTCGATAAAGAAAAAAGTTAACTTATCAATGTAAACAGGAAACTTAAGATTACTTTCACTCGTTTCAAATCAGAGTCATAACTACAAATGGTCCTTAACAAGTAATCATTTCAAGTATAAGTGACATGAACGGTCACAGCCTCGCCCTTATACATACAACTGTCATGCCCATGTAGCCTCGCCTCACCCTCGTCGCCTTACCCAGCAGCATCCTTTCATCTACCTAAATGAGGCTTTTGTCTAATAATATCTGACCGCTCACATAGATATCATCCCCCTCAAAGCTTACGTTCCTTTTCATCTTCGCCTGTCAGGGAATCAGCCAATCTGCTTCATTCCGAGTGCCTGGCGCCGTAAAACCTGCACGTAGAGGCAAGGTGGTGGACGAGGCGACGGTGCCCCTTCTTCACTACAGCTCCTGGTTCATCCCTCCTCCTGTGTCTCTCTTACTGAGGGTCTTGTGTAGCTGCAAATCCCTCAGTTGTATGAGTTTCTTCAGAATCTCATGAAAGTAGCTAATCACAGAGACTCTTACCTGGTGATGTTATTCATGACTTCATTCATTGAGGAAATTGTGTTACCCATTGTGCAATATTTTCTTCTTCAAGACGATTATTGTATACTCATTAGTATGAATGTATGTATGTCATTAAACTAGAAAATGGATGCATGAAAGAGAGAGAGCTATAAACGTATGTATGTATTTATGTATCTACCTATCTATGTATCTATCTATCTATCTATCTATCTATCTATCTATCTATCTAATTATTTATCAATCTAACAATTTCTCACCATTCTTATTTCTAGTTTTATGATATTCAAATTAGTAAATGCTACAGTAAGCGTCTTAGAGAATGTTTCACGATATGCAACACGTCCAGCGATTCCGGCAGTGAAGGATGTGTCATGAGGGCCGTCACCAGGCAAGAGAATCGATGATTGCCTTCTCTTCAGGGCCTCAAAATAAGTCATACATAACACGGGCATTTACTGTTGTATGAGAGTGTAGCTATGTCAGTAGTATGCACTTCCTACCCTATCTTTTCACCTAGTGAGTCGATTTTTCATCCTCAGAATTTATTTACCTAAGGTGTTGTAGTTATGTGTCAAAATGTTCTTATATGGGGACACGGACATACATACACACACACACACACACACACACACACACACACACACACACACACACACACACACACACACACACACACACACACACACACACACACACACACAACCCTGACAACACGCCTCTGTCCCCAGTACAGCCAAACACAATCAGTCAGCTGTACATCTAATCTTCGCCTCCAGCCTCTGTCTATCACGTCCAGACAAAAGAAAGAAAAAAAGTAAGACACTGACGTCCAGCTTTCTGTGACGCTGACTGAGCCTTAAAAGGACACAACGGCCTTATCAAGACTGAGTAAAGCACAATGCTCATCCGTCTCCGACATAAACATCAGATCACACCAGCCCAGCCTCCCCCCGGCCTCACCCCACCACAGCCCCATCGCCCACATTGCTAACTAACTAATTGTGACAACACCGTCTCTGCCCACCGCATCGCAGGACCTCCAAAAATCTTAAATCCATCTCAATAAAGCCGAGCCGAGTCTCGCGCGTAACTGGGAAGCCGATATCTGGGGTCGAGGAATCCTTGGCCCGACAGCCACCTCATTAACAGATAACTTGCGTCACCTGCTGATGGGAGGAGCCGTAGCCAACAGCAGAAGCCGGATTAGCAGGTGGAGGAGGGACGAGTGGTGGTAGAAGGGACGGTGGAGAGAGGGACGGAGGAAAGGTGGAGGAGGGAAGGAGGGAGGGATGGAGGTTCTTTGTTTAGAGGAGAGGAGCAGTAAAGAGTGAAAGAGAAAGTGAACATAATCACACGGTCTGGGGAGACTTACTTAGGGATGAATGCATCAGCGTCGTTCAGCGCGCATCGTTTGGTTCATCGTGAAGGTAATGAGGTGACTGGAGCCTCAGCGGAAGAATGTCGCTCCAGGAACATAGACGAGGATTTGGTAACAGTACGTGTGTGTGTGTGTGTGTGTGTGTGTGTGTGTGTGTGTGTGTGTGTGTGTGTGTGTGTGTGTGTGTGTGTGTGTGTGTGTGTGTAGTTGTTAACATCCACATTGTTGAAGAAAACAAAGCAAGTAACAAAGAGAACAAAACATGCATTACGAACGCTGATGTACAAAGAGCATTACAATCATCGATACAAAGTTCACCAGCGGCGGCGATGAGATAAGTTCCAACAACAACGGGCATTTGTGCAATTTTTTGTTGACCTTCTGGCCAGCCTCCATTCATGGGGAGAACAAAAAAGATGTCTTTCGTCACCTGCTGATCCACATGATCGCACACTTGGCACTGAAGGAATTTATGGCGAGATAATGACACCAGCGCAACTCGTCTCGGCGACGCGCAGTATGTTTGGCAGCGAACGAGCATTAGACCACGCCAGTAAAATTCAGTCATGCAGCAATTCTGTGTCAAGTGCAAAACGGCCAAGGTGTCAGTTATCGGATACCGTGTTACAATTGCTTGCCACAGACTCCCATGCCACTCAACACTCGGTGGTGCTGTGTTCCACTAGGCCTGGCAGTTTGAGAGGCAAGGATCGCGAGGCTACTTTGCTGCATGGCCTGCATGGTCCCGGGCGTTCAAGTGGAGGAACCTCGATACTATCATGAGTTTATTTGTCAAGTGGAAGCTGGAGCCTCCGCCCGGCAAGATGTGCCGGCTCACCGCGCCGAGGAGCGTTCAGGAATGTGTGATGGAAGGTGTGGTGGCCAGGCATCTGATACCACGACAAATACGAGAACTGCGGTAGAGCTTGACGTTTCCGAATACAAAATAGTTCTCATGCAGGCACCGTCAATCTCAGTAAGTGGGCGCTGCGGGGGGTGAATGACCCTTCCGCCACCTCCTTTCTCCTTCCTGCTCTGGATAGTCATGCACTGGAATCCTCGCATCGTAAGGATAACCGTAAATGTGTCGAATACCATGAAAAAGAAAACTTATAGGTTGATACAAATATATTAATATAAATGGTTGTGGTTGTTACTTGATTGCATACAACGTTGTGTTTCTAGTGTTGGTATTGTTGTAAAAGATGGTAATGATTATGGTGGTGATGGTGGTGGTTGTACAGATGTCATATTCAAAGTGGTCGGCATCCGCATTAAGACGTTAGAATGTATATGGAGAAGCAAAAATTAAATAAATAAACAAATAAAAAAATGGAAGAAAGAAAATATATATACATATATCAATGCAAAAAGAAGATAAGATAGAACTTAAGCATCAAATATATACATACATAAGCTGCCTACAGAAAGATTACGGGAGCGTCAACAAGATAACCTTCTGAGTGGTGTATTTTGCTCATAAAAAGGTATATATATAAAAAATTTATAATGAAAGGGAAAAGGTTTTGCTGATCTTCCTGCCCTCCGACCTGACCTAGCGTGACCTTATGCAATACTACCATGAGGGTCTGGCTTGTACGCACACACACACACACACACACACACACACACACACACACACACACACACACACACACACACACACACACACACACACACACACACACACACACACAACACACACACACACAACACACACACACACACAACACACAAAACACACACACACACACAACACACACAACACACACACACACACACACACACACACACACACACACACACACACACACTCAACAAAAGTAAACGCTCCATCCCAGGTTACATAATACGTCTTTCCTTTTATCCGAGTCGGCGGCCCATAATGTACCAGCGGGGAGGTGAGGGCGAGGTAGAGAACACAATAAAGATAAGTTCAGACAACCAGCATTAACGACCCCGCCACCACGACGGGCCGGCAGGTGACCGCCTCGCCCGCCTTATACGACCGTCAGTGTCACAACTCGGTCCACTCCGCATACTGCTTCGAGTTTATGATCTGAGATACGTGAAACACAACTTCCAATATTTTATCTAGGTGTGCATGAGGGACGCGGCGTCAGGCGGGACTCAGGGTGTCTGTCTTTAACCTTCAAGAGGCCCCGGGCTTGTGGTGGCCGCGGCGGTAGTGGCAGCAGCAGCAACAGTCTAGAAAGCAGCTCCTCACCGGTAATGTAAAAGGATCCACGTGCCTTGATTAAATAACGTGCAAAAAAGGATGTCCACACACACACACATATATACATACAGACATGCACCAGTAAGACCCACAGCTCCCGAGTCATCTTGTCCCGTTAGTGATGAAATGTCTCCCACTGATAATCCAACACAGGCGTGAGTGCGTCGCCAGGAATCAAGTCGTGAGGTTATCGCGCCCAATATGGTTTTGGTGGTGGTGAAAGTGCGTTGAAGTTGTAACGTGAGCCTCATCGAGATGGTGCAGAGGACAGGCATTTGTTGGCTGGCCTAGCTACTGTGTTGATGATGGTGGTTGTTGTTGTTGTTGTTGTTGTTGTTGTTGTTGTTGTTGTTGTTTCTTGTTGTTGTTGTTTACTATTACAATTGTTGATTGTCATTATTATTATGATATAACTATTATATTCTTTTTCTTCTTTTCTTCACCTTTGTAATGTTGTCTTCTTATTGTTATTACTATCATTAAATGCTATGATAATGATAATAATAATGATAATAATGATAATACTACTACTACTACTAATAATAATAATAATAATAATAATAATAATAATAATAATAATGATACTACTACTACTAATAATAATAATAATAACAATAATAATAATAATAGTAATAATAATGATTATAATAATAATAATAATAATAATTATGATAATAATAGTAATAATAATAATAATAATAATAATAATAATAGTAATAATAATAATGATAACAATAATAGTAATAATAATATGAATAATAGTAGTATTCAGAAGAAGAGAAGAAAGAAGAAAAATTATATAAATAGTTTTAATAGGAAGAAAAAATGTGGTGATGGTGGTGATGGTGGTGGTGGTAGCAGATCCAACCAAGTCGTCACACTTGGGCTCCCTGTTAATAGCTACTCTTCAATCTCCTTTGTGTGTCGTTCAGTTACAAGTCTACAAATCAACACTTTCTGGCTTCCTTTCCCTGTCCTTCGTTGTGTGAGAGTTACAAGTCCAGCGATATGTCATTT
>JAPQNM010000045.1:19661712-19666712 GCA_029783475.1 Metacarcinus magister
TGTTGATGCAGCTTACCTTAAAATTTGTCCTGAAGCAATTTCACCATTAATTGTAATACTGAATACGAGAAACGATTATTTTTATTGGATTTGTTTTATTGAATTGCTTCCATAAGTCCTTACGTATTCTATAATATACATTACTGCAATTAAGACTTGAAAAGTCCAACGCAAAACACTGCATTTTCATGATACGTAGAGGGAAATGAGCGACAAGATGTTCATATCATCCGTTAGCCTTGCTTCCTAACGAGCATGTTGACGTAACAACGTGTGTTAGCAACAGACACTTCTCATCACGCAACAAATCTCAAACTCACCACTAAAATAACATCAAATTCGTAAAAAGATAATAATTTAACAAAGTACTTGATCATCAAAGCTGCAAATGCAACATTACATAGTTGTTATACTTAGCGGCCTTGTTCTCCCAAGTTGCATTGAGGGAGTTACAGCCTCCAACACTATTATCTATACCTCACACTTCCTTAGTTTCTTCACTTCTACGCCTTCCAACCTTCCCTCACCGCCCTATACCGGTGTCATGTTTACCTTCTCACGGTCTTTTACTAAGTATGCTAAGCTGATCACTACTACACAATGACGGGTGTATGAAATTATATATGCCTTGCACCCTGATGACAGCATTCCTATTTTCATGTTATTGTGAAAAATGTTGCATGTTGACAGGCCTACATAGAAGGATTAAAGTCGAGGGCGTGGAAAAGTGTGACAGCCTCCCGACGTCTTGCAGCCAATTGCTGTAAAAAACAAACAGATCAACATTAAGTTCTGATCGTGTGACGTCATTCCTTTCATTCTTACCATGCTTTCCTGTCTTCCCTATCCCGACATCAAATCCGGACTGACACCACACAAGAACATCTTCAGTAACACTGGGGGAGACGCTTTGAAAATGTGGCAGAATTTTTTTTTTTTTTTCTCTCGTTAAAACGATCATTCACGTAAAAATACTTGAGTCAGTTCAGCTCATTTTTAGTAACAAATATTTTTTTCAGGTACGTTATTGTTATAACAACAGCTTCAGTTCAGTTAAAAAGATAAATAAAAATGTTTAAGTCATTATATGTGTATCACTTTAGTTTCGGTTGAGACATTCATCTCTGCAACTGACATTTGTTGGATCTCTGCAAACACAGATGCTTGTTAAACAAAAAATCACGTCAGCACAAGAAGAGCCACTTAGCCTCTGGACAACGGGTTCTCGGCAACATAATTTACAAAGCAGCAAGATATATTTACTTTTCTGGTTTATTACCGTCCTTACCAGACGTGATGCCTCTCTGACAACACCATCACGCGGCACATCATAGTGGAGGCACTGCACGTCTGCCCTGTCCTCCACCACCCACTCCATCCCAACCACCCTCCACCTACGCCCGTCACCCACCACCCTCTGCAGGTGGGCGGTGGGCCGAGCAATGTAACTCACAACTGAGGAAGTTTTAAGGAAAATTTCCAGGGGACGCCTCTAAATCATCCACGCTAAGAAACTCATTTCCCCACGCGTTATGGAGGAAATAAGCCGGCTGTCCTGTGCCCCGCTGCAGAAGTGTGAAGTAGAGAGCGGGGGCGGCAGCGAGGGAGTCTGCTCACCATAATCCAACAAGGAGTTATCAGATGGTCACCCCGGCGGACAATGTTCAGAGTTGTGTAGTGAGGCTGGCATATACTAGTCCAGCATAGCAGTAAATAACCACTAATTATATAACTGGTGCTCATCTAGATTACATTTCAATTAATTAAAGGTGAGCTTAGTCTTTCTTTGCCTCCCCCTCTGGGCCTGGGCAGCACGAAGATAAGGACGCGGCCAGCATCCACATCATAATGGCGGGAGGTAACGAGAGGCGGCACAATGGTCGCCGCCTCCATAGGATACACACACCAACCGGGAGTTGATGTGGGCCGACGCCAAGTTTACCAAGATAAAACACATATTTATGCGAGGGCAGCGGCGCGCCTGATACAGCCGACCGCTACAGTCGCCGCATCGCCAAATACGCGGCTGTATCTTGCCACGTTATCTCCGGGATGTTCCTCTTCCTCAGGGTACGAGTAGGGGCAGGGTAGTGTGTTCCGCCCGCAGGACAGGCCTCCAGGTGCCATTCACTGGACCGGAGACAACTGTTGAACATTCCGTGACACGCACAACTCATGCAATTTTATTCCCTCGATTGCAGGTCTTCCAAATTATTTTACATATGCACATATATTACCGATAATTAGGAACAGGTGACTATATACAAGTTTATGTAACAAAGAATATACATGGGACGAAATGATTTCCTCTACTTTAGATCCCATCTACATTTTCTAAACAAAATTCTCTAAAACCTTCACTTATTCATTCATTCATTCTGCTGAAAGTAAACAAGCATTAGAAGTCAGGAAAAGAAGCATATCATTGTGAACGATATTTTTTTTGTACCATCAAACGCAACACAGCCACTGCTTGTAAATGTCAATGACCAGTACTGTCTATGTGGTAAAGCTGACTTTAGCCAGGTGAGGAAGGAGGCGGGAGTCGATCTGCTTCGGTTCACTACGGGCAAGTTATGGATGGGCCAAGCAAGGGTCACTGTGACTAGGTGTGCCAGGAACAGGTAAGGCAACAATTAACAAATAAAAAGATTCTCCGTTACCTTCCTCATTTACCATCACGCCACACGTCTTGAACATCCTTTTGGAGATGCAGCAAAATAAAAAAAATAATTCGGTTTTTTTTTATGATCGTCCTCAATGCCTTAATTATAACTCAGACAAATTAGGTTTATCAGCGTTTGAAAACTTTACGTACGAGACAAAACTGTACTCGTATGTCAGCAGATGAAGGTCACAGTTAATTTAATCCTTTTTCGCCTCTGCTTTAAAACACCTTTGACCTTTCACTTATTGACGTAAAAAGGCTTAGGCGCCAAAGAAGCGTCTGAGGAAAACAAGTTTGTGGCACATTGTATATACAAGAAAACAATGTATGCGGTTATTGCCGCTGAGAAGAGTTTGTTTGTGTTAGTGACACGCTAAATATTATAGTAAATCAGCATGGAAAAAAAAATAAACGAGATAATTTGCATTTGTTATATCCATCAAGGAAGTGTTTATGTGTGTGTGTGTGTGTGTGTGTGTGTGTGTGTGTGTGTGTGTGTGTGTGTGTGTGTGTGTGTGTGTGTGTGTGTGTGTGTGTGTGTGTGTGTGTGTGTGTGTGTGTGTGTGTGTGGGTGGGTGGGTGGGTGGGTGGGTGGGTGTGTGTGTGTGTTTGTGAGAGAGAGAGAGAGAGAGAGAGAGAGAGAGAGAGAGAGAGAGAGAGAGAAGAGAGAAGAGAGAGAGAGAGAGAGAGAGAGAGAGAGAGAGAGAGAGAGAGAGAGAGAGAGAGAGAGAGAGAGAGAGAGAGAGAGAGAGAGAGAGAGAGAAAGTGTGTGTGTGTGTGTGTGTGTGTGTGTGTGTGTGTGTGTGTGTGTGTGTGTGTGTGTGTGTGTGTGTGTGTGTGTGTGTGTGTGTGTGTGTGTGTGGGTGTGGGCGTGTGTGTGTGTGTGTGTGTGTGTGTGTGTGTGTGTGTGTGTGTGTGTGTGTGTGTGTGTGTGTGGACAATATGCAGTCAGGAGCCACATCACCATCACATTGTCTCTTCCCATCGCGACGCTGACAAGGGTCTTCCCGGTAACATTTACGAGGACACACTTCACCCTTACGCTAATGCTTCCTTGCTTTCACTAACACAGGGAATCATGCCTGTGAGTTTTATTGCACAGAACTTACTACAATATATTGGCAAGCAGAACCTTTCCCTCACATATATATCACATAACATGATAGAATTGCAGTGAATACAATAAATCTATTGTTTTTTTCTTATTTCATGTTTTACACTGGACAAAATCAGCATCTGGCGTCTAGAATTGCATTTTCTAATTCAAATGAAAAATTTATATAATTAGTTATTCATTAATCTATTTTTTATCTGTGTATGTAAAAACAGTTTTCCTTTCACATTGTATCTTAAAGTTCAGCCTTACAAAACACAACATTTCGTCTCCTTGTCCATCCTCTGATTTCAGTATCAGCGTAATAAGTTTTGTTTCCTCCACAGGTGGTGTTTTCCATGTCACTAGCAGGAAAACACACTTCAGGGATTCAGTACTGAGCTGAGCCAATAGCGTTAATCACACGATGCTTGCTGATAAAGTTTTGGTCTTTTCTCGTGAAGGCTTTTGAAAACATTACTGATTGTCTGAGATATATATTCATGTTCTGATAGGGTAAGTTGCAAGTCTTGCCTGCAACACTTTCCTCCTCGGATTTATTTTCTCTCTACCCAGACACTCACCAAATCATCAGGTGTTGTTCTATAAGGATAAGTTATGTCATCCACTTTGATCCATCACGTATCAGTCTGATCACCGTCCGTGTCTTATCCAATTATCTACCGATGAACCCACTTCACATTAATCCCTCGTGTTTGTCAGACGCCTGCTAAAAGGAACATCAATGTACATAATGTTGGTGAAATCGTTCTTTTTACATCCTGTTGCAGCAGACAACACTCTTGTCTATATTGCATTGATACATAAATCAAACAACTTCATTCTCGACTTGCCTGTCACTTCTTAATCAGTGAAAGCTTGATACATTTTCTATTATCAATATATTTTTAACATTGTTCAGTGATCTTATGCATCCACCTCCACCTTAACACTTCCACTACCTGCTTTACCCTTGTGTAAGAAAATCACTGTTAATGTTTAGATTGGTTACACATACAGAGAGAATTAAGTCAAGGGTCAAAATATTAACAAGCTTTTCCTATCCTTACTATCCCTCATCTCCGCTACCACAATCATTGAATTCAATATAAACAATTATTATTGCAAGGACTGATCTAAACACCTTGCCTCATCCCAAAACTTGCAACAAGCTGTGTACTATATCATCGAAATTATATTCTTCTGACGTAAGAAGCAACTGAGATGACTGTAGATTTT
>JAPQNM010000045.1:19671712-19706712 GCA_029783475.1 Metacarcinus magister
TTCAATGTGTCCCAGCACTCAATGTGTCCCAGCACTCAATGTGTCACAACTTTCAATGTGTCCCAGCACTCAATGTGTCCCAGCATTCAATGTGTCCTAACTTTCAATGTATTCCAACACACAATGTGTCCCAACTCTCAATGTGTCCCAACTCTCAATGTGTCCCAGCACTCAATGTGTCCCAACTCTCAATGTGTCCCAGCACTCAATGTGTTCCAACTCTCAATGTGTCCCAGCATTCAATGTGTCCCAGCACTCAATGTGTCCCAGCACTCAATGTGTCCCAACTCTCAATATGTCACAACTTTCAATGTGTCCCAGCACTCAATGTGTCCCAGCACTCAATGTGTCACAACTTTCAATGTGTCCCAGCACTCAATGTGTCCCAACTCTCAATGTGTCACAACTTTCAATGTGTCCCAGCACTCAATGTGTCACAACTTTCAATGTGTCACAACTTTCAATGTGTCCCAGCACTCAATGTGTCCCAGCACTCAATGTGTCACAACTTTCAATGTGTCACAACTTTCAATGTGTCCCAGCACTCAATGTGTCACAACTTTCAATGTGTCACAACTTTCAATGTGTCCCAGCACTCAATGTGTCCCAGCACTCAATGTGTCACAACTTTCAATGTGTCCCAGCACTCAATGTGTCCTAACTTTCAATGTATTCCAACACACAATGTGTTTCAGCACCCAATGTGTTTCATCACCCAATGTGTTTCCACATCCAATGTGTTTCAGCACCCAATGTGTTTCAGCACCCAATGTGTTTCAGCACCCAATGTGTTTCAGCACCCAATGTGTTTCAGCACCCAATGTGTTTCAGCACCCAATGTGTTTCAGCACCCAATGTGTTTCAGCACCCAATGTGTTTCAGCACCCAATGTGTTTCAGCACCCAATGTGTTTCAGCACCCAATGTGTTTCAGCACCCAATGTGTTTCAGCACCCAATGTGTTTCCACATCCAATGTGTTTCAGCACCCAATGTGTTTCAGCACCCAATGTGTTTCAGCACCCAATGTGTTTCAGCACCCAATGTGTTTCAGCACCCAATGTGTTTCAGCACCCAATGTGTTTCAGCACCCAATGTGTTTCAGCACCCAATGTGTTTCCACATCCAATGTGTTTCAGCACCCAATGTGTTTCAGCACCCAATGTGTTTCCACATCCAATGTGTTTCAGCACCCAATGTGTTTCAGCACCCAATGTGTTTCAGCACCCAATGTGTTTCAGCACCCAATGTGTTTCAGCACCCAATGTGTTTCAGCACCCAATGTGTTTCAGCACCCAATGTGTTTCAGCACCCAATGTGTTTCCACATCCAATGTGTTTCAGCACCCAATGTGTTTCAGCACCCAATGTGTTTCAGCACCCAATGTGTTTCAGCACCCAATGTGTTTCAGCACCCAATGTGTTTCAGCACCCAATGTGTTTCAGCACCCAATGTGTTTCCACATCCAATGTGTTTCAGCACCCAATGTGTTTCCACATCCAATGTGTTTCAGCACCCAATGTGTTTCAGCACCCAATGTGTTTCAGCACCCAATGTGTTTCAGCACCCAATGTGTTTCAGCACCCAATGTGTCTCAGCACAGTGTGTACTAGCACCCAATTTGTCATAACACTTATATTTGGTCCAGCATTCAGTGTGCCTCAGTACCTACTGTGTATACTTACGCCTCCCAGCATAAATGTATCGCTACACCCAATAAGTTTCTGCTCCAATGTGACTATACATCTATGTATCCCATCAAACAGTGTTTCAGCATGCAGTGTGTCACAACAACCAATGTGCCTCAGCATACATGTAACCCAATATTCAAATGTGTTCCAGGACTTGATGTATCCGAGCAACCAATGTGTCTCAGAATTCAAGTGTTCCAGCACATGTGTTGCAACACTCAGTGTGTCCCAACATCCAATGTATCCCAACACTCAATGTGTCCCATCACCCAGTGTGCCTTGGCGCATGTCTCACTGGCATCCCTATACCCCAGCCTCCACAGCAGTAATAAACATGTTGCATCAGAAAGTTTTACTCGATGGTGTTCCCGCACTTGATGGATATCAATACTCACAGCAGGAGTCATCGCATTCATTATGTCCCACTCCCTAGAAGGTCCAGTAGTGACCTACTGTGCTCTGGTTCCTATTGATTTCACTTCCCGCCTCACTGTATTCAAAGGTGTGAGTAATCATGTCATTATAGCTGGATTTTCAATGTATGCAAATTACGTATATTATGCATGCACACTCTACATAATAGTATAAACTTTATTGAGAATGAACATACCCATTACCAGCTCATTAATGATTAATAAAGCTTTCCAGATGTTGCTTGATTTTCAACACACCAAATTCCAAAATACAAAACAGAATCTATTGTGTAAAGTCAATACTTCCGATACTCCACGCTGGGTATGGTAGTTAGGTATTATTCATCATCCTGGACTTGCAGTGAGTTTTACAGTGTAATAAAAAACACCCCAGTGACTATAACTTATGTGGAGGAGAGGAAGTGTGTGTTCTGTGTGGTTCTGTGTGTGTGTGTGTGTGTGTATGTGTGTGTGTGTGTGTGTGTGTGTGTGTGTGTGTGTGTGTGTGTGTGTGTGTGTGTGTGTGTGTGTGTGTGTGTGTGTGCACCCGGTGTCTGTTATTACACTCAAAACGTTATAAAATCCAGTGTGTCATAACAGCAATTATGTGCGTAGCACCTCTCAAATATTACAATATCACAACACCCAATATGAATGATTAATAGCTAATATGTGTCACAGCATACAGCACGTGTAAAGCACGCATCATATGTCACAACACTAAATGTGGCATATCAGTAATTGTGTATCACACATCCAGTGTGTGTCAAACACAGTGTGACACAATTCATTGTGTGTGTCACAAAACTATACGTGTGTCACATCTAGTGAAAGTCATATGACTTTGTATGACAGCAGCCAGTGTGTTTCACAGTAGCAAGTGTGGGTCATATAATCCAATGAGTTATATAAGACCTGCGTTAACAATACCAATTGAGTGTAACAGTATGAAATGTGTCTTGACAACAATTTTCAAATTACCCAGAGTGTGCCATAGCATTCAACGTGTTAGGATAACCAGTGTGCCACAACAAGCAATGTGTGCCAGCACCCAGTACGGCATGGTATTAAGCACGTTTCAAAGCAAGCTGTGTATGTTACAGCATCTAATGTCATAATAATCGTGCCATAGCACTCTGTGTGTCGTAATGATTTTGTCACAGTGAGTGTTACAGTATGTCATAGTATGTTACAGAACTTAGTGTATGTGACAGCATTTAGTGTATAATGCCCTAATGTATGATGTGTCTACAATCTGCAGTGACAATATTATAAAAGTTTGTTCAGCACCAATCAATTACTCATATAATACAATTTCCTTAATCTGAATGTTCCTATATGCAGCATGTCACTAAGTAGATTATTATAAACCCCACCATTCTGGCACTAGTGTACGTGTGTGTGTGTGTGTGTGTGTGTGTGTGTGTGTGTGTGTGTGTGTGTGTGTGTGTGTGTGTGTGTGCGTGTGTGTGTGTTTATTTGTGTGGGTGGGTGTGAGCGTGTGGTAATATCCAATGCGTCAGGGCAGTGTTGATATTCACTGTATGAGGCTGTGGGATAAGGTCTCAATGTATGGTGAACGATGTGCCTTGACCCCACCAGTCATAGTGCCAAATATTACTACAGTGCCAGTGCTCAGCTATAGTTCATTTTAATGCCTAATGTGATCAAGTGCCTTTCTAGCCCCTTGTCCCTGGATTCCTCGGCGTCCAGTGAGCCTTGAGCACTAGAGAATCATGTATCTAGTGAGGAAATCCAGGCACAGCCCGGCCGGCCTACACGCCCACAGACTCACATGAGCAATACGCCTCCATAATGCTCCCCTACCCATCCCGTCCACTACATTCAGGGTACAAAGTCCACATTGTTCCGTGTACGATTAATGTTCCTCCACACGCAAGTAAGCCGTAGATGCACATGTGTGAGTACGTTCATGTGTGCGTACTGGAGGCCGTGTGCAAGGGTGGTGAGAGTTGTGCATTCCTGTAGGGGTGTGTAGCGGAGTGAGGCGGGCGAGGGAGCGGGGGCAGCACTGGCCGCGTGTGTCGGCTTCGTACGTTAGGGGCGGAATCTAGCCTGACTCTCATCGACGATTGGCCAGCGCGCGCTGAATGGGCGAGGTTACTATGGTCCCGCCCACCCAGGAGAGATTACATCGCAAATGTTGTGTGTGTGTGCGATGCTCGGGCAGGCTGGAGTCCGGAGTCTTAGTGGTGTTCTATTTGGACCGGCCGTCAGTTGTGCTGAGGGTGCGCGGGTTGGCCCGTCTTGCAGCCTGTTGTGAGCGTTAGCACGAACCACCTCTGTCTCTCCTCTTTCTTCGTCTGTCCCGCCGAGTGGGTGATAGTTGTGTTGAGAGGAAGGATTGATAGAGAAAGACACGCAGTTGCAAGTAATCACCGAAATGTAGCAAAATAGGAGCCTGGTGAGCACCCAAGGTCCTGCCGACTGATCCCGATGAGGAGGGCCGCACGGCTGGTGGGTCGACACTCACACAGTTTAGTTCTGAGCCCTGCAAAGGAGCCCCTGCCCGTCCTGGCCCTCTCCAAAGGCTGCAGCAAGCCTTGACAGTACCGTTCTCGAAAGTATCGTGAGCCTTGAGTAGTGAGTCACTATGGATATGAACGGAATGGATCAGTCAGGGCAAGCGGCCGCGGGAGGCTACATGAACCGCTGGTATGACGGGTCGGAGGGCGGGCACTCCGGCCTCCACCAGGACTACTACAACAGCATGGCACAGGCGATGCACTGCGCCTACGGCAACAATATGGCCGGTATGTATTACCTGCACGATAATTTTCTTATATGTAAATTAACTAATAATTAATTGACAAAATGCATTGAGCAATGTCGACATGTGTTTTATATTTTCCTCGCTACACCTCACATTTGTAATTACGCTACAGTGACTAAGGTGGTTTCATCGTCAATTAGCCAATAGAAATCAACTGATGCCTCCATCAGTCAGTGCAATAAGATGTAGCACAACCCTGAAAGACTGTGAAGAAGACACATACATATATTTTTAGCCTCCGCAACGCCCACGCGCTAACGCCCAAACCCATAATGAAAGGTTCTTCACAGGAGTGGGCGTGCGAGCTCCGTCCACCAATTACCCTCTACTTCCCCTCCCTACTGCCGCCCCTATCTGTCCCTCCCCCCTGACCCCAGCCTGACCCACCCTCCACACCCGCGGGGCCTTGTCCGGGGCACCAACCAAGACGAATAATAATTATACGAAATAAATATTTAGTGACCTGTTGTTCGCTTCTTACCTCATATATAAATAAATAAATAAATAAATATATATATATATATATATATATATATATATATATATATATATATATATATATAAAATTATACATATTAACTGGTTGATTGATTAATTAATTTATTCATATACTAATATTCTCATTCACTTATCTATTTAACAATTCATTTATCTATCCATCTAGATGTATATTTATATACAATACATTAATATCACAATAGATACTGTAAATATTATATGATATGCTGGAATAGAGGTATTCTAAAGAAATAAACTTGAACATTAGAACAAGCACAGTTCTGAGGACTGATGGGAAACACGAGGGTGAGGACGGGACTGGGTGCAACTGAAGCATACTGTAGGGCTGGGGCAGCGTGGCCGACGACACTGAAGGCACAAGCCTAGGAATGTTCATAGGTGTTCGCTAAGCCGTGTGCCTCGCCGCCCCGCCACGTGGAAGCCTTCTATGACATTGTTACCTGCACCACTATTGTAACACTTACGCAATCATCAGGCTCAGGAAGTCACTCCAGTATTGCCATCATTAGTGTATGTGACATGCTATCGTGAAAATTAACTTGTTATAAAACCGTAATTAAATACATTTATTTGTAATTCTGTAAGACTGACGCAACAACACTGCTTTGGTACATGAGGACAGAAGAAAATCTGCTTACAACACATGAGCACACACAGAACACTGGCTACATATACACACACACCAAAACACTGACCACCCGGGCACGAAACACAGACGCAGGACCGACGAAATACTCACCTCGACATTAACATGATGACAGGAAAAAAAGTTACCCGCGACCTCCGTCTTGTGTATATGATCGTGTATTTAGCTCGAGTACCACTGATCTGGACCAAGATAACAAGAGGGTGAGAGATTGCTGCCCAGATAATGACTGTATTAGCATTCATAACTACGGGTTATGCTACGCTGCCACCCGCCGCACACCGATCATTACATCCTTAACTTAACCTCTAATTTAGAGAAAGAAAACTCATAATTTCTCATTCCATTACTCCTGCTCCCCGCCAGCACTGTTTTCCAGGCTGTTGGGGCGGGGTGTGGCGGGGCTTCGATAACAGCAGTCACATTTTATTCCCCACAGATTATAATTTCAATGCAAAAATGTATTGCCAACAGTAAAATAAAATTAAAAAGTTTCGTGACAGTATAACTGAATACTAATTCACTAGTGTGTGAAACTGCTACGATATGATAAAAGTGATGATTAATATTATCATTATTATCATTATTGTTATTATTACTATCATTACGATTATTATTGTCGTCATTATTGTTATTAATGTTATCATTATTATCATTGTTATTATTGTTATTATTATTATTATGATTATTATTACTCTTATTGTTACTATTATTTTTATCATCAATATTATTATTATTGTTATTACTACTATTATTATCATTATTATTATTATCATTATTATTATTGTTATTATTAGTATCATTATCATCATCATTATTGTTATTAATATTATCCTTATTATGATAATTATTACTATTATTATTACTATCATTATTAATATCATTAGTATCATTATAATTATTATTACTATTATCATCATTATTATTGTTATTATCATATAGAACATCATCATCACCATCACCATTATAATTAATATCAAAATCGTCATTATTATCATCATTACCTAAATCATGGTAATCTTAAAACAAGTGTCACCCTTAGCTCAACCCTTCACTAAAACAGTGTTCATTCTCCTAATGCTGCAATGTTTTAGCCTCGTACCTCTAGCAAGCAGGAAAAGAAGAACAGTCACCATGCAGGAGTGCAGAAGACAATTAAACATCCTTAAAACATACCCTAAATTCCAACAAACATAGAACAAGGTGCAGTTCAGTGTGGCATAAAGACGCGTTAAGAGAATAATTTTGCTAAATAATTTTGGAAACTTATTACAGTTATCACCGAGTCGAAATTGTTTAATGATAACAACAGCAGCAACAAAACCAAGAACTACAATGTAGAAATGAAATTATTGAAAAATAATAATAACTATAATAAAAATAATCATAATAATATAACTAATAATGATGATGATAATAATAATAATAATAATAGTACACCAACAATACCTACAAATAATCTTACATAATATTTTAGAATTTTGTCTTGCAGTACCATACTTTTCTCTGGTATTGTCTAAATAAACAGCCACGAATGATAGCACTAATACTGTCACATCCACAATTTCCACTACGAAGGCAAGTTGTGGAGCGTAATCCTATCACGTTTCAGTTCTGGCTCCCTCCTTCCTGTCCTCCCTCTGCCCTGCCTGGCCTGCCTCCCGCGGCAGCCACCACTGCCCGCCCCGCCCCGCCGCCACCAATCCTGCCTCTTTCATCCCCACCAAAAGACACGCGTGAAAAGCACAGGCCTCCTCTTTGGTACTTATTTAGCCAAGACGATCAGCTTTCATACAGTCTGAATATACAAAGTCTTCCTTAATGGGTATTCTCGCAGCCATGTTGCCGGCGCTCTGTGAAGCAGCAGCCAATGTTTGTTTTCTGACACGAGTCAACAACACTCCCTCCCTCTCGACCTCCACTGAGATGACCAGACACGCTGACTGAGTAATCAACAGCCCAGGGCCACACTTTGCACACTGAAACGTGCTGGACAATTAAGGGAACATGCAGAAGCCAGGATTACAGAAGCTTAAGACCCGCGTTCGATGGTATACATGGCAAGACTCGTCCGGCACCAGCATGGTAACGACAGCAGGCGACTCACACTACCCAACCCTTGCCCTTCCTTGCCCGTACCCCCGTCGCTACTCTCCTCCCTCCTCTCCCGCCTCCTTATCGCTGCAAATGGGTGTTATGAGCCACGAGATCGTATTACTGTCCTTAATCACTGGTTACTCTGTTCATTACAACTGTCATCAGCGCGTCGTTAAAGTGCAATTTGCTTCTAATGACAGACTCAACAGTTTATAACGTCAGTAAAGTGATGAATCCTGAAAATTACAAGATGGAAGACAACGCTGCCACTTTCCTCTCACACAACTGAAGGGAAGTGGGTAAGTGACAGCCGCGTCAGTCCTTTCCCTATCAGTCCACCGACATGTGTGCCGTAGTGAGGTGCAGCGAGCGCCACAATCATTGTTGAAAAGAGTAACCATAAGTGCCACACGTGCGGGTGTCACAACGCACGTCCTCCACCCTCACCTCAGTCGTGTTTGGTGCACTCTTCTGGGGCTTCACACTCTCACTGCCGCTGTGCTCTGACCAACCCTTTCTCTGCCACTCCCCTGATGCCGCTGATCATGGCTGTTCAATCGTCGCTGTGACAGTCTCGTGCCACGTAGGAGCAAGACGATGCAAATCCTCGTATCCATTCAAACCCGACCCTACAGATGTTACGCAGCAATGTGTGTTCCAACGCTACACATTCCGAGTTATATATTGTTGACAATAAAGATGCTCTGATTACTGCAAGTTGATCTTTAAACTTCCCTCACGTTAAGCTGGCAACTATAAAACAAAAAAGCAGTGACTGGTAATTGTTAAGGAAATTACTCATTAAATGCTTGCATTTTTTATAAAGAAAAAAAAAACTCATCACGTAATCATAAAGCATTATTTTTAACTACTGTTAATAGTTTTCAAGCAATGCTTATATAATGTAACCAGAGAGGATGGAACAGTTTTCAAGGCTGTAGGTAGGCAGCGGCAGCAGGAAAACCTTGACAATGACCAGTCCTGCCTCAGAAGCTGTCCAGCCGTTACCCTCCCCATGGACGTGTGAAGAGGAATGCACTGTGACTCTTACTCGTATGAATATGCGTGGAAACCTTGACACCTGCATGGGTTAACGTGTTGCTGAAGTGTCTGGTGCGTGCGTAGTGGTGCTCACGGCGGCGTTATGCAAGGCACACCTGCCGGTCACGCGAGCTGCAGTGGTTCAGATATAGAGTACAATTACACCTGTTGAGTGAGCACGGATGGTGAGGGTGTACAGGTGTGAGAGGGAGGACAGCTACACTCCCGCAGGTGATGGCTTGATGACAGTTGCTAATAGACATGATTGACAGATGAAGTACCGTCGTTCAGGAGGCTGTTCCACCCAGTGATTGACAATGATTACAGCCTGGATCATCCCCGCCCATACTGCGAGTGACTGGCGATGACGTGGTGATAGCAGCGCCCGCAGCACGCTGACACTCGCCGTGGCCAACTCTCCTTAAAGGCGCTATCCTCGAGGTGTGATCTCAGAACTCTCAGCTATTTCCACAGGTTCACTTCGTGCCGACACATAACTGCTTGGCATCTTTTCCGTGCAATGTTCCTCATAACCTTCAATCTTCTGGTATATTTTCTTTGCTGAGTGTCGTCTCGTATATTTTACCCCTTCCGTGACAGCACACACAGGGTACACAGATATTTCTGATAATCGTTCTTTATCACGATATATTTTTTGCAGGAAATATGCAGGCAAGGTCTCTCTGCGTTGTTCAGGGGCGACTTCAAGAACACTTCCCAGAGACAGAACCCTAAATAGAAAAAACTCATTTTTGTTGACAGGAGACATCGACTGAATTTATGCGTCCGAGACTAATCGTAGAATTCAGGGCGATAATCATGTTTCTTTCATTAGTCAAATATACTGCAATGGCTGCCCAAGAGCAGACGGCCGACTGATGCGATCCTTCGCCAACCTACAGCAAAGACAGGTAATTCAGGAAGCCGGAGGGAGCCGCGGCAGGTCTCATTAAAACTTAAGCATCGAGAGTTGTCAGTACACGTGGTATGGAAGGAATCTGTAAGCAGTGACTCTGAAGGAGGGTAAGCCGCTTGACACAGGAGCGCAACGGCAGCACTCTCAGAGCCAATACCTGCCTGCCAGGGCCGGGTCCTGGACCACAATAACCTCGGCGCGCCGCTCAGACCGCCCCGCGGGAGGCTGCCACAGTCATCGACCGGCCTTTGTAAAACTATTTGCTTTGCGTTGCCACAGCGATATCAGGCCGACGCAAATGAGCCACTTTTGATCACCAGAGTAAGCGATCCACTTTTACGCTCTGAGAGTGAAAGTTTTGCCGTTTTTCCAATACGGTACAAATTGGGCTTTTTTCAGTTTACATATATCTTGAGCACTTGATATACTTTCCTGGTTCTCCTTGGGCGTGCATTCCCTTGTGCTGAGGCGAGGCAGCATGTGTGTAGATGCGCCGACACAATGGCGACGATGAGTGCGGCGCGGCCAGCATAGGAGGCGGCCAACGGGACACGACGACAGGCGGATGATTGTTCCAGGGAGGACGCTGATGTGGCTGTCCTTTCCAGGGATGCATGCAATACCTGATGTCGCATTATTTGCTCTTCGCTCTCCCCCGCTTCAAGGCCTCGCATACTAATGGACGTGATCGACATTCCTCTCCTACTACACCGAGTCAAGTTGATACGATTTTGAAGGAAAGATATTCGTTCTCACCCACTACTCTCTCTCTCTCTCTCTCTCTCTCTCTCTCTCTCTCTCTCTCTCTCTCTCTCTCTCTCTCTCTCTCTCTCTCTCTCTCTCTCTCTCTCTCTCTCTCTCTCTCTCATTCCATTGAGTGTTTTATGTTTTTTCTTCTCTTCACCCACGCTGCCACAGACATCCCAAGTTGTGTTCTGTCATTGTGAATAGTGTTCCTTCACTTTCCAATACACTGTCCTTTTCCCCTATCCCTCACTTCTGCCACTCCTCCTATTCTTCCTTCTCTTAGTGATCTTATTCCTCATATTCTTCTTCCTCCTCCTCCTCCTCCTCTTTGTAATTTTTCCTCATCTTATTATTATCATCCTTATCTTCGCCTAGTTTTTATTATTCATCTTCCTCCTCCTTCTCCTTGTCATTTTTCTTTTCCTTCTTCTTCTCCTCATTATCATCATCTTAATCGTCATTGTCATCATCATCATTCGCTTCCTCATCTTTTTTTCTTCTCACATTAATTTTCCTCATCCTCTTGTTGTTGTTGTTGTTGTTGTTGTTGTTGTTGTTGTTGTTGTTGTTGTTGTTGTTGTTGTGCTTCTTCTTCTTCTTCTTCTCCTCTTCCTCCTTCATCTACTTAACATTCTTTCTTACATTTTCCTCTTCATATTCTTAAATATTTTTGCTCCTCTGCTGCAGTTGTTGTTGTTGTTGTTGTTGTTGTTGTTGTTGTTGTTGTTGTTGTTGTTGTTGTTGTTGTTGTTGTTGTTGCTCTTGTCGTTGTTTTGTTTTCATTGATGATGATGTAATTGTGTTGCTATTATTGTTTTTTTTTACTCTCCATATTGTTATTCGTATTGTTGTTATAATTATAATTATCATTATACTTCTCCCACTTCCTATATATAACATTCTACTCATTACAATTAATAATGACTTTGATAATGATAATAATAATGATGATGCTTGCAATGATGATGATTATAAGATTAATATTTATAATAATAAAAAACAGTTGTTGGTAATAACAATAATAATAGTAATAATAACAATAATAAAATTTTTTTATTAATATTAGTAGTAATACAAATAAAAATAATAATAATAATAATAATAATGATAATAATGATAATAATAACAATAACAATAATAATAACAATAACAATAATAATAATAATAATAATAATAATACTGTAGTAACAAAAATTATTGCAGTTTTTCTATTTATCAAATTATTTAACTATTTTTTATTTATTTCTTTCACTTTGATTTATCTTTTTGTTCAGTTATTCATGTACTTTCTTCACTGTTTTACATCTCGTTCTCCTCACCATATTATTTTTCTCTCATTCTTTTCTTATTATAACATACTAAAGATGTTATCATTAGTATCAATTCAATCAATATTATTATTATTATTATTATTATCATTGTTATTATTATTATCATTACTATAATAATTTTAGTATCAATATTATTATCATGAATATTATTATCATCAAAAACCATTATTGTTATTTCCAATGTTATATAAATTGTTCATCATTAGTCTTCCTTTTGCTTCGTTTTTTCTCCTACATTTTCCTTCTTTTTCTTGTTCTTTTTCTTGTTCTTTTTCTTGTTCACCTTCGTGTTCATCTTCTTTCTCTTCTTCCTTTTTTCTTTTTCTTTCTTTTATTTTTTCTTTCTTCTTTTTCTTTTCTTTTTCTTTTCTTTTTCTTCTTCGTTTAATTTTTCCTTCTTCTTCTCCATCTTCCTCCATCACTCCTTCCTCCTCCTCCTCCTCCTCCTCCTCCTCCTCCTCCTCCTCCTCCTCTGCAGCATCACTCATTCGGTAATGGCCTCGCTCTCTGTTCTCTTTCTCTCTTTTCATCGCCTTAATCCCTCATTCCTGACTCCTTGTTACCATAATGGCACGCTCTCTCTCTCTCTCTCTCTCTCTCTCTCTCTCTCTCTCTCTCTCTCTCTCTCTCTCTCTCTCTCTCTCTCTCTCTCTCTCTCTCTCTCTCTCTCTCTCTCTCTGCATCAATAAATCTGTCAATCACATTTATCGAGTGTTTTACTGATTCACCCGAGGCTCTGATGCTGTGAAATATTGTCCCGCATTATTCATGTATTATAGATCATAAAACTTGATCTAATATAATTCAATTCAGTGATAACTATCGCATAAAATAATGGCTACACAGTATAAAGCGAATATTAAAGTTAATTTCATTGTTCGCATCTATACTTTGCTTTATTTGTTACTATGTTCCTGGTTTTTTTTTCTTCTTTCTATTATTATATATATATCAGGCATTTGATTATTATTATTATTATTGTTATTATTAATATTATTATCATTATTATTAGTTATTATTTATATTATTACTATCATTATTAATATTATTATCATCATTATTAATGTTATGTGTAGTAGTAGTAGCAGTAATAGTAGTAGTAGTAGTAGTAGTAGTAGTAGTAGTAGTAGTAGCAGCATCCTTATTATAAGTAGTATTAGTATTAGTAGTTGTTGTAGTAGTAGTAGTAATGGTATAGTAGTTGTAAAGAGTCGATTATTTCAACTACAACAACAACTACTACTACTACTACTACTACTACTACTACTACTTCTACTACTACTACTACTACTACTACTTTTAATACATTTATTACTACTATTACTATTTAAAAGAACAGAGACGTGTAGTATTGATGACAATAATGTTATTTATCTCTCTCTCTCTCTCTCTCTCTCTCTCTCTCTCTCTCTCTCTCTCTCTCTCTCTCTCTCTCTCTCTCTCTCTCTCTCTCTCTCTCTCTCTCTCATCTGACTTGAACGGGACTGAAGAGGACAGAGAGAGAGAGAGAGAGAGAGAGAGAGAGAGAGAGAGAGAGAGAGAGAGAGAGAGAGAGAGAGAGAGAGAGAGAGAGAGAGAGAGAGAGAGAGAGAGAGAGAGAGAGAGAGAGAGAGAGAGAGAAGCCGTGAGGGAATCTAGTTTAATAGCGACAAATCCTGTGAGTTTTAGAAGGTTTCCGAGATGGTAATGGTGATTGTGGTGGTGCTGACCCTGTAGTAGTAGTAGTAGTAGTAGTAGTTGTTGTTGTTGTTGTTGTTGTTGTTGTTGTTGTTGTTGTTGTTGTTGTTGTTGTTGTTGTTGTTGTTGTTGTTGTTGTTGTTGTTATTGCTGTTGTTGTTATTGTTTTTTCTCCTTTGTTTTTGTTTCATTCAGATTAGTTTTTATTATTTTCATCTGTATTCATTTACCTCTTTTCTATTTTTATTTATTTTTTTTTACATACGTTTTAGTTTCTATTATTTTTTCATCTTTAATCAATTTTTGCTTTACTATTATTATCTTTTCCCTGCTTTAAAATTGTAAAAAAAAAAAAAAAAAATAGTTTCACACACACTCCACGTCACTTCAACCTTTTCTTTCTTCCTTTCTTTCTTTTTCTTTCCCTTCTTCCTTTCCTCCGTGTCTCTCTTCTTTGTCTATATTGTCTTATCCTAGGCAATATGTGTTTCTTTACCTCCACTCTCTCTCTCTCTCTCTCTCTCTCTCTCTCTCTCTCTCTCTCTCTCTCTCTCTCTCTCTCTCTCTCTCTCTCTCTCTCTCTCTCTCTCTCTCTCTCTCTCTCTCTCTCTCTCTCTCTCTGTTCTTTCTAATGCGACTCTATCCCTCCCATTGTTCTGTCCTTCAATCAGCCTCACTACATTACCTACACAAGGACGTATTGTGTGCTACCATAATGTAGACTCCGGTGGTTCCTCTCTTACTCCTTCCTCCCTGTCCACTAATATGCCTTCCTAAGTTATTCCCTGGCTCTTGCGTCTATCCCAGTATCGTGCACGGTGGTAGTGGTGGTGGTGGTGGTGGTGGTGGTGGTGGTGGTGGTGGTGGTGGTGGTGGTGGTGGTGGTGGTGGTGGTGGTGGTGGTGGTGGTGGTGGTGGTGATGGTGGTGGTAGTAGTAGTAGTGTTGGTGGTATAAGTGGTGTGTCCTTTCAATGCTTTCTTCGTTGTCTTTTCCTTCTTCTTTTTCTTCTTCTTCTTCTTCGTCTGCTTTTTCTTCTTCTTCTTCTTCTTTTTTTTTTTCTTTTTCTTTTTCTTTTTCTTCTTCTTCTTCCTTTCTTCTTCCTTTTTTATGCCTATACTTCTTTTGTTATTCTAATTATTATTGTTGTTATTGTTAGAATTAATATTATCATTATCATTACTATCATCATTATTACTATTATTATCATCCATATTTTTATTACTATTATTAGTAGTAGTAGCAGTAGCAGTATTATTATTATCATTATTATTATTACTATTACTAGTAGTAGTAGTAGTAGTTGTATTAATAGTAGTGGTAATAGCAGTAGTTTCATTATCTCTCACATCATCAAAATCGTCAATATTATTATCATCACCATTATTATAACCAGCATTTGAATGACAAAAGCAACAGCAACATTACTAACAACAACAGCAAACATGTATTGATGATCAGGATAATAATAATAATAATAATAATAATAATAATAATGATAATATTAATATGAATGATAATTATAGTAATAATGATAATAGTAATAACAATAATACTAATAACAACAATAATAACAATTTTATTATCAACAACAACTACAATAATAATAGTGATAATAATGATAGTTATGATAATAATAATAATAATAATAATAATAATAATAATAATAATAATAATAATAATAATAATGATAATAATAATGATAGTAATAATAATAGTAATAATAACAAGAATGATAACAATGATAGTCATAATAGTAATGATAACAACAATAAAAATAATACATTTAATAATTATAATAATAATTATAACGATAAGAAGAAAAATAACATATAAATGTGTTTTATATCTCATCAACTCATTATTATTATCATCATTATTATGAATAATATTATTACTAGCATTATTATTATTTTTTCAAATTTTTCCTCTTCTCTGTCGTCGTTCTGTTCTTCATTGTCTTCCAGTGGAGCGTCTAATCATACATTCAGGTCAAACACATCTTTCATTCGTGGACACTGTTGTAATCCCGTGTATTGTGGTGCTGTACACTGAGGTCTGGCAGCACAATCCTGTAACACTGCATATTTTAGAGTTACTTTCTAAAGGATTTCTCGGCCAATAAACTGGAATCCCTCAAAATGTACAAGATCGGCAATAAAGTGTGTGCTGCATCATGACGTGAGGCAATGCTCTGAATGTCTTGTCTTTGTGGTGTTCGTCATTGCGTGTTGGTAGCCACAAACCTCCCTTCAGGGGTGCGATGACTTGTTTTTTGACACCATGAAGCCCATGCATCGACTTGCAGACCCTTACAGTCTTCCACTTCGTGAAGCCCTTTTCCCTGGTCCTCTAATCACTCGATCTACTTTACCATGTGCTTAGTCGTTCGCGGGAAGATTAGTTTTGTACCCAAGACACTAAAATTGGTCTTAACCTCGACCGGAACAATAGTTAACTGTCTCAGCATTGTATGGCCATGCCCGTCACCTCGCACTCTTGCTGACACCTACTCCTGCCTGTGAAGCCGCTGAAAAACATGTAAGTAGCGACGGTATTCGGCAGCAGTATGAGCAAGCGAGGCGGTAGCAAGAACTCGCAGACCTTAGGGACTCGCTGAGGACAGACGCCCCGAGCAACAGCATGCCCGGGGCTGTGCTGGTCTGCTCGTGGCGCATGATGGTATTCACTCCTCAAGGGTTGCAGGGAACTTGTGTAGTGTTAAGCGATAAGTGACGCAGGTGTGGCGACAAACTACTTAACAAACATGACTCAATTATCCACTTCCTTAATTCCTCGGAGGTACACATTGAGGTAAAAACAGTAGCTTTTTAAGTGTTTCCAGCCGTGTTTCTTATCTCGACAGTGAGGGAAGGTTCATGCCATATCAAAGGAATGTTACTTAACTCGTACGCTATCTTCATTTTCTTCGTTTTCGTTTAACTTGCCGCAAGCAGACTCAGTGCTACTAATAAGACAACAAAAAATATATACACTAATTAATGGATTATTATTCTACTTATTTTTCTATCTATTGTTGCTCACCCCCAAACTATTTCCTATAATATATATCCACGAGTAGCAAAATGGTGCCTTCAGTGGATCTCTCTCTCTCTCTCTCTCTCTCTCTCTCTCTCTCTCTCTCTCTCTCTCTCTCTCTCTCTCTCTCTCTCTCTCTCTCTCTCTCTCTCTCTCTCTCTCTCTCTCTTTGTACTCGTTTTAGCGGCTATCTCATAAAAAAACACAACGTATACAATAAGTTTCCATTGCTTTCCATCCGTACTCTGTGTATGTCCCCGAAAACACACCACCGACACAGACAATACATATCTTTTCTAACAAACACAAACACGAGACTTTTACGCGACGCCATAACAACACACGATAAAAAGAATGTGATACGTGTACACAATGTCAGTTTGTGTAATCACTTGTTTCGAATTTTTCTCCGTGAATTTATCATGCTTACAGCGGAAATGGTGTGTATGTGTGTATGTGTGCGCGTGTGTGTGTGTGTGTGTGTGTGTGTGTGTGTGTGTGTGTGTATGTGTGTGTGTGTGTGTGTGTGTGTGTGTGTGTGTGTGTGTGTGTGTGTGTGTGTGTGTGTGTGTGTGTGTGTGTTATTATGAAAATATGAGTAAGTAATTCTAATATTAATCTTAGTTTCAAATTCATATGAAAACCATCAGGCAAGGCAAACCAAACCTTAGAGAGTCAATAGCTAGCATTCCTCAGTCTTCCTACACGTGTTCTGGATCACTCGTAGTCGATGGGCGGCACTTCGGAAACAGACGAGAAGCAAACATGAAGAAAAGGCCCTCTAAACACAACATAAAACAAGAGTCACGCTTTTAACCCTAGAGAATAGGACTGTGTGTGTGTGTGTGTGTGTGTGTGTGTGTGTGTGTGTGTGTGTGTGTGTGTGTGTGTATGAAGGTGCAGTAACCTATGGTGGTGGTGCAAGGCTGTGGTTGTGGTGGTTGTGGTGCAGAGCTACGAAGACCTGACATGGGTTTCGGCAGAACATAATCGGTTGGACAAAACATTGAGTGGCCGAGACCATGACCAGCCACTGGGACACAGAGGCTGCATGATGGCACTGCATGATGGTCCGCGCCCCGGCGAGTGTCAGGGAGAAAGTGAGGTGTGAGTGATGAGTGTGTCTAGTGTACCCGTGTGTGTGTGTGTGTGTGTGTGTGTGTGTGTGTGTGTGTGTGTGTGTGTGTGTGTGTGTGTGTGTGTGTGTGTGTGTGTGTGTGTGTGTGTGTGTGTGTGTGTGTGTGTGTGTGTGTGGTGAGCTGCTGCCCTGAGGCCATCCCTGCAAGACAGCGGAAATATTGCTGTTGTGTTATTAGAGTACAGCGCCAAGTGGCATGAACCATGGAATGCAGGTTGAAAGTAGAAGTAACAACACCTTAATACTAGGAAATCACGAGTTACGTGAATTACAAGAACATTAAGTTATTAAGAAAAGTTTGCACGCACACACCCACATACGTGTGTGTGTGTGTGTGTGTGTGTGTGTGTGTGTGTGTGTGTGTGTGTGTGTGTGTGTGTGTGTAGAAAACAAACCCATTCTGTAGCCTTACGCTCCTGTTTTATCTCCATTGCACTGTCTACGTACTTTGCACTGTAACTTTATCACAACAGACATGTATTTTGAGGAGTTGAAAAGCCTCAAAGTTTCCCCGTGCCTCCCGCCGACCTGAGAGTCGGAGCAGCAGCGCAGCTATGCACTCACTCTTCGGTCAAGCGACTCTCAGAATCAGACCCTAAGGACCAGACGGTAGAATGCATTCAAATATCTTGATGAAAAGTACATGTGTTTAAATCATGTTGTTTTATCTTTATCCCAATGCAAGACTCACCAACAAAAAGTATATGGAAAATACTTGTCTATAAGAAAATATTTGATATATAATCCATTTCGTAGGAGGGCGCGAGGGAGAGAATGGGTCGCGGGGACTGAAAGTTAACAGATGGAACAATATTCTATTGACAAGTAACTGTCACTAGCCCGCTGCGCCACGCGGCCGCTGTGACAGGTGCTGAGGTGCGAGTGATTTGTGAAGCATATTTTCGACGTTATGAGGCGACGTGTCTCGCATAACATGCTGATTTGGATCATTTCGATCGCAACTTTTCAGCTTGCCCAGGAGTGAAATACCACTACACAAAGAACAATGGTTTATTAATTTATTTCAGTGTGTGTATTGGTCTGCCTTTTCTGCATACGGCCATCTGGCGTCTTTCTTAATGGCGTATCACAAAGTCCTTTACTCCCACGTGTGCTGGGCGCGTTATTATGCCGCAGAGAAGGGTGAGGCGATGCAGGTGAGCGGCGGACACCTGAACGATGAGCACATCCCCGTTTTTATGTCTAAGATCGATCGCTTAATCTCCTTACGCTTATGGCTGCCAAATTACACAGTGCGAGACCACTGCGATTTACGGGACAGCAGCGGCAGAGTGCTGGAGGCGGCTGCAGCGGCGGGCACCATCACGCCGGGGAGAGTGTGCGGCGCCGTGCGGGGTCACGCCTTTATCATTCAGCTCGCGAGTCTCAACGTGTCTTATAAATTTCAGCGGCCGGTCAAGAAACGAGTGTGATTCTCATCAGCCATTCACGAAACGAGATTATCCGTTGTGACCTTTTGTTCGCTGTTTTCCGCCTTGAGCTTCCTCCGGCACTAAACTTTTTAAGATCCAAGTTGCTTTGCTCCCTGTGCTTTGGTCGGCCAATATTTTACATGTTTTATTAATCGTCTACATGGGATTAGCTTGGCGGTGGGATGCTTCCAAAGAATTGTTTGCGGTGCCCAGGAGCTAAGGAGACGAGGGTGGGAGGCAACGGAGGGGGAAGGCACAATACGATTAAAAAGACTAGTGGCAGCTAAATATTCCAGCGCTATCAAGTCTTCCTCAGGGGTGGTGGGAGGCAGGTGGAGGATGCATTCTGTATTGTTATTGTTGTTGTTGTTGCTATTGCTGTTGTTGTTGCTGTTGCTGTTGTTGTTGTTGTTGTTGTTGTTGTTGTTGTTGTTGTTGTTGTTGATGTTGTTGCTGCTGCTGCTGCTACTACAACATATTTAGAACATGCCACACTAATACACTGACACTAACATTCACAATACGAGAACATGGTTCCCTTCCTCATGAAGAGTCAAACAAATACTGGGGATCGAAAACGGAATGTACTCCCATACCCATGATAAAAGATTTACTAGTATGTGAAGCGGTTCCACGTTGAAAACAGGATGCAAACCGAAATGGAGATATTTAGTAGCGTATTATCATAAAACGGTAGCAGTTTAAACATGACACAAAGCGATATTCAATGCAAGTGATGAGACAGTAAAAGAGTAATGACAGGTATCGGTCGCAGCAATAGCAACAGTGTGATCGCCTGAGCGTATCATTGCTCGCTATTAACACCTTCCCCGGCGGGGCAGCGGGGCCTGGCCACAGTGGTAACACCTGGCTTCCGGCTCCACACGTGCATCAGAGCCTCGCGCCCCATCGCAGCCCAGCATGCACGTGTTGGGGATGTTTGTGTCGCTTCCGTGCAACACCAAGTTATCATTACCATTTCGTGGCACGTTAGTGTTGTTAGGACACTGAGGCACCGTCGCCGGCCCATGCCTGGCAGCAGAGGCAGGCACGGGGCTCACGTGGTGGCCATCAGATAAAACAGTAAATACAAAGCACCTCACACGCACACCTGAAAGCTGTGAACTCGTCAAGGCACTGAAACAACGGTGTGAATGACAGTAATTACTAAATGACCCCACAATTATACATTTATTACACACGTGTCGATAATATCCACCGGGACACTAAGGTCTGACGAGGCGGCGTCCATCACGGCGGTGCTGCAGTGTTGGCAGTCATTATCTCAAGGTTATGTTGAGAACTGACTCCACCTTGGCAACGAGCAAAGTTTCAAAGTGAAATAGAAAATAAATTGATTACCATTAAGACAATATGAAATAAATGATACCAAATAATGCACTGACCTCCCTATTACTTTCAAAACATACTATCTCCTTATTACTGCAGCCAAGATCCGGTTCTATTCCAAACTCATTTACTTAGTTTCGGGACTACTGTTGCATCACACAGCATCTTTTATGTTCCCATCCAAAAGGAATGCAATGGACGGGATGGCCATCAAAAGGAACGATCCATTGAATTACTTTACTTTGTTGCACCGATTCAAACGTCCTTAAGCAATGACAAGGTCCAAATTAAAATTTTTTACTTAGTATACGTTTAATATGCTCCCAATAAAGTAAAGTATGTAGGGAACAAATACTACGAGACTGGCCAAGTCCTTAGGCCACTCATTCCAGTGTGAGATACTCCAACGTGTGATGAAAGTGGGAACATTACTGCCTTCAACTAAGAGAGGTCTTTGTCAGACCTTGACAGACGCGTGAGTGTGTGAGGGGGAGGGGAGGTTGCGTGTGTCTTTTAACTAGCGTGGAAGGAGCTACACAAACACTTTCTACTTAATATTAGAAAAAAAAAGCTAAGAATCTCTTGTCTTTCTTTGAATCGATAATATAACATTCTTCGCTTTCGTCGGCTCGTCGGGATGTCCTCTGATTCCCGGGAGTGAACAAAAATGCACTGGAAATAAGTTAGGCACCTCGATCTTCCAGAAGGAGGCAAGGCAGTGAGTCAGGAACCTCGCCCTAACACCTCCTGTAGTAGTGATCACGAGGAAACAAAATGTTCGTCCAAGGCTCTCAGAATGTCACACACAAACACGTCACACAGGAAATAAATGGAATTGAAATGTTTCTTCACGGCAGGCAGACACCCAGTCTGCTCCTCAACTTATTTCTTGACACTTTCATTCAATTTTACTTGTTTTAAGTATGTCAAATATTGGGGAAGATACAGTAGCTTCAGAGAGTGGTCGGCAGCCCCAGTGGCCGGAGGTTGTCCCCGTGATGGTCCGACACACCACGCGGCGGAGTTTTCTTCAAGCAGATGTTTTGTCCAATTCCTATCGATTTGAATTTCTGGTAAAGAACCTACGTTATTTTTTTCATGTTTCAGAATAATTACTTAAATTGAATTTCCTTAAATGCAGACGTACCTTGCAAATTATGAATTCCTTGCTAATTAATTTCCTCAATCGACTAAGGTAGCCAATAAGTGAATAAGTCATCTGCAAATTGCACTAAATTGTCGCTAATTGAAAGTTGAGGTTTCTATTTTCTGAAATGAAACTATAATTTCGCGTCGCTGAGTGTCGCCGGCCGGTAGGCTGCGGCGGCGGCCCACTGCTGCCCCGGAACGAACCAGTAAATACTGAAAATAAGGATTACCATGTAAATTTAAGATTACAAGGCGCAGGATTTTTCTGCAGGTGATCACTGTGGGTCATTTCGTCACCTCCTGACCAGTAGGATCGTCTCCACAAACAGTTCCGTAACTCTGGCCTTCTTTCTACAATGATATATTTTTTTTGTATCCTCAAAATTCACAAACTCACAGCCGGAGCGCCGCGGTGAGTCGCCGCCGCCGCCATCATGACGCAGGACAAACGCTGGAGCCTCCCCGGTGCCGCACTTACCCTCACGGTTGTTTCAGCCTCGCCATCATCACATCTCCCTCAACTCCCTCCTCCGCTGGTCCTCACGGCCTCCTCACCTCTCCCGCGTCACATCACAGCACTTCACACGCCCTCGGCAACACTACCTTAACATTTTACAACACCCTCCCCCCAGTCACCGTTCACCCCACCCTCGGTTATCCCACCCCATCACCCCTCCCTATCTCCTCTATAGTCCCGACGCCACAACCACTAGCCGCCCCCAGGTTACCCCTCCGTCCCCTCATCCAGCCCCCCAGACCACCCCCACTCCAACAATAACACTTTTGCCCCCCCTCCCTCTCCCGCCGGCCTGCCCAGCGCCGCCCGCCTAAAGCTGATGCCTCGATGGCTGCTATCACGACGGTATTTTTCTCGCTGGGTCGTCGCCAAGTTGGAACATATTTATTTACGTTTGCTGTTGCTGGCCGCGACGATGTATGGATCACGTTTCGGGCGTCGACCTAAAAATGTGTATTTGTCCACTAGGTGTTGTTTAGAAAGATAGAGACTGATCGAAAACAGCGGGTTGTATAAAAATGGTGAAATGTGATGTTGCAAACACAGAGAATTGCTCCAGGGAAATATTGACTGGCGACCATTTGTGTTTGCACCGGCTAGTGTGTGTGTGTGTGTGTGTGTGTGTGTGTGTGTGTGTGTTTGTGTGTGCGTGTGCGTGTGTGTGTGTGTGAGTGAATGAATGAATGAGTGAGTGAGCGAGTGAGTGAGTGTTCCATTATTGCGTGAAACACCACCTAGACAAGCCTACACACTCCCCGCCAAAAACCACACAGACACACGAGGCTACTTACCTACCGTCCGCCGGGAGGAGCATCAGTCGCTGGGACGAGTTACACCTGTGAATGAAACACCAACATTAATAATCTTTGAAATAAAATATAAAGATTCCACAAATTAATATAATAACATAAATACGAATTTAAATATTGATTACAAGTGTGTTATAGCAGTCATCATAACACGTGATAAAGATTTATGTTTGTCTTGTTAACGTTTTCTTGCTCTTCATTCAAACCCTTCGAGCTAAGACAAATTTACCTTTTCGATTATTTTTGGAAGTGCTATCTTCTAGGCAGCTGTTAAGGGTAAATACACGACGCCAAGGATAAAGTGAGACTATGGATGTAAAAAGCAGGAGTGGTGTGTGTATGCCTGGCAGGGACGCCAATCAGGTGGTGAGCGGCGAGGGAGCCAGCGGCCTCAACCTGACCCTCTGTCCTGGCACGGTTGGCACTGCCGCTGTCAGGCGAAATGTCAAGGCCAACCCAGAGTTTTAACTATCAAGTATAATTGTACTCTATCATCTCATTCCACTCTCTCTCTCTCTCTCTCTCTCTCTCTCTCTCTCTCTCTCTCTCTCTCTCTCTCTCTCTCTCTCTCTCTCTCTCTCTCTCTCTCTCTCTCTCTCTCTCTCTCTCTCTCTCTCTCTTTAACACACACACAAACACATATGCAAACCATTACATACTCTTCCTTATACGATCATCTCATCGTACTCTTTCAATGAACTTAAGAGGCGGATCCTGTGAAGCCTTTGCCTGCCTATGGGCCTGACCAATGGCGGCTCAGGACCAATCCCCACCGACCAACATCCGGCATTAATACAATGATATGCCACTGTCCAACCTCTCCCGCGGCCATGGGTGTACCAGTGGCGGGTCTGCGAGGAGCCGTCGGCATGCAAATCTCCGGCAATTACACCGTAGAGCCGCGGCAGATTGGCAGGATAAAACCAGGGAATCGATGCAACATAAATATTGATGACGCCGAAAGACCACGAAGGGACGAGTCTGTCATCGGCTGTGTCATTTGGTTACCGACGGTGACAGGTGGTTCGGTCCAGCCAGCCGCTTGTTGTCTCTATCGAGTGTGTGTGTGTGTGTGTGTGTGTGTGTGTGTGTGTGTGTGTGTGTGTGTGTGTGTGTGTGTGTGTGTGTGTGTGTGTGTGTGTGTGTGTGTGTGTGTGTGTGTGTGTATGTGTGTGAGTGTGTGTGTGGGGGAGAGAGAGAGAGAGAGAGAGAGAGAGAGAGAGAGAGAGAGAGAGAGAGAGAGAGAGAGAGAGAGAGAGAGAGAGAGAGAGAGCGAGAGCGAGAGCGAGCGAGGAGACAGACTGAATACAATATTTTCACGCAGTCAACGAAACAACACAATTTATGAACCAACAGTCTCCTACACCCACCTTTACTTTTTTTTCTTCCTCGGTTTCATTTATAACATTCCTTCGCGGGCGTTGCACAAGTCCGTTTGTTTTGTATCATTTCACCTTCTTGTTGAGGCTATTTCGTGCGCGCGCCATTCTGTCGTGTGGGTTTGATTTACACGTCCTTGTGATAGGCGACCTGTCCAGGAGGGTGTATGCGGCGTCACACCTCCCCCTTGACAGTGCTTGACGCTCCGCCTGAGTTATGGAGCTCCCTGCGGACATCAGTCACGCCCCTGCTCGATTTTCCCTTCCGATATTACACAAAACGATACTTTTCCCTTCGCCTCGCGGGACACCCTCTGTTCTGTCGTGCCCTGCCGCTGCTGTGAACATGGCGAGTGTCAGCCATCGTAACAGGGTAAAAAAAAAGAGGTACATGGAGCCTCGGAAAGCGCAAGCACTTGAATATGCATGGGCGTTGAAAGGTTCAGCGTCTCGAGGTGACTCTCAATGACCAGTTTCTAAAGAAGGAACGCACCGAGAGCAGCAACAAGACATGGCGCTTCTATGCTTTTGTTAAATGTTCTCTGATTGAAAATAAAACTTGTGCCCCCGCCCCACCCCCCTACCCTGAGCCATTTAATTAAGTCATTGTACAAGGTGTTTGATTTTATATGTTCCAATTGCATTAAATAGTTACTATAATATTATACTTACGGGGTTTTTATAAATGATTTTTCTAAGCTAGCTATCCGTATAGTTTTGTTTTCATTTGAGACGCTCACCCTGCATTGTAATTGATGTTTAGTGCCATGATATCTCTCTCTCTCTCTCTCTCTCTCTCTCTCTCTCTCTCTCTCTCTCTCTCTCTCTGTCTCTCTCTCTCTCTCTCTCTCTCTCTCTCTCTCTCTCTCTCTCTCTCTCTCTCTCTCTCTCTCTCTCTCTCTCTCTCTCTCTCTCTCTCTCTCTTACACCAATTAACAAATATCTTCATTCTTTCATTCTTTTCATTAGATTCAGAAACTATAAAATGGACGACCTCCTTCCATCTTTCTTCCTACCTTTTAACTTTCAAGATATATAAAAAAATTGATGCCCTGTTGACTGATTGTCAGGTGAAAGACATTTGAATAAATGGTTATATGGAGACATATAAGTAACTGACATAGATAGATTGATAGATTGATAAATAAATAGATAGATAAGTAGATAGATTGATAAACATATATATAGATGGATAGGTAGATAAATAGATAGATTTATTGATAGAATAGATAGATTAACATATATATATATATATATATATATATATATATATATATATATATATATATATATATATTATATATATATATATATATATATATATATATATATATATATATATATATAAATATATATATATATATATATATATATATATATATATATATAGATAGATATATAGATATATATATAGATATAGATATAGATATATATATAGATAGATTGATAGATAGATAGATACACAGATAGATAGATAGATAGATAGATAGATAGATATAGATAGATAGATAGATATAGATAGATAGATAGATAAACATATAGATAGATAGATTGATAGATAGATATATAGGTAGATAGACAAAAAGATAGGTAGTTATATAGATAGATGGATAATTTGATAAATAGATAGATAGATGAATAAATAGATAGATAGAGATAAATAGATAGATTGATAGTTAAAAATATATTGATAGATTAACATAGATATTGATAGATGATAGACAGATTAATAAGTAGAAAAATACACTGGGAGATAAGTATATATATATATATATATATATATATATATATATATATATATATATATATATATATATATATATATATATACATATATATATATATATATATTATATATATATATATATATATATATATGTATATATATATTGAAAAAAGATTGATAGGTAAATAGATGATAGATAAAGAGATAGATAGACAAACATAATGATTGATAAACAGGTAAGCAAATAGATAGGTAGATAACATGGATAGATAAGTAGATAGATAGATAGATGGATAGATCAGAAAATGGATAGGAACATAAATAGATACATGATAGATAAAACAAGATAAATAGATAGACATATTGCATATATACAGATAGATAGACAAATAGATAAATAGAGAGATGGATTAATATTTCATTGTTTTCCTCACACCAAAAGTTTGTGTGCATTGGACATCGACATTGCGTGACAACTCTGAACGTTCACAGTTTTAACATAACAACCTCTCTAAACTACCCTAAACATACTACATACTAGTTACATAATCTCTCAATCTGAATATACAACATAGAATAACCGGCAGAACATATATACATTCATGGTAAATGTAAATCTACATCTTTATATAACATGTATCTCATAATAGTATTTTCCCCATTTGTTTATCAACTTTCCCTCACCGTCCTGTCTGTAAAGGGGAAGAAAAAAAAAGATGCGGTGGAAGAATCTTGCCATCCTGACCTTGAAGGGAAGTTTCCTGTTTGTGATGAGCCGCCTCTGCTCTCTCCCTCCCTCCTTCTCTTCCCCAACTCAGCGCACACAAGGCCTAGCCGTCTCTTATCTACAGACGTGCTGAAGTTTACTGGTAGCCGTGGTGATCGTGATAATGGTAGTGGTGGTGGTGGTGGTAGTGGTGGCAGCAGCGGCGATGACACAAGGGAATAAGTAATGGGTGGGAGAGAGAGGCTGATATACGCATACATGAGAGTCTCGGGTCTCGGGCTAACGGAGAGCTGTGGGGTGGAATGGCCAAAGACTGTGCAAGGGTTAAGGGGGTCTGGCGGGTAAGGGGGGTGAGAGTTGGGAGGGAGTGATGGCGGAAGTGTGGGCCGTGTGAACTGTGCGCTGGTTGGTCATTGTACAAGATCGGCGGCGAGTCTGTGAGATGACCAAGATAGGGCACAGTGACTTCAGACATCGACCACCATCTCTGAACCAGCGGTGAGAAGATGAGGAGGAGAAGGAGGAGGAGGAGGAGGAGGAGGAGGAGGAGGAGGAGGAGGAGGAGGAGGAAGAGGAAGAGGAAGAGGAAGAGGAAGAGGAGGAGGAGAAGGAGGAGGAGAGAAAAACGAGGATGATGATGAGAGAAAGAATGAAGAGAAAGAAGAAGCGAAGAAGCCTGTGGTGGTAATGACTGCAAGATGCAAGGGTCGTTTGCATGCCTCAGGGGTTCAATTTCATTCCGATACCTTTTGGGGCAACAGCAGAGGGTTAGGGGAGGGGGGGAGGGGGCTGGACCTCAAGGGTGAGCACGCCGCCCAGGAACCAGTGCATGAAAGTGAAGAGAACACCAAACTTAGGCAACACTCTTCATCTTGAGTTCAGGTTGACACTGTTCACCAACGAAGAATTTATATTTACTGGCTATGGACTTGATTGTTTTAAGATTTTATCCAATACTGCTAATTTATGAGGGGAGAAAAAATTAATGTTGCGGTGATTTTCCCTTCAATTACCGGCATGAGTAAAACCATCGCTTATTGGATGCTTCTGAACACCTCGATAATTCAAGACTGTATTGTTTTTGCTATTATTACCATTACTATTATTATTATAATTAGATTTTTTCTTATTATGATTATAATTTTTATTATTATTATTACTATTATCATTATTATTGTAATTTTCATCCTCATTATTATCAACATCATCATCATCCTTTTACATAAGAAGATTCCCAAAGGACTATGAAGTCTATGAAAATAAAGTTCACTCCCCAAACATCAAACATTTCCAACAAAAAGGTACGAGGCAGTATGATAAGAACGAGTATTCCAATGTTACTTCAAAAAATAGTTCACATGCCCAAAGGTAGAACCAACACAAAAGACCAATAGAAAACACAACATAATAAAGTCTTGGTGAGCACACGAAACATTTCACTCTTGAGAATTTTAAGATTTACACGCGACTGCAAAAAGTCTGCGCGAGATGCACAGCTGCACTGGCGGAGGATGAATGTTTGTGGCGATGTTACTGAAGGTTTGTGCTGCTGCCCTCGATGCTTCCTGTGTCAATAAACTAGACCTTGGATGCCGAGTGTGAGGGCCAACACGTGGACAACTCAACACCATAGCAGTGGAGGGACTCTAACTAGCCTTCACCACACCTTGGGAGCACCGTACTTTCATCACCTTCGTAACTATTTCCCTCCACAGATTAACTATCACGAACTTAATAAATCTAAAGTATCCAATCAGTAATTAATTCACATCAAAAGTTGCCACTCAATTAACAAAACCCAGCTGTGCACAACTTGTACCAACACAATTATGGTTCCTCGCACAACAAAGCCTTCATTACACCCTAAAGACTTCTCCTCCCATGTAGCATTAAGCATCATAGTCCATTGAAGGGTTCACGTGACGGTGAGTGGTCATAGCAGAGGGCACCTTCTACTGCTGCTGCTCACCTCGGGGCTCAGTCTGCATCAGGAGCCAGAATCGCGTGTATCTTGGCTGGCAGAGTCATGTCATATCAGCCCATCTATCCCCTAACAATCTATTCATGTAATTCCACTAATATATTGATTGCCCAAAGAAGGCATTAATTGTTCAGATGTGGATGATTTATTTTTTTCTGCTGTCAGTAAATGCACCACGCAAAAATACATTATTGTCTTACATAGTGATTAGTGCATTCGGCTTACAACCAAGACTTCCAGGGTACGAATACCTGTCAAGCAAAGCCTATACTTTTATACTTAGGAGGATGCCACACCGTCGCCAAATAACAAAGAAAAGGTAGTACGAGGCTAATGCAAAGAATACTTACCTCGCACCCCAGCAGGTGAAGAAGACCAATAGTCCTGCCCTTCTGAGATAGAGAGAGAGAGAGAGAAAGAGAGAGAGAGAGAGAGAGAGAGAGAGAGAGAGAGAGAGAGAGAGAGAGAGAGAGAGAGAGAGAGAGAGAGAGAGAGAGAGAGAGAGAGAGAGAGAGAACTGGATAATAATAATAATGATAATAATAATAATAATAATGATAATAATACTAATAGGAGTAATAGTAATAAAAATAATGATGGTAAAATAATAATAATAATAATAATAATAATAATAATAATAATAATAATAACAATAATAATAATAATAATAATAATAATAATAATAATAATAATACCCCTCTGCAAAAACATTTATTGTCACCAAAAATGAATAGATAGAAAATGGACTTTATTTTGTTATTATATGATCTTATTTCAACATATTCGCTTCTTCGTTTTTTTTCTTCGTTTTTTTCCTTCGATACTTACTACCTGGCATGAGCTTGATAAGGCCTGATGTCCAGTGTGTATGAAAAAAAAGAAAACGAAAAAAAAACGATGGTTATTCCCTATTCTGTCCACCTACCTTATGCAAGAGTTAACAAGTATATTCACTCTTTCTTCCCTTCTACTGGTAAACTCTGAAACTCTCTACCTGAATCTGTATTTCCACCTTCCTACGACTTGAACTCATTAAGAGAGGAGTATCAAGACACCTGCAACCTTAACTTGGCATCCTTTTTTTATTACTCAATTTTTTTTAGGGAACAGACAATCAAGTGGGGTTTTTTTTATATATCTCCAATAGCATAGAAAAAAACTAATGTACATTTTCCCTCGTGCTAAAGTACAGAATTCCAAAAGTTTATCAAAGTTATCAAAGTTTATCAGTACAACAACATATGACTGTAACTGCCTCAAAACCCCTTGATTAAAATCCTCTGCAGGGGACATAGTGAATATTGCAGATTAATAGCCAACTAGTTTTTTAGGAAATGATTACCCTACATTGAGCTTTCTTGGGATTAAAATATTACCCAAAACATCAGTACATATCGTGGCTTCGCAGTGAAATAGAAATACAGTATATAATGTTACCTTCAATGAGTCTTAGAAATGTTCGAGACTTGTGGTTTATTGCCAAGAATAACCTTGAACCCAAACCTTAAGTGTTGGAAAGGACGCCGCCAAATGCTACCCCATCAAGATTAATTTACACCCACCTTTCTACGTCACGTCAGTCTCCTCAGAATTCCTGCAGCAATGTAAGGCAATAGATTCCCGCCTCCCATTAGGACACAACGGCACTGTGGAGAGGAAGCGGATCTCAGTCCACTTAAATACTTAGAAGAAAGATGGACTGAAATGACAAGGATGAAGTACAGGAAATAGCAAGCTGCCACTCCACCGCGGGACGAGCCCAGTGTCCTATCAAATGGAATCACTGTTTTGATAAATGATAAAAAGTAGGAATTGAGAGCTAAGGGAAAAAAAATAGTCCATTAGAAGAACTTTGACGAACTAAAATAAAATAAATAACTGCAATACGACTTACTATTACTTCAAGGTTAAAAAAAAAAGAATAATAGGAATATATACATACAAACGCGACTTCCTTAGTTAGAAAATACCAAACGATTTTACCTCAATTTTTACGATTTTTTTTCTTTTTTATAGATAAAACGTAAGAATATGATTTTAAAAATGAGATATGCATTCAGTGAGGGAGCGTTCTTTATATCCTCTCTCTCTCTCTCTCTCTCTCTCCTCTCTCTCTCTCTCTCTCTCTCTCCTCTCTCTCCTCTCTCTCTCTCTCTCTCTCTCTCTCTCTCTCTCTCCTCTCTCTCTCTCTCTCTCTCTCTCTCTCTCTGTCTCTGTCTCTGTGTCTGTGTCTGTGTCTGTGTGTGTGTGTGTGTGTGTGTGTGAAGTAATACATGACACCTTAAGGCCTGTCTATGTAGCTGCACCACTTTCCTTCCCGGTCAACGTGCCTCCTTGTCGTCCTGGAGTGCCGCTCCGTACCAACAGATGCTCTGCGGCAGGACGAGTTAAAACGAAAGGCGAGATGATGCGATACGGGAATAACGCTGGTGGTGGCGGGGCGCAGCGGCGTGTTCATTCATTCCTGGGTGTCAACCGCGACCGTAAACTTGTAATTACAGAGTGGAAACAGCGTGGTGGGGCGGGGCGGGGCGGGGGCGCGTGACCCCGGCTTCTGTACCCGCCTCCCGGGGCTTAATTATCCACTTAGAGACCCTCATCCACTTATCCCCACGACCCCTGCCCCCCACTCACCCACCCCATCGATCTCTCCCTCTCCAGCCCGCCGCTACACACTCCCCCTTGCCTCCCCCCAACAGGACCGGCCATCAGGCTCTTCCCGCCCACTTAGGTACAGCACAGGCAGACTCCCACCGGCATTACCAAGACTCCATGTTGGACACCGGTCGTTCTCAGCTTTGTGTCATAACATATCTCCTTCTTACCCAAACTTGCTAATTTTGTCATCATTTATCTGGCTATATATCTGTTTTTTCTATCTATTTATTCATCTATCTTTTCATCTATCTAGTTTTCTATATATCTACCTATCTACTTATCTACCTATATATATTTATCATCTTATCTCTATTTCCATCAATCTCTCCTATCATTCCTTCGCTTCCTCTGTTGCACCAGCTGAAGCAGACAGCATACGTATATACTGTTTGCATTGACTTGAGTTGTATTTGTTGACACGAGTTATGGTATACAGTGTTTGGACTAAACTCAAATCCTGTTGTCGTTATACCTACTTTAGTCTGGCTTTTTATATGAATTCATGGATGTTCTTTGTTGGTACGTTGGCTACTACATCCTCTGCCTCGAATACATGTTCTTTGGAAAGCTGAATTTATTTACTTTATATTGATGAGTTTGTTGTCGATAATTTTGTATTCATGTCTTATTCGTTCATCATCTGCCTTCAATAGACTATCTCTATCCACTCCCTCTATCCACTCCTTCCAGTCGGCTTATTGCTTTCAATAATCTGATTAAATCTCTCTCTCTCTCTCTCTCTCTCTCTCTCTCTCTCTCTCTCTCTCTCTCTCTCTCTCTCTCTCTCTCTCTCTCTCTCTCTCTCTCTCTCTCTCTCTCTCTCTCTCTCTCTCTCTCTCTCTCTCTCTCTCTCTTGTGATTTTTGTATAGGGTCTCTCATACCTAATACTATTATCGTCGCAAATCCTTATATCTTTTCAACCTCATGTATGAATTTTGTCAAACGTGGTGACCATCTCACTACTGCATACTTAGGTCTTGGACACTACTAGCTAGCTCTTTTAACTTGTTCTCTTCCATGTCATAAGTATGCACTGTCAAGTTCGTCAACACTATATACTTAAGTTTCTTCAGTAATTGCATCGAAACGTTTTTTTGGTGATCAATCATCTGGTATTATCATTTCCATTGTTCTTGTTTTGCTCTAGTGTGTCTGTTCTCATTTCACATTTGATAGTACTTCCCCATCCCTTCGAATTTTTCAAAAGACAAGGAATATATTGGTACATAATTCCATGGTCCAAAGATTTATCCTCTCATATATCTTATTCAAGTCATGTTAAGCGCAGGTGTGTGTGTGTGTGTGTGTGTGTGTGTGTGTGTGTGTGTGTGTGTGTGTGTGTGTGTGTGTGTGTGTGTGTGTGTGTGTGTGTGTGTGTAAGTAGGCAGGGGATGAGAGGCTGCAGATAGGTTGTGGCTCACCCGTGCTATATCCTCTTTCATGACACCACCATCACCATCACCACCACGAGGAATGAGGTCGTCACGGTCCCGCCGTTACCTGGCACGGCCCAAGTGGCTCCTTAAATACTGTCCCCGTTCTAATTCTTGTTTAACTTTGCTCTGTGTTTGAATTATGCTTCAGTGTCTCCAAATTCCTTCGGCTCCACCATTGTGAAGGCTTCGTTTTCCACGCCCCCTATGCCCCCCCCTTCCCCCCAAAACACTATGACGTGGGCACACACCACCCACTCCCACAGGAGCTGAGTCCTTCCCGGAATAATGAAATGGCTCTCTCTCTTTAGCGGGTGTTCTCCAACCCCATTTGTTAAGGCTGCAATTCCTCCCCACTAATGAACCTGTCTGTATGTGAAATCTAATGGGATGGTTTGTACCTTTGTTAAGTTATGCCCTTTGAATATTCATCGCCAGTCCCTACAGAAGACCTAAGTCGCCTCGGAAAAAGGACAAGAATGCCATTAAACACAAGGCGTTCTCAGAGCTATATATCTGACGCTCTGTCTGTGGGGGACGGAAGTTTATTGTCTTATGTCATCATCCTCTTCCCAAAGTGAATACTCATTTTTCTTCACACAACATGAGGCGAGGTGAGACGGCGCGGCTCAGGGCGGCACACGGCCTCACACGCTCTTCGTGGTATCACAAATAAGTTATTAAATCGCTAAATGTGCGGATAATGGTTAGGGCAATTTTCGTTTCAACACAGTAAATTTATTGCTTACCTAATTATTATCTTCGTTACAGGTGGTTTATCCTGGCTGCACCCGCCGGCCAATTCAATTACAGTGAATTAATGAAATTGTAAATTAATTTTTATCAGATAGCAATAATCAGCTCCGTAGAAAGGTGCCTCGCGCGATGACAAATGAGTCGATCTATTAAAGCAAAATTAATAAATTACCCATAAACCAAACTTCGGAGGGCAGGAGGAGGACGGCGGCGCGGAACGACCAGACGCCTTCCAGACCCTCCTGCCGACGCCCGACACCCCGCCCGGCCATGTCCCCACTACCCCTCCCTCCACTTCGTCAGCTTCTTCCTCCCTTTCCATGCCCAGCTTTTCCCAGCCTCAGCCTCAGCCTCCACCACTCAGCACACTTCACACACCCTTCCCTTGTACACTTTCACCCATTGCATCCTGTCTACCCTCACCTTTACCCCCATTCCCAGGATCACTCTACACCCACCCCAACCTCCCCCTCCTTACTTCCTCCCACTGCCACCTCCTTTCCTCTCTAGCATCACTTTCATCTCCCCTTCCTAGCTTCACCCTCTCTTTTCCCATCAGTTTATCCCATCCCTGTCAAGACTAAATTTCCCTCTCCCCTCCCTTGTCCACCCTTCCCCTTCCTCTCTTCTCTTCCCTTCATCCCTAACCCTCTTCCTCTGTCATCTCCCTTCCTTTCATCCCCTTCCTCCAGCCCTGTTCTTCCCATCCCTCCCCTGCCGCGTGTGATCTCCTCACCCTCTCACCCAAACACTGCCAAACATCCAGCAAAAATAAACCCTTGAATTCCAGAGTTAGTTAATAATACATCGAATCATACCGAAGAGTTATTGCAAGAAGTAACGTGATAGAGGCGACCCAGCCCGCTCTCAGAGGCTGCTGTTTGCTACACTAAGACACCGGCAACACCCTCACAGAAACACTCGTCCGGAAGAACACATGCAGACTCCCCTTCTCTCCTACAAGTACTTAATCTCCCCAAATGAAGCGAGCGACCCATCCCCGCCCCCCTCGCCTCTCTTTCCCCTTCCAATCAG
>JAPQNM010000045.1:19711712-19724212 GCA_029783475.1 Metacarcinus magister
CGCGTAGAGGCGGCGGCAGGTCGGGAAGGCGGCCCCTATGGGTTAAGAAAGAGGGATGAGCCGACCGGGACAAGCTTTTTTTTTATTTAATTTCCAATCCGGTCCACTGAGGCTAAAACATTCCTTTTACTAACCATGGGGATTCGGGTGTGTGACAACACATGTCGACGCACTGAGTTAAATGCGCATTTAATTACTGTACAAAAGTTTGCTTTATACTCTGAAACTCACGGGAATTTCAGATTTTCTTATCATTCCTGAGTTGTATTTATCTTTATCTATGATTCGTGCTGTGAGGAGGAGCCTAGATACCGGCGCCCGGCTCAGGCACGACCTCTTGCCGTCGCGGCGTGCCGGCGTGGAGGTCGTCACCACCTGATGTTCGTCTCCTTGATCCACCGCCGCCAGGGGAGAGGTTGGGCGCGCCAAGGGTCACACACTCGCATGGTTATTTCCCTTCCATATTCCATCCTTGTCGGATTATAATTTACTATTCAATTTCCCAGCTCCTAACAGTCAGTCTCAGAGGCATGCCAGACACCGTTGTCACCCTTCAACTAGCGTCCTCCCGCGTAAGCACATCACCGGTACTTTTGTCCAAAGACGCCGCCACAACCTGGACACACGCCTGGCCGGCACGGAGCAGCCTGGGCGTGGTTCATCTCTTTAGCGGGAACCAAGTAGAATCTCGAGATGATTTATTACGTATAATGTAAACATCAGATTCCTGGAGTGCCATAAACCTGGGCGATTTGGTAAACGAATCTCAACCTAAGAGTCAGCTACCTTAAGGAAGAATACGTCCTCCCAAAACGGCCTCAATCCCATTTAGGGTCGATATTGTGAGTCTCATGTTATGAAAACTGTGTGGAAATAAATCAGGAGTTACTATACTAAATGTCGTATTGTATCGAGGAAGGATACCAGACACGTTCTTGTCGCTCCTGAATGTGTTGTCATCCATTATATATGTACAGAGGCCGACACTGAGACGGTTATATATGTATCAGTGTTCGTCTCTGCCGGACCCGGAAAGTCTCCCAGAACCCACTTACCTCCTGGAATGAAGGAAAAGGAGACAAACCTTCAAACGAAAATGTTTGTTAAAGATCTTAATCATTATGAGAGATTAAATTGGCGGCAAGGATCAAATGTGCAAAACTCGCCTTAACGTCGTGGCTGGAACGATGGCCTGCGAGACTCCCTCCGCTCCTTCCCTCCCCCAATACACATTCCAAAGACACCACAAGAGGGCTATGCGAAGGCCACCATGTGCTATCTCTCAGATCCTAAATAACAAGTAGAGACTATGATTATTATAAGTAATCTGCAGAAATTGCGATCAGCCCCTGAGCCTGAGAGGAAGTGTTGCTAAACAATACAATAAACTATAAGAATAAACGTGTTGTATTTAGTCTCCGCGACACATATACTTTACAGGTAATAAATAAACAGTAAGTAAGTACAGGATAGATTTTCCGTTAGTAGGTAGGAATGTCTGACTGCTTCTACCTAACTGACACTAAACTCTACGGTACTGACATGTATATTTCCAAACGGACTCAGTCACCCACCCACCCACGGCGCTGTCCTCCTACTCCTCCCCCGCCACTCCCATACTCCACATCTCCCTTCCTCTTATCCTAATTTATTCCCCTCCGTGCCGCACTTCCTCCTTCTCTCTCTTCCTATATTCAGCATATTTTCATGGTCAATTAAGCGTCGAGCGGAAAGAGCCAGGCAATTACCACTCGGCGACTCGTGCTGCTTAATGTTGTTTTACGGCTAATTACCATACGAGAGGCTGTGTGTGTGTGTGTGTGTGTGTGTGTGTGTGTGTGTGTGTGTGTGTGTGTGTGTGTAGGCACCTTACGGTTGACAAATTCATCACCGCCTCCTCCCCCCCTCCTCCTCTTTCTCCTCCTTCTCCTCCTCCTCTCTCATTAATGTCTCCCACTCCCCCTAAATACTTTAAACGTGGGTACCAGAAAGCACACACACACACACACACACACACACACACACACACACACACACACACACACACACACACACACACACACACTTAATGTCATAATCAAACCTGATCACAAACGCACACACATTTTCGCAATTAAATCAATTTACAAACCCACACACAAACACACAAACACACACACTGTCAGAGATGGAGGAAGGAAGGCGTGTGTTTTCACTGCACACTTCATTCTTTTCTTCTTTTTTTTCTTTTCTTTTCCTGTCTAAAACTCCCGCCGCGCGCCGCCCCCGCCTATCTCGTCTATCCATCAGGAGACGAACAATCACGTCACTCACCTCACCTTTGTAGCCACATTCAACGTAAATTTACCAAAGGGGACAGGCATTTGGCTAGCCTTTCTATCACTTATATTATTATTATTATTATTATTATTATTATTATTATTACTATTGTTTTTATTATTGTTATTGTTATGCCCTCTCTCTCTCTCTCTCTCTCTCTCTCTCTCTCTCTCTCTCTCTCTCTCTCTCTCTCTCTCTCTCTCTCTCTCTCTCTCTCTCTCTCTCTCTCTCTCTCTCTCTCTCTCTCTCCCTCAAATATCTCTAACTCCTCTTCTTCCTTCTCTCCCAAGCATTCCCTTCCTTTACTCCTCTTCCGTCCCTACCTCAACTCCTTCGTCCGTCTCTCCTGCCTCTACTCCTACCCTTCCCCCTTCTCTTCCCTTCCTCTGCTTCTTAGTCTCTCTCTTCATTTCCCCGTCCGTCTCTTCCCTCAACCCACCTTCCCTCCCTTCCTCCCTCTGATTCCATGTCCATTCCCCCCTCTCTCCTTCTCTCCGTTTCTCCTTCTATCTTGCTGTCTGTCCGTCCCTCTCCCTCTCTCCCTACGTCCCTCTCCCTCCTCTGCATCACCGCTCGTCGCCGCATCACTCCTCTGCTCCCTGTAACCCGAAGTCACGTTTGCCCCATCAGGATAGCCGATCAGCGCCGTACTAGGGGTTAAACCTTTAATCGCCTTGCCTTATCGACTCTTTTAGTCTATATTTGTTTATATTACAGGTTGCTGGTCTGAGGCTCTTGAATCACCGGTGATCAAGAGGACTTAGTCGACGGGGGTTCAGAGAGGCTAGTTTGGAGGTCTTGTGGGGATGGGATTAAGTATCTTGGTGACTGAAGTTCCAAGTTTCTCGAGAAAAGGCAGTGTGGTGGATCATTTTATTCCTCAATGACTGTTTCTTGACTCTTTCTTAATTTTTCTTGGCTATTACTTGGTTATTTTCCTGCTTATTAGCAAACACAACCCTCGAGCCGCACCTTTCCCGCGACCTCGACTCTTCAGTTTCGTTTGATCCCCGGCTGGAAGGGACTCTTGGTATGACTTCGGCGGCAGCAACGGTAAAGCTTCGTGTGCGTTCGTGTCATCCGTATCGACGCCTCGCACGTAATCTTGAACTGATCAACTGAAACTCCGCTGCCCAGAAACATCAAAGTGGGAGTGTGAAAAAAAAAATGGGTCTTGGACGATACTCTATTCGTGGCCACAAAAGCTGCAGAGGTTTTTGAGCGTTGCTTTGCTGGGAGGCGTGAAGAAGGTGCGGGAAGAGGTGCACATCCTCAGCGGAGTGGCGTGACGCATTACTTGCCGGTCTTGCGCTGAGCCTCTAGCTGGAAAGGAAGTACGAAACGCGTCTAATGTTTACACTCTGCACGGCATTAAACGTCTGCATGGCTGGCGTATCTCTCTCTCTCTCTCTCTCTCTCTCTCTCTCTCTCTCTCTCTCTCTCTCTCTCTCTCTCTCTCTCTCTCTCTCTCTCTCTCTCTCTCTCTCTCTCTCTCTCTCTCTCTTCTGGAGATTAAAACATAAACAACATTTCGATAACAGTTATGATCTTGCTTGTCATGTGTTCATCCCCCGGCGTGAAGGCAGGTGAGGAAGGCACAAGGGAGGGAGAGAGGAAGGTAATGCCCGATGTCACTTCTTATATATTCCTTTAACTGAAGAGAAAGCGAGGAACGTGTATTGATGATGCGATAAATGGTGATTAATACCGGGTGAGGCTGCAGCGTGGTTGATGATGCAAGGCTATCAACGATTGCTGATAAATACCGAGGAGAGGAGTGACGAGGGAACAAAGTGGAACCCGGGAAGATAAGAGGGAGATAAGAGACGGAAATGATGAAGGGACGAGCTGTGTGAGAGAGAGAGAGAGAGAGAGAGAGAGAGAGAGAGAGAGAGAGAGAGAGAGAGAGAGAGAGAGAGAGAGAGAGACGAGAGAGAGAGAGATGTATGGACGTGATGCAAGGCAGATCATAATTACAGGTTCAGTGTGTTATTGCCGCTGTCCCTCTGAGGCTCGCGTACTTGATATATTTATAAAGCGAGGCGCCTCCTGAAGACGGCGCCCTTTGGTAAACCTTGTGAGGGCGGCCACACGCTCCTTCGAACACTAGTCTGGTGAGGTAACAATAGAGGTGTACTTGCACATGTTGTTTCTTAAGAGTGGAAACCTAAGCGTCATTTTTTTCTTACTTATTTATTACCAAATCATCTTTTTTTGCATGTGTAAGAACCTTCTCCTCCTTCCCCTCCTTTTCTTCTTCTTTTTCTCCTCCTCCTCTACCTTCTCTACCTCCTCCTCCTCCTCCTCCTCTTCCTCCTCCTTCTCCTCCTCCTCCTCCTCCTCCTCCTCCTCTTCCTACCATGACCATCTATTTCAGCCTCACACCCAATTCTTCAGTTGCCTTCGCCTCGGGTTCCCTCCACCTACCTGGCGCAATACGCAATCAGGTATAAAACACAAGAGGTGATGCAACACCTCGAGTGGTCTTCCCTGTGTGTGTGTGTGTGTGTATGTGGGTGTGAGAAAGAGAGAGAGAGAGAGAGAGAGAGAGAGAGAGAGAGAGAGAGAGAGAGAGAGAGAGAGAGAGAGAGAGAGAGAGAGAGAGAGAGAGAGAGAGAGAGATATTCCCTGGAGGACTCTGGGCAATTTCTCACTTAGCCGGGCCGTGATGTAGCGCTGGCCGATATCACAATCATTTATTAGTGCTCACGATGATGATTTATTTCCCAGATCCGGCCAGCTGATAGCGGGCATGATTTACAAGTGGGAAACGTTCACATTAACACACACACACACACACACACACACACACACACACACACACACACACACACACACAGAGAGAGAAACACACACACATACACACACACACACACACACACACACACACACACACACACACACACACACACACACACAGAAACACACACACACACACACACACACACACACACACACACACACACACACACACACACACACACACACACACACACACATACACACACACCACTGGTTAACTTATTGACTGAAAAATTACTAAATTACAACGACGTTTTTCCGCCAAAGCTCGATAGCACACACGGTCTCGGGTGGACGCCTCCCTCGGCAGGTGTTACGTAATTACCCGTGCTGCTGCTCATGACGGACGCACGCGAGGGGAATTGAATTACTGTGATGAGCGTTGCAGTCACTTCCCAGGGAGGCTCCAGGCGTCGGTTTCATTCTTGTAAAGACCCTCCCATCCATTTGAAAAACCTGATGGGATTTCATATTATGTTTTTTTTTTTTTCTTCTAGTCAATGATTGTATTACGTATTTGTAACACATGTGCCGCTCCGCCCGTCCTCTGTAAGGGTCAGGGCGGCGCGAGTTTGTGCGTCCCAGTGCCTGACTAACTCTTGTTTTCTCCCGCAGCACGGATGGGCTCCGGCCAGGTGTTCCGCCCTCACTTCGCCTCACCGCTACACCCGTGGCTGGGCGGCGACAAGACCATGGTGGGCGGTTCCTCCCCTTCCTGGCACTCTCCCTTCACCAAGCCTGCTCACTACGCCCACGCCCACTCCTCCACGTCGCCGGCGCCACACTCCAACTCCTACTCCTATACGTCCTCAGGCCTCTTCGCATCAGCCTTTTCCAAGGACGACACAATGGCGGCCGGCGCGGGCGGCGGCCCTGTCACCGACTACTCAATGGCGGGGGGCGGCGATGGGTCCGACGTGAAGAATGGGCCCATGCTGTCCCCCCTGGGAGCCTGTGCCAACAAGAGTGGGCGTGAAGGTGCGGGTTATTCCTCCACCCCTGGGGTCAGTGGGGGCGGAGGGGAGGCTTCGGCCACCGCCCTTCTGCCCTCCTACACCCACTACCCGGGCTCCCTGGGCGGGGGGTCCGAGTTCCCCAACCCCTACTACCCGCCCTCCTCCCACTTCAACAAGGCGTTGGGCCACGACAAGCCAAAGTCCAAGCCGCGCTCCTCCGCCGGTAAGACCCGACCATCTCCTGGGCGCCCGCCGCCCTCACCCTCCCGCATGGTGCTGACGGTGCTTGCTCGGCCCTGCCGCTGCCGTGGGGCTTCTCAGGCTGTCAGTGTCCCGACTCTTGGCAGGTTTATGAGGTGCTTCTAAGCCAGGCAGGTGTCAGATTAACTTCAAGATTAGGACACGTCCACGGGGGCAGGAGTTTTATTTCTTTCTCTCTATTTTTAGCTCTAAAAGTCATGCCGCTGCTCTAAAGCCTAACGGCAAGACTCTAGCATGAGGGTGACACTCCTGACGGGGCACCTCATCCAATAAGCTTAACTTTCCTCGTGTATTAATACAAAAGTATTATTTTCTTCCTTTCTGTTCACAATCATAATCTCATGACACCTGTCAGAGAAACTTACTTAAGCAACATAATTATGTGATCATGCTCCCAAAAGATTTATCATTAAAGAAATACAAAACAATCATCCAGCAAATATATGAAACCTGCCAAGGGTGCCCTGCCTGTCATCCACCTGAGCAAGTCTCCGTCAGAAGCACCGTCAGCACTCATAGCACCCTGGACGTCATCAATCAGCGACGTAACATGCTGATGGCGTGCCAGGGGCTGTGGCACCGGGTGGTGTGAGGATGGTTGTGGTGACCCTCTTGGCCGCCCACTAACACATTGAAGCTCTAGAGTGGCACCGCCCCAAACTAACTCTCCGACACGCCCATGTTTCCGCACGCCCATACCAGACTAACCCACGGTACAGCAGGTAGACAGACCTCTTAGCCTGTGTGCACTCTCTAGTCTAGCACTCTGACTCGTCCCTTCCGCTACAACTAACCAAGTCTATAAATACTTATCAGTGCGCCGCCGTAACTTAGACTCGTGCAAGGAAAACTGTAATTCGTGCGCATTGCCGGCCTCCCGAAGCAGCCGCAGAGATGGAGGCGCGGCCCAGAAGATGTTGCTTAAGAAGAAAAACTAAACCGGGAGTCCCTCAATTCATAACAAAGACTACTACTGCCCTCTGCCGGCGGATCAGGGGGCGCCGTCAATCTTCTTGGTCCTGTCATAAATTGCACCGATGGTCGAGAATTCTTTGTGGAAGCTTTCTGATCAGGTCACTCACTGGCCTGGCGGAGCGCAGTTGTAAACTTGCTAAATTACCATCTTATTAGTTTTTCATGCCTGACTTTTCTTCAGATATAGAATTCAATCTAAGTCGTCACGTCCTTGCAAAAAAATTGATGTCCAAGCTCCCTGTCTCTAATGGCTGAACCAACTTAAACCCGTAGATATACTTATGAAACCTTATTTACTCTCTCCCGCACCACAAGAACTCGGCATTATGCAAATGGCTGTGAAGATTCATATGCGATGATCTAGTTTTCAAATCCTGCTTGACGTGAGGTAAGACGCAGCTTCCTGGTACTGCCGCAATTTAAACTCCGTTGTACTACAAGTTGTGTAAGTTAAGAGAACGAGATGGAAAAACGACTGGTTAGAGGTCACACTTTTTTATTTAGAATATGTTTCTCGTCTCTCTCCTGACACGCGTAAGTGAAGATGTATAAAAAAGAATCATGGAAACTGCTTGATCATCTATGTTGGTAAATTCGTGTATCAGAAACTTCGGAATCAATGGGGTTTTTTTTTATGTTCTGCTTAATTAAACCCGGCGTCAGGCTAAGGATTACTACCAAATGCTGTTAATGAAAGGAAGTAATGTGAGAAAATAACTTCATTCATTACCTTAACCATGAACAGACAACAAGCTGCCACACACACAGACAGACACACACACCCACACACACACACACACACACACACACACACACACACACACACACACACACACACACACACACACACACAGGGTATATTCCATATCATTATTCTACTGTTGGTCAGAATGATTTGTGCCTAAATATTTCATAAAAACTATGTACATCAATTCAGAGTTACAGAATAGTACTAAAATCCATTGCCAAAAAGTAAGCCAAGTCAAAAGAGGATGAAAGAGCCTCAAGCCCCGCAGTCAACCAGTCCTGGCAGCGTGATGTACCGGGGTAACTTGTCGGCCGATACCAGATCCTACTTTATGGCACATATCATTATTTCCTGGCCACACCACACCCTTAATCTCCCCGCTGACGAAAGTTTGAAAAGTTAAAGATCAGAATATCTCACCCCCCACCGGGAGTATGATCCTTAAATGATTAAAAGGAAAATATTATAGATTTACAGATACAATTTATGAAGGCTGAGTGTAGCGGGTGTAGGACAACGTGTTAGCCGGGGGCAAGGAGCACCGAGCTGCAGGTTGACCGGTGACTAAGTCGAGGCAAGGCGGTGGTTTATCCCTGTCGATCAGGGCCTACCAGTGGCGCCCTTGGGGTAATAGCGAGTGATTACTTAAGCTACGACCGCTCGTCCGTCTGACCCTGATGGATGGTCACCCGACAGCCGGTTACGACAGGCGGACCCGTGCATCTCGCTTTTATAATACGTATGATCGCTGGTCGTGAATCGTGGATCTGCCCTCTAGTCTACCGCGGCTATTTTAATTCCAAACAGGTGCAGATAGGTAAGGCGGGACGCGATCACTATCATTACCTCCTCTCCAGAAGGTGGAGGGAGTGAAGGGATAGGCTCCTCCCTATCATTTTCAGCAGTGGGGGGATTCGTAGCGTTTTGCGACTGGGATTGAAGTATAGGGTGTATTGTCCGTCTCGGAAGCTTACGAGCCACGCAGGGGTAGCGCGCTGTGATCACTGTGGTTAACCAGCACAGGAATCGTTTATTCAGATTAGTTGCTGAGAGGTGGCGGGAGAAGGGTGAGGTATGGGTTGGTGGCGCTGCAGGGAAGGCTGTGGCGGCCCTCCGAGGTTGTGTTGCCGATAATGAGTGGTGTTGGGCTCGCTATGGCGCAGCATTACACACCCACATGCGGCAGAGGAAACGAGGATCAATAAATTGGTGTGTGTTTTCTGAGCCTTGGTGTTTTGAGGAGGAGTTAGCCGGGTTTGGGTTGGCGCCCTTGTTAGTTGATCCTCTCAGCCGGAACATAACCAAACATGCTGATGACTTATTGTACTGATGTTTGTATTGCATCGCCCCTTTTGATAGGCAGAAAGATGGGTCTTGAATATTACTGATTGCAAAAGATAAATGCCAGTACAATTAATGAATAAGAACACAATAGCTGCATGAAAGAGTACGCGAGGAGATTCATGCTGACATTCGATGGCTTTTTTGTGTGTGTTCACGTCATTAGGTTGAAGAAAACAAATGAGTCCGAGGCAGCGTGAGGATCAGAGACGTCACACTAACATTCGTGAAAGATGCTGAGCAATATGTATAACCTGTAGATCCTTCCCTAGAGAGACACAGAGAGAGAATGAGTGAAAGAGAGAGAGAGAGAGAGAGAGAGAGAGAGAGAGAGAGAGAGAGAGAGAGAGAGAGAGAGAGAGAAAAAAAAAAAAAGAGAGAGAGAAAGGGGTTAAAAAGGAAAGAAACAATCCCAGGATGTCCTCAATCTTAAATTAATTATATCCCACCTTGTGCTCCCTCCCTACCCCCCCTTCCCCTGTTCGATGCCCCGCCCGTCCCTCGGTAGTTGAGGCTGCGGGTCCTGATGCCCATGAATCCCCAGCCTTGTGATTGTGGATTTTCTCCCTTAAGCCCCAGTAATTTAATTGTTTTAAATATATGCAGCGGTAGAATTTAGCATCGCGGGACTGGAAGGGCGAGAGAGTGACGAGCTGATCAGGCAGCGCCCCGACCAGACGGCTGATTACTGTATATTAACGTTAAATTTGACGTGATCAGATAATGGAGCAAAAAGCAGCCTGGACCAAGTAGAAGAGGCTGCGGGAAGAGCGTCAGCCGGGCGGAATGGCGTCGGGCCCTCGTGGTGTTGCAAATTTATTACCGATCTTTTTCATGTCGTCCCTTTTTATATATATTAAGCAGCGTTTAGTGAGGTGATGTGAGGGACGTGGAAGGGGGAGTGGAAGCCGCCTACCCCATGCCCCGAGGCGAGGGGGTGCCTGCAGGAGGAAGGTGAAGACAGAGTTACTGGTGGTGGTGGTGGTGGTGGTGGTGGTGGTGGTGGTGGTGGTGGTGGTGGTGGTGGTGGTGATAGTCTCACCTCCGCCTCCCGCCGACAATTCCCTCTCGTCCCTCCCCCAAATCACTGTAATCACCCAGCCGGCCGAACTGGATTTGATGTGGACGCGATGTTTGGTGCATCTTTCGATAGAGTGCAAGATGACATGTGTTGGAGTGTGTAATATACGCCATAATACCAAGGAGCTTATTACCCTTCCCTCAAGTTAATATCCTGCCCTTCCCAAAGTTTATTTTGGCAAAGACGAAGGAAGGGAAGGAAGGAGGGAGGGAAGGAAGGAGGGAGGGATGAGTGTGTAGTGACTTTATCGAGGGAGGAAGGAATGGCAGGAAGGAGAGAGGGAGGGAGAGGGAGATGAGAGAAAGGGTGCTTCTGGCTGGGACACACTTTCTTAAAAGAGAGAGAGAGAGAGAGAGAGAGAGAGAGAGAGAGAGAGAGAGAGAGAGAGAGAGAGAGAGAGAGAGAGAGAGAGAGAGAGAGAGAGAGAACAAAAAAAATGTGTGTGTGTGTGTGTGTGTGTGTGTATATGTGTCTGTCTTCCACTTCCACAACTAAGCCAACTAAACTAACACTTTTTTTTTACAACAACAAAAACGTTGTACTCCTCACAACCGCCACGATTCCTTAGCACCTTGAGCGCTGCCTAATCCTTCCGCGAGCCTCATCAATCCAAACAAACGAGCGTAACAACAAAATAAAACACCACGTGAACAAGAACTATTCCCTTTCCCTCCGAAGGTCAAGAGGTCTCCTGCAGCAAAAAAAAAACCTTAGCTTCTGACATACGAGTAAGTCCTTAAACTATTTTGTCTGACGGGAAAATCACACGAATTTCATGCCACAACGATAAACATCCACTTTCCACTGCGTCTCGCCGTGATGGAATGCAGTTACTCTGGTAATGAAGCTTCGTTGCGTCTCAAGGGTTTCCGCAAAGAGAGACTTCAATGTGGCTTCCCTTTACACCGAGAAGAACAAAGTAGTGAGACTCGTTGACTTCCAGCACCAGATTTCAAGCTTCAATCGATGGACTTTTTATTCCTTTGAGCGCCACTATGAAAGAGAACATTTCCGCCACAAAAGAGACGGTCAGTAGCACGCCCCTTCAGAGCCCACACCCCAAGAACAAGACATACCTAAGCATCCTACATAAAAAAAACTACATAAAAAAAAAAAACATCTCCCCACAACCACGTAACTAAATAAGAATCAAAAAGGTGACACAAACCAGACTATATATGCCACCATTCGCTTCTGCGCCGCCAAGCCGTATATCTTTCCTTTCATTTCATTTGTCAGGTTAAGCTATAAATTCTAGTACGTGAGTCTGCGCGATGGTGAGCGGCTGGTCGGAGTTCCCCCCTGGCCAACGCAGCGCGGAGCCTGATGGGTGTTAATCCTCGTAGCGGCCCCGGGAGCCTGCGATGGGCGGCCTGATACGCCCTTCAGACCTTCCCACGCCCACCATAACGCTACAGTCCAGTGGGAGCCAGACGAAGGCTTATCGGGGGGCTATCAGGGAGGGGGGAGAGAGAGCTGAAAACAGGGGGTGAAGGGCACAGAGAGGGAGAGAATGGGACGGGCAGGAGCAGATGAGAGAGAGAGAGAGAGAGAGAGAGAGAGAGAGAGAGAGAGAGAGAGAGAGAGAGAGAGAGAGAGAGAGAGAGAGAGAGAGAGAGAGAGAGAGAGAGAGACGCAGTAGAAAAAAATATGATTGAAATATGTAATGAAGAAATCAGATGAAACGTACGAAACATACTTAGATACATACAAAAACAACAACAACAACAACAACAACAACAGCAACAGCAACAACAACAACAACAACAACAACAAAAACAGCAACAATAGTAATAACAACGGTAACAATAATAGAAAGTAATGAAGAAAAAAAAGTTACTTAACGAGGGAAAGAGAAAGGAAGATACTGGAAGAGTTGTAGTAGTAGTAGTAGGAGTAGTAGGAAGAAGAGGAGGGGTAGGAGGAGGAGGAGGGGAAGGAGGAGGAGGAGGAGGAGGAGGAGGAGGAGGAGGAGGAGGAGGAGGAGGAGGAGGAGGAGGAGGAGGAGGAGGAGGAG
>JAPQNM010000045.1:19729212-19739212 GCA_029783475.1 Metacarcinus magister
AGAGAGAGAGAGAGAGAGAGAGAGAGAGAGAGAGAGAGAGAGAGAGAGAGAATACACCGTGAAAACACTGCACTGTGAGAAAATGAAAAGTGAAGGAGCCTCGCTGGACCACATGTCTTCCCTAACAAAGAATTTTTCCAGCACAAGCGACGGAAGGAAGGAGAGATAGACCGAAACCGACGTAGATTAACCATTTTCTCTCCCTCGAAGAAAAGACACCACAAAAGCGTCTCCATATCTTTATTACTCTCTCTCTCTCTCTCTCTCTCTCTCTCTCTCTCTCTCTCTCTCTCTCTCTCTCTCTCTCTCTCTCCTCAGCGACGCTATTCTTTGGTTCTTTTTTTCAATATGTTCTTCGCTGCGGACGGACGTGTTGGCGCCTCAGTCCTGTTCGTTCGCATCACGGTTCCCTGCGGCCGCCGCGAGGACATTCGCGGTGTCTCTTTCGACAAGGATTCCGTCTGAGCTTCCACGTCTCCCTCGCATCATCATATATACGATAAAAGTGACCTTCAGCACCATGCAGAAAGCGGCCGGCCCTTCGATTATCCTTGTTCCTTAACACACCCACCTTCACCTTTACTCTCCTCTCCCATCCACACCCTATCCTCTACCCTATTGGCTTGTGAAATGGGTCTAGGGTGTATGTTTTCTCCTCATATGTTCAAGTAATTTGGTTTCATTTGATTCTGGTAACTGATCAGTGTAAAGAAATTCAGAGTCAAGTGGGCATTGTTTCCACCCAAGAGTCGGTGCAGGACAAACAAGCCCCAAGACCATGTTGGTGGAAGGGAGTGGAATGCCCTGCCTGGCGAGTGCCTTGTGAATGAAGGTCAATTTATGTCTCGTCCAAATATTGGGTTCTCGAGTTGGACGATATATTTGAAGACGTGCTAACCATCTGAGGAGAAAATGTACCACCTGTAAGAAAGTAAAGTAGGCATATAAGAATATCAACCCCCGTGACCCCATGCAGTTGTCCAAGGTTCCATTTTGCCTCAGACGCATAACAGTTTAATTTGTGAGTGATTAATTGTGGGAGAAAAGTTTTCCTCTCCGAAATACGAATGACATTTCCATTATCGAAAAGTTATCAAGTGTGTCTGGGAGCGAAGGTGCCGTGGTCCAGCTCTCACGGGGCCGCCTCCCTCACCGCCGCGCCCTGCTAGGCTGATGGGTGGCTGGGTGCCCCTCCGCCTCTGTACGAGTGCTGGCCAGATACTCGTCAGTAAAAGAGGAGGACCAGTAACAAAGGTGTCACGCAATTAGTGACTGTTGTCGTTACGTGTTCTAACATGTAAAGACATCAAAGGATGAACTGATAAGCAGACAGATTCATGAGCCTCCGGGCGCGGTGGGAGGGGGAGGGGCTTGGGTGCATGCTGATCATGGCGATGCATGCTTTCTGCTTGCTTTTTTATTTCTTTTCTGCTTGTTTTTCCTGCTTGTCTAGCATGCTGCTTTTTATAGAATTATTTATAGTTATTCAGTTCACACGCACATTTTTCATTTCATTAAGACAGTTGTGTTCACTCACCCACCTACTCACTGGACCACTAATATTTTGGAAAATGTTTTACTATTTCATTATCATCTAATTATTTTTGTTTCAATAATTAATTTGCAAGATTTTCAAATATTTTGCTGAATATTTAATATTTTCTAACCGATATTTACCTTATTATTTTGTATTTTACAAGTTTTCAATTATTGTAGTTAAAGTACCAGATCAAACTTGTTGTTAGTCTTCAATGTGGCAAAATTATATACATATCTCTCGGCCGCGTGTGTGCCACGCACCCTCATCATCCTTGTGTCCTTCAGAGGGCCGTGAGTGTGTCAACTGTGGCGCCACGTCGACGCCGCTGTGGCGACGCGACGGTAACGGCCACTACCTGTGTAACGCCTGCGGCCTCTACTACAAGATGAACGGACAGAACCGACCCCTCATCAAGCCCAAGCAACGCATGGTACGTACTGACCCATAAAGTGAACACAATCACGCTATGTAATACTCTTTTCCACTGCAATTGCTAGCTTCCATCGAGCTTCGACAGAAAACTTTACGCCATACTAAACTAGTCAATAGGGGTGACACATCGAAATGTAATTGTACATTATACAACAGTTTTTTTCAGCAAGAGAACGTATATTTATGCATACGTGTGTAACACAAATGTTATAAATATCGAACATTAGAGAGAAAAAAACGTGTCAGGTGGCACTAACCAAGTCTCCCCACAGTCTGCACAGCGGCGGGCGGGCACCAGCTGCGCCAACTGTAAGACTACCACCACTACATTGTGGCGACGCAACCAGAACGGCGAGCCTGTGTGTAACGCGTGTGGCCTCTACTACAAGCTGCACAATGTAAGTACTGTTGTGCGTGTGTGCGTGCGTGTGTGTGTCTGTGTGTGTGTGTGTGTGTGTGTGTGTGTGTGTGTGTGTGTGTGTGTGTGTGTGTGTGTGTGTGTGTGTGTGTGTGTGTGTGTGTGTGTGTGTGTGTGCGTGTGTGTGTGTGTGTGTGTGAGTCGGTCAGCTGGCCTGGCTGTCAGTTTGTCTGCCAATCAGCTAGTCCATCTGTCTATGCCAACATTAACCTTATGTATGTCAAAATTATTATTATATATATTCACATAGGAACGACTTATAAGATGACATTTTTTTTAACCGTTGAGAATATACATAAACTCGGACGTAACTAAATAACTACACGTTTTGCAATAAAGTTTTGGTCAGGTATAAAGATAGACAGATTATTTTCAGTTGAGATTAACATGAATCACAACACTCGTACACGTCCCCTAAATGGAGCGAACACAACAACCAACAAAGATGTTATAAAAAGCCAAAGCGCTGACGGCTAACAGCAACCGAGTCCGTTTACGCGATCAGCGGCGAGTAAGCTGGTGTTGAGCTTAGTGGTTAAGTCAGCTAAGTCCTCGTGTAGTGTCACTAGCCAGGAGCATCGCACGGACTTGACACATTCAGAGTTGACAAGTAGCGTCTAACAGACCAACTGATATCGTAAAGATATTTTGCACTCGAAACATGTTAAGTATGGCTTTGAAAATTTGCTTATGATAAAATGCTTAAAATTCTTTTCGTTGCATTTCTTTGTAAAATGACGGTCAATTGTACCTGAAAGTGCTGAATAACGTAAATAATAATAGGTCTTTCAGAAAACTGATGATGCCTCTTTGGCATATGTTGTTATCTACAAATATTATGTTTAATCGAGTAACTTTAATCTTGAATCCCTGAATCCGTATCGTCAAAGACAGTTGCCGCTTCATTTGCACACGACAGTCCATTCCAGCAGCAAGTGTGATGCTGCTTTGGATTCTCCAGACAGCGGGGCTCAAGGATTGCAAAGAATACTAAATCTCTGTTGTGACTGGATAGTTACATGCATCGTGTTTCATACCACCACAATTCGTTTCCAGACAAAATCGTTTCGATAATTGTGCACAGAGACGAACAAATTTATACTGCACAGATAAGCACATGTTACTATGTTACAAGTATTCATCCATGGCAAGTTACAGCCACGGTACCCAAGCAGTGTTCCGCAGGGGCCACAGACTGACAAGCAATGCAGTGCTGCAGCTGGCCACGCACCACCACGGTCTTGACTCTCGCACTCCACTCCAGGATTGGGTTTTCAATATATTTATGTAAATGTATATATACATACATATATATATATATATATATATATATATATATATATATATATATATATATATATATATATATATGTATATATATATATATATATATATATATATATATATATATATACATACATATATATATATATATATATATATATATATATATATATATATATATACATACATATATATATATATATATATATATATATATATATATATATGTATATATATATATATATATATATATATATATATAATATATATATATATATATATATATATATATATATATATATATATATATAATATATATATATATATATATATAATATATATATATATATATATATATATATATATATATATAATATATATATATATATATATATATATATATATATATATATATATATGTATATATATATATGACATTAACATAACATCCATATACCTTATCATACATACGAGCACGAATTTTATCATTTTTTTTCAAACTAATATTTGGATAAACTAAAAACTGGAAGGAGGACAGAAAACTCAAACAACAGGAACAGCACACTGAAATTACAAGAAGGCAAACTTTTTATCTCGGCTTTAAAGGGAACAAGTCTCAGGCGCGGGTGGCCGTGTGGGGAGGGCAGGAGAATGTTTCACTTGGGCGTGCTTATGGGTCTATTCAGACTAAAAAGAAAGCCTGACGACACTCTGAAAAGACGAAAAATCAGACTGCGTCTGACGTGACGGGCAGGCAGACTGGCCCTGGGGTGACGGGCAAGCAGACTGGCCCTGGGGTGACGGGCAGGCAGACTGTTTGTTCATCGGGTGCTCGACAGCACATCTTTCAAGGCAGCAGGAACCAAAGTCACGTTGATTTTCTCAAAATTTCGTTCCACAGTCATACACGCGCGACAATAGTGCATTTTTGTGCGATGAAATAAATGTTCCGAACTAGGCAATGGAGGCATTGCCTACATATTCTGGCGGACTCTCTGGTTGAAGGCAAACTAAAAAGATAATGTTGTGATGTAAAATTGGAAATGAGATCTCTAACACCGAGAACAGCAGTGGGTAGAGTTCCTCTGCCCACTGCTGTCCTCGCGTATATCAAAATTAAATTATTCACATCAAAACTACAGAACAAAAGCTCATTTAAAAATATCTTGTGAAATATTTTCGCTATCATTGAAAACATTTTGCATTGTTCAGCTATCGTTAATCCGTGTTTTTGCCTTCCATTTTAAACAGAGGTATTGTTAATGAAATTATATGAAACTATGAATATGAACCTGCTGCATCGCGCGGCCAATGTGTTCTGTCCCCCACAAGGGCAACACGCGTCTGGCAGCAGCCAAGGCCTGGCCTACATTGGAAAAAAATCTTGTAACAACAATCCAAAACAGTAGAAACGTGTTTTTAAGATTGTTCAATACATTATACATAACTATGAGGCGTGGGAGCAGGATACAAATAAATAATAAAAGGAGAGGGGAAGAAATCGAAATAGAATTAAACAATAAAAGGAAAGAAACAAAGAAGAGAAGAAAATTATGAAGATAGCGGACACCTCCTTGACACAGCTTTGCGGCACACACTACCTACACCCGTGACAAGTGCAGCACATTACTCAGGCGTGAATCCTTACTGCTGCTCGACCAAACACTTTACGACACCTTCACATATAAGCCACGCTGACAGCCTCGTATACAACTGTTACAGAGGTTCATTGAGGAAATCATAGTCACGAGACAACACATTGCTTTAAGACTAGATAACTGTAAAAATTCAAGTCAAATCATCCGTGTTTACAGAGAATAGAAGGAAAAGGAAATTTGGAGCAGTTCATTGCTACATTATGTGGATTTCTTATTCTTTTGTGACGCATCTACAATAATACTGGTGTGTCCGAGATTATAACAACACCTGGATTTCTTTTTCTTTTCACACGTTTAGCAGTCATAATACTTCTTACTGGACCGATGTGGATACTATACAAGCTGATCTGCTTCCTATTGTAATTCACGTCGGAAAATGTTTGTCAATCGTAGAATAGATTACACTTACTTAATGACAGACAATAAAACACACAGTTGTAGGAACTATGATCTATTTTGGACCATTTGTTGACTACGAGAAAACGTATACATTATCTTACACACACACACACACACACACACACACACACACACACACACACACACACACACACACACACACACACACACACACACACACATACACATACACACAGGTGAAGTCGTCGCCACCAGCTTGCAACACCCTTAGTTAAATGCGTGAGTCAAGTGTGGACAGCTGGGTGTATGTGGTACTGTTTGCCGATCACTATCTCCTTGATAACTGCCGCCCCGTTACTGCTTAGGGTCTCACAGTGGTCTTGCTCTCCCCGCCTGCACAGTTTCCTCTTGTGACTCTCGGTAAGGAGCGTCCAGACAGATAGGAGGCGCGTGAGAGAAGAAGACCGATTTGCCTCTTTGCTATGAAAACACAAAGAGCAACGTACAATAGAAGAGTGAGTCACTAAGAAACAGAACACAATCATACGATGCTCTGCTCTAAAAAAGGTTGATTTAATCTTAAACAAACTTTTTACTTTTCACATTCAATCTCTCTCTCTCTCTCTCTCTCTCTCTCTCTCTCTCTCTCTCTCTCTCTCTCTCTCTCTCTCTCTCTCTCTCTCTCTCTCTCTCTCTCTCTCTCTCTCTCTCTCTCTCTCTCTTTTCCCCCCCACTACGACTCCCACTCGCTCTCGCTCCCCTTCCTCCCCTCACACAACCCTGGGCGTAAGCAGGTGCGGCGTGGAGAGGATGAGGTGCTTGGATGGAGAGATACTCGGCCGAGATAAAGGATTGATGACCATCTGTGAGATAGCAGCAAGATGGCGAGATGTGTGTCGGGAGGGACGCACCACCCAACGGGGATCTGAAGAAAATCTCAACCAGGCAGCCTCGCGCGGGTTCATGGTGGTGAACGTAAGATCTGAATCTCGTATCTACACTCATTTATCTTGGTTATGGGCGTACAGTAAATTGCGGCTGAAGAAAGACACGAAAACGTTTGCTCGTATATAAATGTTAGTTGTTTGATTACTCTGAGTTTCGTAGTCATGAAAGAGGTGCAGTGTTTCCGAAGACGCTCCTCAGATCTGTTTCCTGGTCGACAACAATATATTACCTTCATAATAACTACAATTTCTTTCAAACACTCCTCGTTTAAAAAAAGTGGAATGGCAGGTGACATAACTTTACATCACCGGCAAAAAGGCGCAAAACATTCAAGATATATATTTAATCTTAAGAGATAGTCAGCCAGAATCTCACCACCAGATCAAGATGGAGGTTGCCACGCCCGCGATAAAAGATAAACTCCCCTTATCAACAGCGACTCTGATTATGCTTGAAATAAAGATGTCGAATGATGCTGGTTTTCTGCGATATTATCATCCATATGGCGATGAAAGTCATACATTCCGCCCAACTAATTCGGGTCCAAATGCACGATAAAGAGACATTCTAAGATGCACATAGCGGGGAATGGGAGGCTGGCAATTAGGAAGACACTGAGAGCTTCCATAGACCTGATGACAAAACGGTTGAGGGAGACTTAGTGAAGGAAGATTTTTGTGGGACATTGTAAAGAGAAGAAGAGAGAGAGAAAGAGGAAGGGAGGGAGGGAGGAATAGGGACGCTGACGGGGTGGGTGGGTGGATAGTTGGCCAAGAGGAGAGGACTCAGTTACTTAAGACGTGCTAAAAGGAAAATTAAGAAAAGGAAGAAAGTACGAAGGAAGAACTGAACGGACGAATGAATTAGATTGAATGCATGAATGTTGGGTTCCAGCAGTGGTGTGGCTGTGGTGTGGGTGTGAAGAAGATGTGGAGTGGGTGGAGTGTGTGGTATGTATGTATGATGTGGTGTTGTTATTGATGTTGAAGGTGTAGTTAGTGTGGTGTTGATGGCATGTGTGGTGAACGTTGTTGTTGTTGGTGCTGGCGTTGGCAGTGGTGTGTGTACCGTGGTTCATCTTTATAGTGCTAGTAGTATTGCAGGTGGGTAGCTAGTATGTGGTGTTTGTGGTGTGGTGTGGTGAGTGGTGTGGGTCATTTGTATGGATGGTGTGAGATGCTAATAGCGTGGTTTTGACAACTTACATCATCACCACTACCTCCATCACCATAAGTACTACTACCACATGCAAGACTATCATAACAGATCCATCCACCACACACACACACACACACACACACACACACACACACACACACACACACACACACACACACACACACACGTCTGCTCCACTTCTTCCTCCTCCTCCTCCTCTTCCTCTTCCCACTACTACTACTACTACTACTTCTACTAATACTACTAATACTACTACTACTACTTCTACTACTATTATAACTACATAGCTGATAACTCCATAACATACCAAAACACAAGCCATTTATCAATCCATCCGTCCCATTTCTCTCGGTCGACTTTATGTACCACAGTATAATATTCTTACTTCCGTGTCATGGTATATTTTATTTTCCTTCTCGTACATTCTGAGTGTATGAATATTTCACTCTTGTATTTTTACGAGTAGATTAATAGCATGATTTTAGGCATGAGGGAAGGAGGACCGTAAGTGGCAGTAAACAACACTTAAGGATGACGTGAAGTATTGGTAGCACTTTGTTGGTGAAGTTCCTCCTCCTCCTCCTCCTCCTCCTCCTCCTCCTCCTCCTCCTCCTCTTCTTCTCTCCTCCTCTTCATCCCCTATCTCCTCCTCCTCCTCCTGCCGCTATTCTTATGTTTCATTTCCTCCTCTCTTGCACACCTCTTCCTTCCCTTCGATATGTTAACGTAAGGTTTGTCTGCATTGTTTACTATATAGACCTCTTCACCCTTCGTCACATTCCCGCCCCCTCCGCCCCCTGCTGGCATGGGCGTGGCCAGGCAGCAGGTGGGGCCGGGGGAAGCAGCAGCCATTTTTGTCACTGTTTTCCTGAGGATCCACCCCTTCTTGACGGCCTCCTGGTGACGATACTGCCACCTCCCACACCTAAAGGGATACACTGTTTCTTGGGGAGCGTTGTAAATGTGGTATATCAATCTCTCTCTCTCTCTCTCTCTCTCTCTCTCTCTCTCTCTCTCTCTCTCTCTCTCTCTCTCTCTCTCTCTCTCTCTCGCTCTCTCTCTCATCCCTTTCCCCTTGTTACCTGTGGGGCGGAAGAGCCAAGCGGTCCTCGGGTATACAGTACAGTCAACGCTTAGACGGGGTGGCAGCGGCGGCGGCGGCACCCCTGCGGCCCGCCCTGAGCTATGGCAGTGCGTCACTTAAAAGCTTCTCGTCAGATCTCTGGGTAGATTATCGGCGGCATCAGCACGTTCCCGGGCACGCCGCGATGCAGGCCGATGCGGAGGGCGAGGCTACTGACTGACTCACACACCACCTCCACCCCCAATACCACCTCTGCTACACAGTCCACCATTAATACCACTACTACTGTCGTTACCATCAGTATTACGACGATTACCTCCAATGGTATAGCAAAAGTAGTAACACCACTATCACCAACACCATTATAGAAATGAACACGATCATCTACATCGTATTACCAATGTCACTGCCGCCGTCACACACCACAACCATCATCATTACCAATTATAACAATCTTTAATTAAAAATAGATGTTTCCGAGTACTCTCTCTCTCTCTCTCTCTCTCTCTCTCTCTCTCTCTCTCTCTCTCTCTCTCTCTCTCTCTCTCTCTCTCTCTCTCTCTCTCTCTCTCTCTCTCTCTCTTCATCAACATCACAAGCATCTTATCTGCCGCTTTTTATACATTCAAATCATCAGTTCCATCTCGATCACTTAGGAGTTGAAGTCACTGTGAATCACTGATGATGCTCCCTTGTTGTTTTTCTGCGACACCGTATGAGGAGGAATTATGAGTTGCGTTGAAGCTCGGCGTTGAATATAAAGTACTGTATTGAGTGAGTACTTGAAACTTAATTGATAGTTGCGCAAGTGTAAGAGAGTTGTAAAGGTAACTAGTGTTGTAGGAATGAATGATTAGTTGTTTTGGGCAGATGAATGGCGAGTAAATGTTTTGATTGATAAACTGATTGATTAGTTAAAAAAGAAATGAACTGAATGATGAATAAATGAATTGATGGGTGTTAGAGGAACCAAATGATTTTTTCTTTATAGTCCACGCCCTTCAACACCTAAATACACTTCCTCTACCACCCTTTACTAACCATAAAACCTTAAAACGCCCTTCTACTTTCTTTACGCACCACACCTTCCTTACATC
>JAPQNM010000045.1:19744212-19779212 GCA_029783475.1 Metacarcinus magister
TCTCTCGTGGTAAAGTACTCACTCACATTCACAAACACGAGAAACTTGTGGTGAGCGTAACAATTCCGTCATTACTTGAAGACCACATGGAACACACAACCCTCAAGGCGATGCTCCTTCCTTCCTCCCCTCACACTCCTTCCCCGCTTCCCCTCCCTTCTCTCCCTCACTATACTTGCATGCCGCCCGCTCCTTGACATACGCGATAACGAAAGTATGTGAAGAGCCTTGAGCTGTTTCCCCTTGCATGTGTCTCGTGCATTTCCAGCTCCCTACAGCCAGCACATGACTCAAGTTCGTGCCCACAATACATGCAAAAGATTTAGCCAATCAGTTTTACTTGCACACACGTATATACAAAGATGTTAAAGAGTGATGCAACTAATTATCTATACACTCATACAACACTGAAAAAAAGTAACAGGTTTTTACACATATTTAAAGGTACTTGTTGCTGTCCCATACACACATACACGCACTAGTTTTATACACTCACATTCCGGCAGACGCAAGTAGACAGACGGATAACACTTGGCTTCACACACTCAAGCACAACTACAACACATAACTACCTTCCTCTCCCTGGTTAAGACTAATGCCCTAATTAATGCTCCACACTTATTTTTTTCTTCAGAGCGGGAAGTTCTCTCTTGGCAGGTAACACTCCATTTAGATAGAGATCCAAGTCCCTAAGTTTCTTTTTTCTATTCTTCTCCTCCTCCTCCAGCTCATCCTTTTTTTTCCCCCCTCACGTCCTAACATTGAAAAAACATATTTCGGCTAACGTAATTTCATCACATATTATAAACTACAAATCTAAGCAAGAAATCATTGAAGTGGCAAAAAAGTGATCCTCAAAAATGACTTCCTGAACCCAACAATTCATCTTCGACAATTCGTAAACCGTGTTAGCTGCAGTTTGGGAAGTTGATCAGGTTAGCACTATCAACACTTAGGCGGTGGTCACGGTGGGTGTTGGTCGGGGCGTGTATCAGTGGAAGACCTTTGTTCTAGTGAGAGTAGTGGCGAGGGTTGGAGCTTTGGAGGGAAGCCTGTGAGCTCTGCCATAACACTATCAATGTATTTGTTAGTATTGACGACATAGTTCCTCCAGATGTGTATGTGTGTGTATGTGTGTGTATGTGTGTGTGTGTGTGTATGTGTGTGTGTGTGTGTGTGTGTATGTGTGTGTGTGTGTGTGTGTGTGTGTGTGTGTGTGTGTGTGTGTGTGTGTGTGTGTGTGTGTGTGTGTGTGTGTGTGTAGTTATGGTATTTTGACTGCTGTTCCGTGTAAAGTTCTCCTTACTTTCCCCATCTTTGTATATCGTGACACAAATCCCCGGCAGACATACAGTTCCCTGGAGAACACGTCCAGAATGGCCTCACCACTCATACATAATGCCGAGGATAATTGTATAATAAAATCAAAAGGTTTATATCCTAAGTATGCGGAAGACAATAAAGAAACTCCAGGCCTCGCCTCCCCACCATTAATATCCCCTCGCGCCATAAAGGGGGCGGCGCGCCCCTCCCAGGAAGAGCCACAATCGCTGGTTTTATCGCGGCCTCCGCCTTTATTATCTCTCCTCCAATCGCAGCCCACCACCTGTTATCCATCGACCAATCACGTATCAGGAAGATGAGCGTGGCCGGGAGCTTCCGCACAAGCATTAGGCGTTTCACTTTAGGTGGATGAGCGACGTAATGGTTTGTTATGGCCGCGGCCTCGATCCCTCTGAGTCCATCTCACGGAGCGGAATGTTCCCTGTGGTCGCACCGGGGGAACCTCAGGTCCAGAGAGACGCTCCTCCTCCCTCCGCCGGTGAGGGGCCGAGGGACAACCAGGAGATCGATGCGCTGCTCTTTATGGGTTTAGGTTTCTCAGCAGACATAGTCTAGAACTTTACTTACACCTTGAATGTATACATTTTGAACTTGCATGAAAGCGTGCTGCCACACTAAGTCTTGTAGGTGTGACGTGTTAGTTACAATGACTCGAAGGCTTTAAAGCGATCATTCCAAGGACGCCATGTTGATCATGTAAGCGAGGTTGGTGGCGCCATGACTGGCTGACTGGCCAGGGTGAGAGGGTTGGGGGACACGGTAGTGAAATAAAATCATGATTCTAGAACACAGTGTAGTAGCCGTGTATTTGTGATTGCATCACTTATGTTACTGATTGCTCTTATGTTGCAGGTACCTCGTCCGTTGTCCATGAAGAAGGATGGCATCCAGACCCGCAACCGCAAGCTGAGCTCCAAGTCCAAGAAGAAGAAGGGAATGCTTGGCTTCCCGGACATGCTGAAGCCCCTGGACAAGGGCGGCTTTGGTGGCTTTGGCACCGGCGGCGGCGGGTTCGGCTCCATGTCCCACTACATGTACGGCGGCCAGATGCACGGCTCCTCCATGGCGGGCGGCTTCATGTCGGCGCCGCCTATGCACAGCATGTCAGCCATGTCGGGCGTCGGGCTCGGCCTCTCATCCACCTCACAGATCCAGATCCCCTCCGCGTCAAGCTTAGGACTCACGTCATCGAACAGTATAGTGGGTGCGATGGCCTAGGGACACGCCTCCGCCGACGGCCGCAGCAGCCTGTTTGCCAGTCTCAGCCGCGAGGGCATGGCTGCCTTCACGTCCGCTACCCAGCCAATGGAAGCAGCGGACCAGCAGCCCTCCTACAGCGGCGCCCACCTCTACTCCTCACAGAACGTCTCTGGGGGAAGGAGTGGGATGGGACAAGCAGGCTGCGGAGACACAGGGCTCAACAGTGGGTACCACGGGTCTATGGCCTCCCACCTGCCCTCCTCATCAGGTGCCACCTGATGCGGTGCTCGCAGCCGTCGCGCGGACCAATAGCACAGCCCAGCCGGCGTCCAAGTCTTTCAGGTGCTAGTGATAGGCAGTGTGTCCAGGGTGTGTCGCAACACTCTCAATACTCCAGCGTACTACTCACCTCATTCCACTGACACTGTGATTATTACCTTTCTGAGGTCACTATTTATTCGAGGAGAGCTATAGAGGCAGAACTGGTCTCTCGAGGACTGCAGGACCAAGTCTTCTGCCCTGCTGCTTCGCTCTCAGCGTAAGTGACCGCGGGAATCCTAACCCAACTTTGCTCGTACGGTGGCGCGCTACAGGACTGGACCTTCAACGCAAAGTTGAGTCTCATCTCACTTGACTCCCGCAGCTGGTGGCGGGTGGTGCAGTCCTCATCTTTCTCTTCTCTATTCTGCACAGTGACAAGTTCGGACTTTTAAGTCCAGTTTTAGAAAACTCAGATTAACCCCGGGCTTTTGAAGTCGATTTCTGATATTAGTAGTATCTACTAAACAATAAATAACTTGTAAAACATGAACAGGACGTACCCCAGCCCGGCCTGGGGCGACTGTTTGTCAGATGGCGCACGTGGTGTGTTCAGCACGACGGGCGACGTGTAGATAAGTGACTGAATGTAAATTTGTTTATCTCTATAATTACTAGTCGGCTATTTTTATCATAACGTGTTTCCTTACTGTATTACCCTGGCCAAAAACGTTTCCACATGTTGAATGAATTTCACAAATAAGTTAACTTAGTCCGTTAGAGTAATTCTGCTTTGTTATACAATACATTGTACAGGCATTGGTGTCACTCTTCAATACCTGAACACGCACTTGGAGGGTGTAAAGCGAGCAGGGCGGCAGCGAGGCTGACCTGCCTTGCACCTCCCTCCACTCGTGCTCGTGACCACTCTGGGACTGTCACTCCTGGCCAGGGTAATGGACGTTTCTGTGGTTTCTGGAATATTTATGTAGTGCGCGACGATGCTTTCTCTGTAAAGTGTCTCATTTGTTTTAACCATAAATAGCATTGAGAGGAATCTTGCATGTATTGTGAAGCAAACGCCGGCACACCGCCTGCCCCGGGCCCGTGTGGCAGCCAGGCACGGCCTCGCCTCGGGCTACTGCAGCGCCCAGCGAGGCCCTTGTTGCCCCGCGCTGATGTGCCGCACAGCGCACAGTGCACTGCGTTGATGTCACATTTGTAACATTTTACTGTAAAGGAGAAAACTGCTTTCTCTTAAGAAGAAATCAATGTTTACAACAGGACCATTGGTGTTACGGGCCAGAGTGATGGGCAAAACCATATTCGTTAACACTGTTCAGGTGTACTTTTTTTTTTCCTAAGCTCCTAACATTCAGTACTCTTGTTGATTCATTACTATTGACAATGTGACCATCCGACATCACCAACCGACTAAACCCAAGGAATTTCCAACGCTCTGCCTTACCGCTCCGCTGTGTTGTTTGCGTCAAATTCTCGGATAAAAAACATTAAATGAATCTTGTTTATCTCCTTTGGTGTCATGATTCCCTCAATCCTTAAGAACACTGTGACAAGATTTTTCACCACCTCGTAAGTACAACGTTTGTGATTAAAAAAAAAATAATTATTTCCCTTACCCATCAATAGTTTTTACTCCCGCACCCACTCCGCCTCTTCAAGTATGTACATGACAAAAAAAAAATCTGAAAATCACAACGAACACAAAATCTAAATAAAATGTGTATAGAAGAAATGGCATCACAGTATTTATGTTTTGATTTAATAAAGATTTGTATAATGAACCGCGGCTCTGCTTCTCAAGGTCATGCCAACAAGGGCGTCATTCCTGCCAACGATATTGCCTCCTCACGCCCATCCCTCTCACCCTACACTCTTTCCTCACCTTTCATATACCTCGTTTTCCTCCCCACCTTTTCCTCTTCCTCCCCTTCTTCCCCATGTGTTACCCTCCAAGTCACTACCTCCTGCTTCTCTAAACCTATTAAACGTATACTTCCCCTCACTACCCCTCACCCTTCCCCTACACTTCCCTACCTATATACTGTCCCACCCATATAATTACTCCTTACTCCTCCCCATGACCAAACACCAGGAACCTTTGTAACACTGACATTCCCGCATTATTCTTCTCTCTCTCTCTCTCTCTCTCTCTCTCTCTCTCTCTCTCTCTCTCTCTCTCTCTCTCTCTCTCTCTCTCTCTCTCTCTCTCTCTCTCTCTCTCTCTCTCTCTCTCCTTCAATATAATTTTCCATATTGCTTGACTTTTTCCCAAATTCTACCCTTGTTGCACAGTCCTCCCGTCCTGCTCCTCGTCCTCGTCCTCCTCCTCCTCCTCCTCCCTCACCACCGCTCAGGGCCTCATGCTACATGGTTCCCGGACGCCGCGAACACGGTAGGTATTGACTCCCTGCCTGGCTAATGAGGGGCGGAGCGTCAGGACCCTTGCTCTCCTATTGGCTCCACCCGCCGGCAAGGTCTTCACTCTTGTTTATTGGATGGTGCTCCGCTAATTGTCGTTCAGCGGGGCCGACGGGGAAGCGCTCATGCGTGCACGGATGTGGTTGTGGCAGTAGTGGCGGTGGTGGTGGTGGTGGTGGCGATGTGTCAGGCGAGCTAGGTTCATCATGTGGATTGCTGCTGCTACTGCTGCTTCTACTACTGATGATGATGAGGAGGAGGAGGAGGATAAATAGAGTGAAAAATATGGATAACTGATGATGGATTTACGTACGTTTATGGGTGCCACTGTAAGGATTGAATGTACGTACGTGGGTGATGCACACACACACACACACACGCACACACACACGCGCGCGCACACACACACACACACACACACATATAAATATATATATATATATATATATATATATATATATATATATATATATATATATATATATACACACACACACACAGCTAAACAGACATACAAATAGGCCAAATGTTGTAAAAAGACATACAAGTATATACAGTAAATTGTTACATAGACATGAAGGCAGAGGAATATATAAGGAATATATAAGATATATAAAAGATAGATGCCTCATGAAAGAGGATTTTTTTAGCTGTAGACAAACACACTGATGTAAGCATTATTTATGTTATTGTAAAGACCGTTTTGTTTCAATAAAAAAAAATAATATATAAAGGAGAGAGAGAGAGAGAGAGAGAGAGAGAGAGAGAGAGAGAGAGAGAGAGAGAGAGAGAGAGAGAGAGAGAGAGAGAGAGAGAGAGAGAGCGAGAGCAAGCCAGCGCGAGCGCGAGCGCGAGCAAGAGAGAGAGAGAGAGAGAGAGAGAGAGAGAGAGAGAGAGAGAGAGAGAGAGAGAGAGAGAGAGAGAGAGAGAGAGAGAGAGAGAGAGAGAGAGAGCAGTTGTAACGTTTCATCAATGATTTTTCATCCTCTGGTGTTTAGATTCAGATAAGTAAAATGGAAAGGAAAGTCTGTCGATATAAGACGATCAGATTCCAATCCCTGATACAATTGAAGCACTGAAATCCAAGCCCGTAACAGCAGGGTCCACTCGCTGAGGGTGAGAGGCTGACACAGCCACCGATGGTCACTCTGCTGTTAGGACGCGTTGAAGGCCTGCATGACCACTCCCAGAACATGATGAAGGAAACGATACGAATAGATCATTAAAATTGTCGATGATGGGATTATTGATCAAATTGTTTAGTGATAATTCAATTGAACTGTTAAAACAATGTTGTACAAGTGATGATGAGTAGGAAACAACGGCTCCTCAGTGCTTACTAACAGCCTGGAGGCAGCGCTCGTCAGCAATAAGTTTTAGATGTCATGCAAATAACAACATACTGTCTGCATAGTTGTGGCCAAACCCACACATCAAGCCAATGGGAGAATATGATTGTTTCCTTTCTGGTCCAATTTTTCGTCTTGGTCGAGTGACCGAGGCTGTTCACATTCCTCCTCAACTTCCGGGAGAGCACACACGCTGAGGTACCAAGAGCGTCTTTCCGCAGGCGACCCTTGTCCTCCTCCCACCATAACAGATGTTCTGTCAGAGGGCATCACGCAGCCACGTTGGCCTCACAATCAGCCGTGTGTAGCTTTGCAATGTGAAATTAAGGGAATAAAAACCCACATGAATGACCAGCAAGGTGGTAGGGTGCAGGAACTTGTGGCAGAACAGAACGCGCCAGGCCAAGCCGCCAGCACCGAGGCTGTGATATGCACACCTCAAGCAACGACACAAAAATACTCCGAGGCTCCTTCAGAAGGAGGGTTATTTGTCGGGGTGATGCTCGCTGCTATGCCTTTGATGGGTGGGAGCCCCAAGGCAGTCTCCTAGTCTCCCAGCCTCCCGGACCTCATGCTGGGACGCCGCCACGCATACCGCGTGTTGCAGGCGTGTTGGGATTGGCCAATCTTGCTCTCATCTCTGATTGGCTCGATGATACAGGAGTCATTGTTTCATCAGCCAATGGTATCACTGTTATCTGATGGCCACAGGGAACATGCCACCTGAGACCTTGCTACGTAACACACCCCTTCTTTGATGCCACCTTGCAAACTTGTCCACTAATGACTCACTGGTGTCTGTCAGTCTGCAGTGTAGATGCATGACCACAGTGGGCAACGCGTGCCTCAGCGGGCAAGACGAGTGTGTTGGGTTCACACCGCCAAACGCACCACGAAAAAAATAATAATAATACATGATGATGATGATTATAAGATAATAATAAAGAAAATTATAGAAATAATAACAATGATGATGATAATAATAATAATAATAATAATAATAATAATAATAATAATAATAATGATATTAATACCAACAACAACAACAACAACAACAACAAAAACAACAACAATGATAATGATAATAACAATGATAAAAACAATAGAACCAGAGTAATATAAATACGCAAGCATAATAGATAAAGTTTCCCGGATGCCTAGTGGCACAATACCTAGGATTTTCTGTTGTCACCACCACTCCTGTTCTACTCCACCTCCACCTCCACCTCCACCTCCACCACCACCACCACCACCACCACCACCATCCACCACATCAGGTATGCACGCGAGGGACTAGGTTTTCCAAAGGGCATACCATCTCACTCTCTGTCTTTATGCTGCCACTAACTCCAAGCAACCTGAAGTACGATTTCACAATAGTTGGGTCAGAGTTGTTCAGTTACAATGAACGCAAGACAAATTTTCAACGATAAATTTCCACGTGATATAAAACAGATCTGAAGTACATATATCCATCCTACACTTCATATTTCCCATGTAAATATTTCATTTCCTTTTGTTATTATGTTTACTGATCATGAAATAGGTTCAAGATGCAGATATATATAAGTTCAGTAGATGTACTCAAGTAGGAGAATACAGCCTTGGTTACAAAGAACCTCTAGTGTTACACGATTGTTACATTTTTGGTAACCAGCAAAACGGCACTGTAACATACACGAGTGTACTGTGTTGCGTGGAAAAAAGAAAACGTAGGAAGATGATTTGTGGAAGAAAAACGAGTATATTCAGGGGTACTTCTATAAAGGCAAGACACTCGTTTCCTCGTCGGACTTACTCACCTAGTTCTGTGGGCCGCCCCTTTAAGGCATAGGGCCCACGTCATCCATTCCTTGGATGGCAACCTTTAAAAAAAAAATTTTAAATCACCTAGTTAAGCCTAACCATTTAATGTAACACATTTAAGGAATGGAACATAAGAAGTGTGGCACACCAATTCAATTCTTTTAATGCATAGGAAAAACTGTAACGAAGTAGGTATATCAGTTGGAAAAATGTGCAAAAAAGAAAAAATTATTTACTAATTAAACTTGAAGTACATATGTATAGTATTTCTATCACAAGAATTTAACAAGAGAACAGCCGGTGGGATGCGGTAAACCAGTGGATGACCATTCGAAGCGGCACGCAAAGTGAAGCAGTCAGAGGGAGAAGAAGAGAGAGAGGTCAGAAAATGGAAGGTCACGGACATGCAGTACTAGCTGGGCGAGGACAGCCTACCTATAAGCCCACCAGTTGCTAGGGTTGGCTAGGTGCTGCAACCTCGCCTTGAGTACTGCATCCAGGCCTGGGCTCCATACACCAAAGGTGACATAAGGCAACTGGAACAAGCCCAACGAAGAGCCACCAAACTAGTCCCTGAGCTGTCTGGTCTTACATATGAACAGAGACTGACTCAGCTAGGCCTCACTACACACGAAGAACGTAGAGTTAGAGGCGACATGATTGAGACTTTTAAAATTCTGAAAGGGTTCGATAAGGTTGGAGATGAATTTCCTAAAGTTAGCGCCTAGAGACCGGCATATGGAGACAAGAGGACATAGCCGCGTGTGAGGAACTGCACCTGCCTCGTCTTCCCCTAATTAGTGGTTGAACTACCACTCTCGTCTGCCGGCGCTTGTTCACCGGCTTCCCCGCCACTACCCCACCCCCTTGTCCAGGGGTAGGGGGGTAGTCTAACGGAGCCAAGCTCCACGCCACCGGCTTGGAGAAGGACAGAACGCCTCAGCTCTCACACCTGACAACACCTCACCACCTGCTGCTGGTTCTCAACATTCCGAAGGCATTTCTGGAGACTTGGGCTCCCTTCCAGTGTGCCCTTCAACTGTACCTACACCATTCGACCCTTCCTGCTGTCTGAGGAACAATCTACGTTGCCGAGTGTTGCTGTCACGCATCTCACCCTCCAGACAGCTGTACAGAGAGTTATTTGGGTGTCATACCCCTGCTCTGGTAATTGTTTACGAGCAGTTCGTCGTTGGTGATTTATTTTGGCTTTTAGCCTACTGTTTGCTATTTGTGTGTAAATATATTCGGGGTATAATACTCCATGATTTTTCTTCCCCACAACTCTATAAAAAGATAATATTAATTGGTAGTCACCTCGGCCCTGACACCGCGCCACACCACCACCAAGAGGAACAAGTTTTTCAGTTCAAGAATTGCGGACAAATGGAACAGTCACTGAAAATGTAATAAAAAGTACCACAGTTAACATGTTTAAAAACAGATATGACCAGTTTGAGACTAACAAAACTGGGAAGAGGCAACCCTTATGAGCTTTGACTCTCTTGCCTCTTTACTATCACTATGGTAAGCAATCGCCACCCAGCGGAGTGAGTGGCAAGGAGCAGCCAGCCTCCCCCACACTCCCAAATGGGTGGCGAGTATCGCCACCCATTTGGGAGGGTGGGCGAGGCGTTTCCCGCACCTGTTCATCACCCGTGGAGTAGGTGGTGAGGTGCTGATGCATCTTCACCAGTATTCATTACCGGTGACTGAGCATCTTTGTTACCTTCATCCTCCGGGTCTTTTATTTCCTTTACCTCTCGACTTGCTGTGTTAGTTTCAGTCACTTCTATTTCTGAAGATGAACAATCTCCTGGCTCGACCAACACGTCACAAGTAACGTCTGCTTGTGTTTCTACGTGCACTGTTGCTGTACTTACTACAGCCATGTTATTAGTGTTTGGGAGGGTAAAAGGCGAAGCAGTTTGTTCGTATTCATCGCCAATATTCTCCGTGCTCGCGTTCTTCGTCAGCAGAACCGATTTCGGATTCAGTGACTTAGTTGAGAGCAGCAGCCTTTCTTTTCAAGTGGTTTAATAAAGGCATAGTTGGCTTGTTCGGCCTTGGTGCAGCCTACCCACGTTTTCTGTCGGGCGTACACTTTTGGGAGGCAGCAACACAACCAGGAGAAGCCCGCCATGTCTACTTCATCCTCATATGTGTACAGACGATTCACCTTACATCCGCAACACTTCCCCCTTCCCTCCCTCTACCCGTAGTAAACTTTGGAACCTGGCGGGAAACATTGCCTTTCCCCATTAAATATCACTAGAAAACATTAATATTTTGTCTCCAAAGTAATAACTTCCTAGCTGGGCTTTAGAGCCATATCAATCTTCTTTTTTTTTTCTTCACGGGTGACTGACATATCAGGCGGTAAGGTTAGACCTGATTATGTACGAAACTTTTTATTTTATTTTTTTCTCTATAATAACCTAACCTAGCCTACCATAACCGGATCTAAATAATGGACCGTAAATGTAAGTAACCTAATCTGCCATCCTTGAGCGTATTGTTTGATCCGAGTGATAGCCGACGTCTGTTTACAAATACAAAGTTCTACACATGCGCAGGAGCAACCTTAACTCCGGAAACTTTATACCGTCACACCAAAATTACCTCCGTCACTGGAAACCTCACCTCACAAACTTCTACTCACGTATGTTCGTAAGTTTCGTCACTATATGCAACATAGACTGGAAAAAAGTTTATCCAACCTAACCTGAGCTAACCTAACCTATTCATTATTATTTTTTGTTTACTTCAGAAATTAAAGATCACGTCATTATTGCCAGTAAATAAGGATGAATCTGCACTGGTTATAACTTATCGGTTATTCAATACACTGCAATACAACTCCATACATATATATAAAAAAAAAAAACATCATGACAATATAATAAATAATTACTTAAGGCAGACGCATTTAAACTACGTTAGGTTACTCCCATAAATAGGCTACACCAGTAACACCACACACGTCTGCCACACAACACCGCATATTGTACTCACCAACACCGGCCACACCACGACATCAGCAGCAGCAGGAAGGTTACACGATGTTCAGAAATCCTTGCTACGCACACACTTTAAGCCACACCTCCCGTCTTCATTAATCAAGGTAAAGAGTGAACAATCAGCCATTCGTAAAGTGGGTGATTATCTGTCCTCATCACCCTCTTAATTGTTTGGAAACCACCTGTTTATGTTTGTGTTCACACCCACACACCCACACACCCACCCACACACTACCCGCGCAATGTAAGCAAACAGACGATGCTGATGCGAGACACCTGTCAGCCGTTTCGTTTCACTCTCGAGCTATGATGAAAAGTGGTGTCTATTGTGTCCCCATCTAGGGGACACACGGGCTTTCTGGAGCTTGTGTGTCAGTAGGTAGAACATTCTCTCTTCTTTTCATTATAGAAAACGTATTGCACTGATATATTTTAAGGGGAGCTGTTTCGAAAATATTTTAAGGTTAACTTTTCCAAAAATCCCTGTGTACAAATGTAGGAACTATATTCGTAGGACAAGATCTTCTCCCTTCTTCATCTTTGTATAATCATAAACATAGTTGTAATGATAATCCCCATCATAATCACTGGAATACCTAAGCATGTATACTTATTAGTTGTGCCGTAAATCTATGCGTATCTTTACACCGTGAGTGCTGAAGAGCTGTGGTTTAAGGGAACACAGTACTTTGACCACACACCTCCATCCACACAGGTGGTCTGACTCCAGTCCTTCTTAACGAAAAGAAACATACTCGTGAAGAAGGAAGGAAATTGTAGAATATAATTAAATCACAATATAAATGATGGGAACTAAATGCTTGAGCTTTGATTAATAGATTTTATTGTAGGCTCTGACTACTACTACTACTACTACTACTACTACTACTACTACTACTACTACTACTACTATTACTACTACTACTACTACTACTACTACTACTACTTCCGTTTTACTTCCATTATAAGCTTATTTTCCTTAATTTTTCAAAGACCAATACATAATTCCTATATGAAGCGCTCCTTGATAGTACATCTCAGTGTATTAAGTGTAAAACTATAAGTAATAGGTAATGTTTAAAACAATGATAAATAATGTTGACGCCCATGGGATCAGGAAAAAAGTATATGCCACTGTACTGTAATCTCGCTCCTGATGAAATAATCATAGTGAAAAAACAAGTGATAAGCGTTCACCTTGAGATAACACCGATACATTAATGAGGTGGTTGAGTCTGTACCCACCATAACAGGTATTAAAGGTATTCATTGTTCCATTCACCGAGGAAATGTTTACATATCGATAGGGAGGGATCACAACTGTAAAATGATATATAACGAATTATGCATGTTCAAATGTGAGCCATGCAGACAAAGAGTGATATTAACTACAGTAAGTTGATTAAGACACAGAGTTTAGAGTGACGAAGGGTTCTATTCTATATGCAGACCACATCATTCTGCCAGCAGCCCTTTTACTACTGCCACGGAAGGTAATGAAAATATACGAGTACACGAAGTGCCCCAAGGGAAGCATCCATCAAGCATACATCACTCCACTACCGTGCATCTAAATGTCTGTGAAAATGTATATATTATGTGCACCAAGGTTGTCTCTGTCATACCCATAACTATTGAATACATGAACGTAAAATAAGCTGAATGATCTGTGCATCCAAAGAGCATCTTAACCTGTCTTAAACTGATAGCTTCGGAGACCAAAATATGCGGGTCGGGATGTTGAACTACTTGTGACCTCCTTTGACATAGGATTACAGAAAACCAGTGGAAATAGAACCGATGCTCCTCACCACGACAACACAGGCACCAAATACGTAAAAAAAAAAAAAGTGAGATATCTAACGTGTTACCATTATTCACTTGTTAATTAAAAAGGTGAAAATATTAAAAATTACCTCTATAGGAAGCAGAGGGATGATTTTTTATTTATGTTTTATTTACTCTAGTCTCATTTTTCAAGCGAAAGTAATAATTACGTATCAAATTATGAAATTCCTACAGTGGCATTTAAAGTTGTGCTGTTGGTATTTCGAGATGATCAAAACACCAAAATAGGTGTAACAATAATACATATACTATTTGTATTAACTTGTAACTTATCCATGCACGTTTAAAGCAAAACAAAATAGAACAAAATAATGTCATGAACAATTTGTAATGATTATTTATTTATTTATTTTTTTCTTATTTTGTAATTGTCGGCGACGTTTGTGACAACAAAACAAAACAAAATATAAAACAATAACTGGTTTCCCGCTCCTGAAGAGAATAGTGAATAGTCAATATTTTTTTTTTTTAAATCACACACACACACACACACACACACACACACAGACTGTCGCATCATCATGACACAACACATGTAAGTACCACAGCAATCGTGACAGAGTTTAAAGGTAGCATTTCACATCCATTTCTTTCACTATAAGGAAACAAAATCAGGGTCGAGCACGAAGGTAAAACATATGAATGATATGTTATGTGGTAATTGCTTCAGTAAGATATCAATACATATACACTTCTTACTATGTCATTCATGTTTTAAATATCATCATCACGTGCCTTGTAGTACATATTTCCATCTCTATCTCCTTTTGTGACTCAGTCCTACACTGACAGTAAGTCATATCAAGGACATTTAACACTTAACTACATTACCACAATATTCTCCCCCAAAGTACAAATTTTACTTCTACAAAAGAATTTCATTTGACTGAATTTCTCTGTGAGCGAAAACCTCGATGTCAAAATGCTTCGACAAGTCTTAATGAAATATCATGATTAGATGGTTGTTTCTCAACAAATAGATTTAATTATCAATTGTAATTTATTTTTAGTTCATTTATAGTAACAATTCACGAATATAGTGACATTCCTGACAAGTTATAAGGATATTTCCTTTCATTTGTTAGGGTTGCCATAATCTAATTTTTGAACGAAAATCTCCGTAAGAGGCGCCACCACTTCTGTGGACGACTGTACATGCCGTCATGATAACCAGTTGAAACGCTTATCATTGAAGAAGAAAAAAGAAAGGCAAAATCTGACGTTCAAAAACTGAGGGAGAGACAAGTATATGGGAATGGTGAGAAGTGGCAACTGTCCCAAGAGATGGAACCTTCCCTACCACACTCAGCTTGGTAGTATCAGTGACTCAGTGTTATGAAGCTACAGTGTATCAGTGTTCCTTGACGTAGACACAGGTACACGACGTACACCTGGGTTCCTGTCATTCAACTCGCCTTCATTGACTGTCTTACTGCTGTTACTACTGTGAGTGCTGTTTAAATACTCTCACTTTCTTCGTTTGTGAGCTAGCTGGTGAATGACAGATTAAGCTTAGAGTATACAAACGTAGGAGTGCGTGAGTGTGTTGCGCTTGAGTGGTGGAACAGACATCCTTCCACCTGGCAGACCTCATTAAAGACAGGAATGTTGTGTTAGCTTTTGATGTGAAAAAAATAGACCAGGAAGGAGTGAGTGTGTTTGTGTGTGTGTGTGTGGTGGGTGTGCGTGTGTGGTGTGTGTGTGTGTGTGTGTGTGTGTATTTACCTAGTTGTAGTATACAGGGCCTGAGGTACACTTGTGTGGTCCTGTCTCCGTATCTATATTTGTGCAGTTTTTCCTTCAGTTGTACATTGTTTGCCATTATAATCCCTTCTTTCAGTGCATTCCAAGTATTTATACTTCTCTGGGGAAAGCTGTATTTTATTGTGTTGTTCTAGTAAATTGCTTTCTGTATTTTTTCCTTGTGTCCCCTCATATATCTAACCTCTCCTTTTCTTTGACCCCTGTGCCTCACCTGGCTATACCTGTAAAAATTGCCCCTCAACAAAATGCATGTGTGCAAACTGCACCCAAGAGCATAATGTGTTCTTCCCAGGCTGTCCTTTCTACAGATTTAAATTGGAGGTTGCTACCCTCCGCTTCAAACATGGCCTAACACTCAAAGAAGCCAGTCAAAAAGTCTGTGTCAGTGGCTTCCAACAGGTCCCTCTCTCTTAGAGCATCTCCATTAACACCCCACAGACCACAGCTACCACTACCTTTCCCTCTACTTAATCCCATCTTCCTTCCTCCACTCATACCTCTTAGCTTTTATTTATTTTGTAATGGTCAAAAGATTTATATTGTGAGTCTAGAAGCTTAAAGAATGCACTCTTAAAAATACAAAAACACATCCAGTTTTTGTTGTTGTTTCCTCTTCAGTGTGTGAAGGTACAAATTAGTGATGAAAGCCTCTCGTGCTGTTAAATCCTATTTGCTTCCCGAACAGGAAACGAAAATATGATACAAAAGATGTTTGAAACTTTCTTTTTAAGTAATTTCCGGAGCTCGTGCCGGTGTGGCATGTAAAAGTGACGACCGTCGAAAAAGTGGCGACATCGCTTCTGCGCATGCGCTGGGAGTAGAAATGTCGTACTGTTGTCGGCAGAATGTTGAGATGATGGTGGTCGGTCATCACTACAGTCGTTCGCTGTACGCGATAGAATGAGGAAGAGTTTGTCATTAATAAAGTTATGTAAATATGCATGCCACACCGCCTTGATTCTGAGGCACTTCAACTGTAGCATAAACAAACGAAAAGTAAAGCCTACATTTGCAGGTGCTTCTTAATTCTATAATCTATATACACAGAATGAGGGTATTTACGAATAGTTACTAGTACCTAAATGGGATCAATCACATGTGTGTGTTTCAGTAACGATTTTCTTTATCTTGGTAAAAAATTAGGTCAAGTAGCAATAAGGCGCGGTACTGCCCCAGCGTCTAAGTGTCTGACAAATCACTAGTAATAGATTGTCAGAAATGTACTTATGATACTCGTTATGCTTCAAGGTTGTGAAAGTCATTGGTCACTGGTATCCCTTCCTTACAGATCGTGAACATGTGGCCAGAACTGTTTCTTTTCGCCCTGCTGCTGCTGCTTCTACGATACTACTTCACCAGGCCGCAGGGCTTACCACCAGGTAAGAAAGATAAACACAGACAGGTTTATCATAATATATATTGTGTGTGTGTATATATATATATATATATATATATATATATATATATATATATATATATATATATATATATGTGTGTGTGTGTGTGTGTGTGTGTGTGTGTGTGTGTGTGTTTCCAGCCAGACAGGTGATCCTTGCAATCCTTTCCAGGTCCGATGGTGATCCCGTACCTGGGAAGTATGCTTCAAATGGACTCTGCCATGGTGAGGAAGAACAAGAAGATATACGGTGATATATTTCGGCAAGTATTGCACACAATCATTGGAGTGTTACAGAGGTGGCAGACCGCAATGTTGTGGAGTATTCTTTCTCAAAAAAACTTTAATAGATATTCATTTATTTTCAATAATGTATAAATGTTCTATATAATTTATGGTGATGGACTTTCATTATATCAATGCATTACTAGAGCAAACTGCACCGAACTCCAGTACACGTGCAAAGAGAATCCTTATCACTGCGAGGAAGGATGAGGTAGGTGTCGCGTGGGGCCTCACTTGCAGTGCCTTAAAAGCGTGGAGTGAGCACTTGATTCTTCTTTGCTGTGACCACACTTGATGTCACTGTCCATACTGTATCTGTCTCATTTACACTTCTTGTCCGCAGGACTGAACTGGGGTCATCCACGTTTATTTTCCTGTGCAACTATAAGCTCATCAAGGAGACTCTTTCAAGGATTGAGATGTCGAGTCGTCCCTCTTTTGATCTTAATTTCATTTTATCTGACGGAGTTCCAGGAGGTTAGTTACCTGATACAGTTTTGTAATTTTTTTTTATATGAACAAGGCTTTCTCAATTGATGTTTTCAGGGGAGGGTAGTACAGCAACTATTTTTAGATTTTTAGTATAGCTTAAAGAAAGGATGTGATATTGAATTACAATATTTCATTTCAGCACAATACAATAATATGCGAGCAGCAGAGAAATAACTAATTATTACCTTGTCATTACCTGAGCATCGTATGCACGGGCCTTGTGGTGTGTGAGCTGATCTGTAGTACTGCATCATGCCACCACCTCACTTATTATTAGGATGACCCTCTACACGCTCTGCCATCCTCGCCTTCTTACTCCACACAATCATCATCAGTTTGCCGGAACTATTATATCAAAGTGCATGCACTCCAACAGGTATCATCAGCACTAATGGACAACACTGGCAAAATGCTCGAAGGTTTTTGTTGCGTAATCTACGTGACCTCGGTATGGGGAAGACTTATCTAGAGGAAGCAATTCAGCGAGAGGCGCAGGCGCTAGTGGAGGACTTTAAGAAACACTGCGGGTCTCCCACGCTCTTTCCAAAATCCATCAATGTCGCTGTCCTCAATGTGGTCTGGCAGATGGTTGCAAGTGAGTAGTGTTATTGTTGATGATGATTTTGATCACTATTATATATAGGTGTTATGTCAGGATTTAGAACAATATTGGCACTGAAAATCATCTCACTTGTCCTCTTCAGGCACGAGATATGACCTGGACGACAAGAAGGTTCTGTCCATCGTCAACATACTGAGGTCCTTTGAAGAATCGTATATATTGTTGATGTTCGAGTTCATTCCTTTCGTAAAAAAGATTGTTCCAAGTTTCGTGAAGAATAGAATACCAATATACAGAAAATTGGCCATGCTTAGAGAAGAAGCAAAAGCCCTTTTACAGGTATGATACTGACTACAACTTTCTGTATTATCTAAGTACCAATGTAATCATCCCTGAGGTGGGGCTGCAAGACTATTACAAATGTATTTCCTGCCGGTCGTAAAAGTCAGCCAAAAGGGACGTAGTAAGTATATATATATATATATATATATATATATATATATATATATATATATATATATATATATATATATATATATATATATTGACACAAGTGATTCTTTGACTAGATTAGAAAAAGAAATATTAATGTGGATGCACACCCTACCTACCACTGTTTACCATTGCCACGTGTTGCTGATACAGGATTTGGCAGCATCTCACCGCGCCAAGCTTGACCCTGACAACCCACACGACGTGATCGATGAGTACCTGGTGGCCATGGACAAGAAGAGTGATATTGCTATGCACTTTAGTGGTGAGTTGGCCATTCTTACACAGTCTTATTTTTAGTTTGTCATCATGACAAACCTTTTTCTACATATAGGAAAACTACTTAACATTATTCTGAGTATCAGTAACAAGTAAACTTATGTGAAGGTTGCAATGAAGTACATTTGTGCTACAAAAATGTTATTTTCATACACCCACTAGGAGTGCACCTCAAATTGTTATTCTTAGGCAAGCCAGATGCCTTGCCTTCTAGAGAGAAATGAAGGCCATGTATTGTAGAACCTTGCTCGCTCTTGACAGGAAACTAATGAGAGCATTTCGTGAAGTATTTTCAGACAAATCGTAAGTCTGGAACCAAACGGAATCTCCCCGAACAAGAGGAGATGATTAACATGTCCTTTCCTCTCTCAGTTCGCCTGTTGTAGTTCATTGCTCCATACTTACTTACTTCTACTTGTAAAGTTTGAGAGCAAAGTGTATTTATCCACTGTCTATTATTCCAACAGATGATTATGTGCGCTACTCAAAAAAAATATCATCATGAATGTTTTAATATAACAATACTCCTCTCTCTCTCTCTCTCTTTCTCTCTTTCTTTCTTTCTTTCCTTCTCCCTTCCACCTTTTTTGGCAGAATTGGATTTGGTGTGCGTTACATTCGATCTCTTTAGTGCCGGGTTTGACACCACGTCCAACATGCTGCGCTGGATCATCCTCTACATGGCCAAGTACCCCGAAGTGCAACGCCGCGTCCAACACCAGATTGACGAGGTGGTGCCCAATGACACCTTGCCTTCCTACGAGCACAAACCAAAGTACGTCGCCGTTTATGTATTTATATATATATACATATATATATACATATATATATATATATATATATATATATATATATATATATATATATATATATATATATAATATATACACATATATATATATATATATATATATATATATATATATATATATATATATATATATATATATATATATATTACAGTTCATCCGAGTTAATTTTTACTTGATCTTATTCGTATCTTTTGAACACCAACGTTTGAAGGTTTTTATGTATGACCGTTCTTTAGTGATTGTTGTAAGTACGATTCAAACAAGCTGATAACTCTTTTGTTTTCGATATGTGTGTATTTACTTTTCTATGGCATCCTGACTGTATACGTTGCAAGTTGGTTTGACTTCAGGAGGTAAGGGCTGGTGGCTGCATGTCAGTAATGTCAGCTGTGAATTGTAGGGATTAAATATAATTTTCTGATTGTGATGGTGAGCGTGGGTGAAGAGTCTCCCTCCCTCAGGAGACAATACGTAGATGTTGGTAATGATATGACCTCGTGCTTCAGAGGTCTAGGAATGGGTGGAATAACACTTGTTTTCACAACACGTCTGCTCATAATTAGTTGCATGTATTGTATTGTTGTGTTCCTATTACATTTTGTTTGCTTTTGCTATTATCCATTGTTGTCCTGGGTGGGTGTGGCACATGCAGTAGAATCCTTTTAGATATATGACTCATAAATCACCAATAAGGGTTTGGCAAGACTCTCATTGAACGTTGAAATGACCTACATATTTTTCAACGATTACAAGTAGAGTGCAGGTTATCTTATCTTCACAACTGTCTACTAAGGTGGGTGGGGAGGAACCTTCCACTTTGCTGTCCTTTTGTCTTTTATCAAGTAGATAGAGTAGTAGTGTAGCTAAACAGACAGCCTCATTAGGTCCAGTAGGACTGTTGCTGTCTGTTCTTCCTTTGTACTAATATGGATTTAATAATATTACACCAACATTTACTTATATGTTACCTGTTCCTAAGATGTATCCATCTATGATTCTATATGTTTATTTAGAGTGTATCTGCATGTTTATTGCGTAAAGTTGACGTGGTGTGTTTTGGTCCAGCCTGCCCCTGGTGGAGGCTATGGTGCACGAGGCGCTGCGCTTCGCCTCCATGATACAATTCGGCGTTCAGCGTGGGCCTGACAAAGACATACAAATTGGGGGTTACCTCATTCCCAAGGTAATACTCTCGATGTACCTTCCCTTTACTGGATCATATCATTATTTGTTTCATGTATTAGATATATTAGTTTCCAAGAAGGATAAATTTGTCGAAGGTAAGAGAGCAACTCTCGCTGATATGAGTGACACTTAGGAAGTATTTGTAAGTAGTTACAGACGTCTACTACATTTTAAACAAAATGTTCTGGATTCAAATTAAGCTTGAACATATAACTCTGAGCCATTATTATCTATAAGAGTGATATACTGTACTGACAAACATTAGGTTAAAACTTATCACGCAGCTGTCATTCTGCATCACATCTTGTCACATTCCTGATGGATACTATTTTTTTATGAATTTTTTTTACTCAGATCGTGGAAGAGTTTCAGGTAAATAAAAACTAAACATTATCATGTAACAAAGATAAGTTTTATATATATATATATATATATATATATATATATATATATATATATATATATATATATATATATATATATATATACTCTTTTGGACAAACCCTACAGAACGCCTTCGTGTTTGGCGTCGCTCTCTGTTGCCACGAGGACCCACAGTATTGGAAGCAGCCTGACCAGTTCAGACTCGAGCACTTCCTGGACGAGGAGGGTAAATTTGTATCCCAGCAAGGTGGTTTCTTGCCTTTCGGCACAGGTGTGTATTACATACATTTTCAGGTATCTGCTATAATATATATGACTTAGGCAACGTGTTATCGATCATACTATGACAGACAAGAGTGTACCTTTCAGGTATGTGTTTTTCACACAGGCGAAGATTACAGTGTAGTAGAGGATATGAAGATTATATTATTGAAAATCCTGATAAGTAGTGATGTTTGAAATATATATATATATATATATATATATATATATATATATATATATATATATATATATATATATATATATATATATATATATGTGTGTGTGTGTGTGTGTGTGTGTGTGTGTGATACATATATGTAATCAGATGAATATGAAGAGAGATGAATAGATATATAGACTGAGATAGCGACATTGAGGCAGATTTTACATATCTTCAGTATAATATTTTCAGCTCTCTTATTTGTAGTACATACAATCAACATTTTATTTTAAACAACGCACAATAACATAAACACTGTAGCCTTGTCGCCTACTGTGTCTAACACCATGATGCATCACCCAGGGCGCAGGAGCTGCTTGGGGGAATCCTTAGCCAGGATGGAACTGTTTCTCTTCTCCTCTGCGCTGCTCCAGAACTTCACCTTCTCTGTCCCTGATGGTTGTGAGGTGAACATCAATGGAAGCCCCAAAATGCCCTCAGCGCGGATGCCCATTGACCAAAACATAGTCGTCACACCAAGGATGGAGAAAACTAATTAAAGTATTTTTCAAGGACTTCCCTTGAGGTTCGAGTAGGAGGCACGTCTGTCCTGTTATATTTATTGTTATACCTGTTATATTCATTCTTTGGTATCATGGCTTTACCAGTTGACGGTTACTGTTACGGTGAGTCAGTAATGATTCTGGGAAGGCGACTGTTTATGGGAGGAAATTGGTGATTATGTGCAAAAATTGTATGCATATATTTTTTTTTTTTTTTATATATCATTAACCGTTGGCACCAGTAGGTATATGGAGGCACAGATGGACTTGTCTCGCCTGTTATTTGGTGTAGGTTTTATAATTTTTATAGTGACGCCTCGAATGATTAAGTTCTCTCTTGAATATGTTGAGAACGTGTGAGGCTTATTACTGCTAAAGCCTCAGATGCATATTAACGTTGCAAGTCTCGTCTGAGGACAGTATGGCAGCAATTTGGGTAGTCTTTGGCCACTCGGCGGTGATATCAAATATTGAAAAGTGGTCAGCGGGTATCGGGGATTCGAACCCGAGATCCTAGGCTCCCATGCCTAGGGCATATATATATATATATATATATATATATATATATATATATATATATATATATATATATATATATATATATATATATTAGTTGTTTTGTGATATATGAACAGTAAGAAATATTACTCTATTGACACTGACTAATACACTGAATACAGTATTACCTACGATAGAGAGATAGGCAGACACACACAGATGATATAACAATTTATAATGATTTCAATATATCCCAGTCAATGGTTATTTTTTTACTTTTCTCCTACGATTTCATTCAGCATGGACTTGTAAAGAGTAACAGCCAGTAAGACGACTTGTCATTATCTTTATATTCAATATTTACAATGCATCTATATGTTGTGAGTATGATGGAGTAAATGGTTACCTCCCTGTAAGTATTCCTTGCTCTTGTCAGTCATCCAAATACTATCAAGTTCTGTGTAATGTTCAACGTACGTGCCATCCTATTGTGTGTCCATCAACCCCTCAAATTAATTTAAACTGTATGATATGTATGAATGTTCTCTCTCTCTCTCTCTCTCTCTCTCTCTCTCTCTCTCTCTCTCTCTCTCTCTCTCTCTCTCTCTCTCTCTTCTCCAGTCACACGAAAAAGGAATACATATTTCACTCTTGCATCCTAAATTGTTCCCCAAAAATACGAAATTCAATGTTACACATGCAATTATGTTTTATCATATCCTCCTGAAAACGACAAGACTTGATATACGTGAAGTTATCCCATGAATGATAAGCAGATGGGACGGGACCAATGAACACCTCACCCCACCTCCTGGCCGCTGCTCAACCTTAGTGTCTTACCTGTTGAAGACCATTCACTGACTCACTACTGGCAGTTTTACTAATGGGAGGATAATCATGCAAGACTTCACAATGAAAACAATATTCATGTCCTTAAAAGTAAGCATATTGTACTTAAAAGTAAGCATATAGTACACTAGTTAATGTTTCTTGCCGTAATGACGATTTCTTGATTCTTAGGGTACCTCATGCTGGGCTGCTTCATACTAGGTTCCATGTCTAACTCACATCCTTCGGGAGTGGAAATGGTGAAGTTTTGAAGCAACGCAGACATGAAGATGTAAAGCTCCATCCTCGCCAACGCTTCCCCGAGGCAGTTTCTGCGTCCTGTACAAATTGAGCATTTGAGACATTTACTTTCTGTGTGTCCTTATTTTTGTTCTGTGAATTTATATATTCATCTATTAATTTCATCTTATATTTTCATTATTTTTTATCTTCCTGAACACCTGCCCGTGACACTTCACAGTATACAAATTATGATTTGAGGAAGAAATGGCTTCAAACAAAAGCTATTACATTGAAGAAAAAAAATTGAACTCGCTGATTTTCAAACGAATATTCTTTTAATGTATATTTGTCCATCTCTTAATGATAATGCAATTACCATTTTTCGTGGCAAAGTGCCTCCCTTGATGAAAACGTTACTAGCTTGGATGAGTCTTCTACACTCATTGTTTAAGACGTTCTTGGTCTTCAAATCAAAAATTGCTTTCATTCATAAGGTTACAAAAACAAAACTTGACATACCTATCGCATTCCACTTTCTTATCACAAGTGAAAAATACCCAGATATGATAAACCTTGGCCACTTGATTAATTTCATTAGTTTTATTAAAGTACGGAGAATGTCAGCATGTCCAGAAGCTGTATGAAGGCTAAAAATACTGCCAAGTGAGACGCTAAGTAACACTTACCTATGCTAAAGGGCAGGAAACCCTCTTTCTGGGAGACAAAATTACCCTCGTCGTCCAGGAAGTGCTCGAGTCTAAACTGGTCGGGCTGTTCCCAGTACTGTGGGTCCTCATGGCAGAAAATCCCGGCGCCCATCACAATAGTGCCCTGCACGGCAAAGGAATACGGTATGTAGACGTATAGGGGTATATATATATATATATATATATATATATATATATATATATATATATATATATATATATATATATATATATATATATATATGTATGTATGTATTTCGTTATTACTAACTATTTTTTTCCTTGCCATACTTCATCATACCATTATTTCCTTGCTCAGCTGTTTGCCTCTTAGCTTCCCATAGTCATATGATCTCTGATGCCTGGTGCTTACTTTATTTGTAACTCACTCACTCCGTACATGCAGGCTACGACAGAGTTCATGTAACTCAAGTAATTCATCACACACCGGTAGATTTTCACCTGTCAAGCGTAACTGGTAAACTCTGGAACTCTCTTCTTTGTCTGTTTTTCCACCTGCTTATGACTAAAACTCTTTCAAAAGAATAATGTCAAAACATCTCTAATGTTAACTGGACCTCCACCCCTTGCTTGTATTTCTCCTACTGTCCTCTTTGCAGGGTCTGGCGACCAGCGGGATTTTTTTCTACGTATTTTTGTTTTCCCTTAGCCAGTAACCTTTTAATCTAAAAAAAATAATGAAAATTTCACATGATTACATCGTGTAGCCGTGGCATGTGACAGCCGGCCTAGCCTGCTACCACTAGGTGATCCTAATCTGGTGAGTACCTTGGGGATAAAGTAGCCAGCCAAGTGGACATCGGTTTGCGTCGCGTGATGCACACCGAGGGGTGCGAGGGAAGATTTGCGAAGCACCTCATGAATCATCGCCTCCACTAGCGGCAGCCTGTTGAAAGGTGCCAAATTATTTAACTGTTCCTTCTATTTTGTAAGAATGTGTGTGTGTGTGTGTGTGTGTGCGTGTGCGTGTGCATGTGTGTGTGTGTGACTTGCACTGAGTGAAGCTTCGTCGCAAGAATGGAGGATAATGTTTTGCTTACTGACGATCGTGTGATCTTATATGAACTAAATTGTGTCTTACCTACTGCACTTTAAAGTTGTTCAAAATACTACCAATCCATGGAAATTTTTACTGTAGTTTTTATGTTAACCGTTTCATGTGGGTAAGTTCCAAGTATCGCTCTATGTCTGCAACACCATTAAAAAGGTTACTTACTACTTACTTAAGTTTGTGTTCAAAGGAGGGCAAGGTGTCACACGGGACCACATCGTCAATTTGGTGCTGCACTCTACGCTGCACCTCAGGATACTTGGCCATGAATAGCATGAACCAACGCAGCGTGTTGGATACCGTGTCAAAGCCGGCGGTAAAAAGGTCATAAATTACTCTTGTCAAGTCCATTTCTGAAAAAGAAACTATAAGGTAACAAAACATGTTCCCTTGTTATTGACACGACCATAAATAGTATATTTCTTACACTTTGTATTTGAAAAAGCTGACGACAATCACTGCTGAAGTAAGTCGCGATATCGCTCTTGTCGTCCATCGCAATGAGGTATTCATCGACGACATCCCGAGGATTGTCCGGGTCCAAGGAGGCTCGGTGGGAGTCCATTACCTCCTGAGTAAAGAAATGTTCAACACACTAGCTATGTTTCGTTATCAATTTCATTACTATCATTATTGTCTAGAATTGTGATATGATAATAGCTAATGAATTTTCCTCGCCTTGGCAATCTTGTGGGTCTCAGCCTTCATATTAATAAAGTGGTCCTCATTCAACCAGTTCTTCCTCACGTTCCTTGGAAGTATCTTCACAAGTTTCGGAAAAATTAACACCAGTAACGTTACCCAGTTGAATTCTCCTTCCCTAATGATCTTAATAAGTTCAAGATTTCCATCATCAAAATCATAGCGCTTACCTGGAAAAAAAAAACACCAGACTCATTAGGTTCATATGAAAGTTGCACCGGAAATAACTATATAAATTGAAATCAATGACATACTTCCTGCACAGGATAAAACTAATGCTCCAGGTGAGGAATAGAATCAAATAAGATAAATTAGACTTAAGAATTTACAATCCAAGCATATTTCCAACAAAAAAATAGCTGACAGTTATTTTTACGCGTAACCTTACTACCAAAATCATTAGTTTAAATGTCTTCCTTATTAGGAATCTTAGTTATCACATATTAAATATTTTGTGATTTCTTAACAATTCTTCATCACATTTACTGAAGTAATGGATATATTTTCACATTAAGTAGAAAATAAATTACATGAAGTTTACGGAAAGTCTGTCGTTTATGGTGACGGCAGACTTTTATGGCAAATGTCTGATTAGCAGTAAATCGATATGAAGACGAAATTGAAGGCACCCTTTAGGAAACAACACAACGTGACTTACTAGCAACCATCTGCCACACCACGTTGAGGGTAGCGATGTTGAGTGATTTAGGAAAGATCGTTGGAGTCCCAGAAAACTTTTTGAAGTCTTCCACCAAGCCTGCTGCCTCTATCTGTATTGCCTCCTCCAAGTAAGTCTTGCCCATACCGAGGTCACGCAGGTTACGTATCAGGAACCTTCGTGCATTAAGCCAGTGCTTGCCATTGCTGAAGATTACACCTGATAGTGTGTGTGTGTGTTTATATATATATATATATATATATATATATATATATATATATATATATATATATATATATATATATATGTATATATATATGTATATATATGTGAATCTGAATCTGAATTATGGACTTTATAATATGTTATGCATGGTAATATCTTATATGATATGATACACAACGGAAATGACTAGAGGTGAACGCACTCCTAATTCTGAAATAATTACTCACCTGCCTCAACGCCGTCAGTTAACATGTGGAAGCTTTCAAATTCAGGACGGTTTGCTATATCCGGGCGGGAGAAGGCCTCCTTGATCAGCTTGTAATTGCACAAATACACGGTCGAAAAGCCCATCATTTCTGACCTGTATAGGGAAATAATAAGATGTCAGATTAAAAAGGAAACAAAAAGCGCTCATAACTAATATATAAGCCTTATTATGCAATCACACTCATCCTTCAAATGAGGGAAGGAACAGAATATCAAAGAAAAGGGATGTGCCGGAATATGTTTAGAAATATGGTAAATAAAATAAACATATATAAGTAGAAACTGTGGTGAAACCTTCAAAATTGTTAGACAGAGGATTGTCATAATCATTATTATTATTTCATGATAACAAGGGAATTAATAATGATAGGAAAAATTGCATACAAGTGTAAATTAGTAGTAACCTACTTAAAGATGTCTCCGTATTTGTTTTTGCAATCTCTTATTTGCGGAATACTGTAAACTGGTTTACATCCCAGGTACGGGATCACAAAGGGACCTGAGGAAAGGAAAGTCATTTAGAACCAGACTCACAAATACGTCAGAGATCACACAGATTGTTGGCACTTCAATATCTTACTTACAAAATCCTTACAAATACACTGAGTGAGGTGAGGGAATGTATCTGTTCATTCCTCTAAACGAAATAACAGCCTAACAGTTGGTACATGTATTACTGTACGTATACTATGTTCATATTGTTTGCGTACTTCTTTGCTATTTGTGATTTCTGTTAAACGGAAAGTAATATCATTGCAGTCGTCCATTTTGTAAGTTAAGAAATGTCCCCTTCCCATTGTGTAAAGTACCTTTTCAAAAGAAATAATTCATAAAAGCTGGAAAAGGCGTTTGTCGTGAAGGGAATCAGTGCTGTTGCTGCTGCGAGTGTATTCAACGTTATTAATAGTACTGGTACCATGGAAGGGCTGCTTAGTGATAAATACTCGTCACTCATTGTTGTCGCAGAATGCTGTAGCTAAAAAACAAAGTTATCATCCACAAATTCATTTGTAGACATCAAGGATGCTACATTTCCTACAGGCGAAATGCCATTAATTTTTACGCTGTTTATAACTTTCTTCAGCCACTGTCCTCTTCATGACAGCAATTACACAAATCTTTGAATTGTTGTCATTTATTAGTGTTCAAACGGAACAGGTTACTGGCTGCATCTTGCATGTTGACTAGAGTGGAGGAGTCAAACTTCTCAGTATTATAATCACATATAACATCAATAGCTAGTAAATGCAGCAGTAATAGCAAATCATTTACGAGGAAAAATGTGTCCCTACTCCTTAATATTTTACACTTTACTCTGGCGACCATCAGTCCTTTACTACATGTTCACATTAAAGTAAAGATAGGCTCAAGTGTAGTACTGACATAGTATGAAAATACGTTTAAAATTCATAAAAAAATTGAAAAATCAATAATTGAATTCCTTAGTGACTTCAAGGGCATTATACTGCCCCTAGATTCTTAGAACGTTATTTTCCATTCCCAAACGTAGTCTAACATCATTGCTTGCATAGTTATTAGTTACTTAGCCGCCCTCGACAGCCATTCACTTTACATACTGGTTGGTAACACTGGCTAACCCTAAGCAAACTCACTTGAACGTATAATTGCACCACGGCCCGCATCACTGGCTGGGTGCTTGCTTACTCCTACTCAACTTGTTACGAGACATTACTTAACAATTATTCCCTGCACATTCCAGTATCTGGGCTTAGCACGAACCTGGTGGCAAGCCCCGAGGGGTGCGGATGTAGTGTCGCACCAGCGCCAGCACCAGGCAGAACAAAACCAACTCCACCCACATGATGCACGCCGACTTGCTGGGAATTCACTCCTGTGGATGATAAAAATTTGGAAATGACGAAACTTGTTAAAATGATGCATAAACCCTTTCTAGATAGACAAACCGGGCAACGCAACACAACCATGACCAATAACTTAGGTTTTTACCACTATATAAACAATAATATATGAATAATTGGTAAACATTGACATAGTATAGAATAAAAGCTCTCACATTATACATACCACAGAATTATGTTTAATCAATCACCAAACACTGACGGTGAACAGCGAAACAAGACCTAAAGAGAGGTTAACTAGTGACTAGCCAAGGACGCGACAAGTAGCGAGAGAGGAGCACGAGGGAAGAAAGAGGTTTGGCCTTGACAAGTTGCCAAACACCACCTCATGCTCTACTACCGCCTACGCATCGCACTCCCGTAAAGTGGACATTTTCGCCAGTAGTCCTGTTTATGTACAACTGTTCGTTTCCGTTCATCACGAATGTACGTGTACTGGTTTGAGAAGCGTCAGCCTGGTAACTGTATTACCATGGCAGAAAATGTTGCTGCAGGTGTAATTAGACAGGTGGCCTTCATTAATATATTAGCAAGTGTTGAACAATTTCGCTTATGTTATTGTTCTTCGCTGCACTGGATAATAGTTAACCAATAATGCGATAGAGTAATTGTAAGCTGGAAGGTAATTAAGGTTTAACACTAATAAATGAGTGATATCATGTTGTTTGTCAATCATTTTGTTCGATGGCAACCAAAATGATCACGTAAGACCAGAGTCGTAAATGATAACAGTGATTATATTCCACGATAAACGTAACCAATTGCTTCATCAGCTTGTATAGTATGTTAAATAAACCTCACTCATTGAACTATATACAGTTAAGTTGTTATAAAGATTGTTACCTTTATTGGTATTATGTCTTTAAATAATGTTATGTGTGTGTGTAAGTTTAACTCTTTTATTTATCCTAATCGCCTCTTGTGTCAAATCCTGGTATGCAGATGATGTATATTTCCTTTGAACGTGATAGGCAAGCAGAGGAGGAGGAGATCCGTGATGTATAAATTTCTAGATTCTCGTACTGGCGCTGTCTGGCAGTCGAGCCTTACTTCCTCCCACCAACCGGTCAGACGCTCACCCATTTACCACTCTGCGACCAGGGAAAACAGCTTGCCCTGCTTGGCTGCTGAAGCTGATCTGGTTTTTCGCTCAAAGACACTTGTTCCTGATTCCATCCGAAGAACTGTGTGGCTAATGCCAGTGTTGCATTGGTTATATCTGAGAATAACAGTACTCACCTTGAGCAGGCTGCACTGACGTAACAAGGAGCTTATCTTGCTCATGCTTACTTATCTTGGCAGCGGTTCAACCTTGTAGTATCAGCCACAGGCAGGCATCTTTTAAGATAAGATCCTTGGCCACAGGTGTAATACGGGCAGTCCTTAGTACTGGTGTTGTTCCTATTCTAGTGTTGGTCTTTCTTGTTTAGTTGTGTCTTATGTCGGGTTCCGGCCCCTAAGTAGGGTTGGGTTGTTTGGTATTATCTGGGTTGGTTTTTTTTCTTCTGGGTTTTGGTTTGTCTTGTATGTAGCTTTGCTGTTACGTATATTTAAGTAGGATGTACCTGGACAAATACCTAACAAGGTTACGACTATGGCAGGAGTTCAATTCAAGCTGTCACGCTCAAAAGACAACTCCACCAAGAGAAAACTTATAAAAATACTATCCAGTAATGATATATTCACCACCAGACTTATACCTTCACCGGAGGGAAATGTCATTGCAACCCAAAATAACAAATAGATAGAGGAGATTTTCACACAAAAAAAATACAAAGACTGTCTTTTGTGACATGAGTTGACCCCGAATACGACATATTATTATCTTTTTATGAAGAAACTACCATCTACAACATGATATATAACAGTGAAATATATACCAATTAATGCTGGAGTCATAGACAAAAATGCACCAAATCAAAATAATACCACATAACGTCCTACACTGAGAAACCAGGAAATTTCACCTCATTAATACTTACAAGGAACTCGATCTGGATGTCACCGTAATTAAAGTCATGCCATTAGAAGCTCACATACACTAAACAATATCAGAATACCTAACTCATATCATAAATAAAGATGCATGCAAGATACATGCAAGATCACATCAGCGGAAAACAGGGACTTTGACAATAACACAGAGGATCAAGTAAATGTTGTTTAAGGCGACACCAATACCTCCACCCTCTAAAGATTAAGAGAAAAAAAGCTTTCGCATCAAAAAGATAATTATGACAGAAATTAAAGACACAATAAAAGAAAAAAAAAACATTAATAAGAGATTCATTTCATAGTATTTTTACACAACTAGATTCCAGTCTATTATAGATACGCATTATATTTACAATTTTTTATATAGTTATTTATAAGAGCATTATAGAGCATGAAAATCAGTTTTATGAGCTATGTCAAGAGGAATCCATATGAAACACTCAAGTTGAATGCTGGCACCTGGTTGGCTGTGGTTATGGTGTTATATAAGAGGAACTGAAAGGAAGCCCGCGGTGAATGTACTCTGTCCTGATTCACTACTCTGGGGGGACAAAAATTAATACATAGAACATTCAAGTACCTCCGAAGGAACCTATGTCTATAAATAAATTTCATGCGTAGAAGCGAAAGACCGAGGCATAGAGAGAGAGAGAGAGAGAGAGAGAGAGAGAGAGAGAGAGAGAGAGAGAGAGAGAGAGAGAGAGAGAGAGAGAGAGAGAGAGAGAGAGAGAGAGAGAGAGAGAGAGAGTATTATTAGTATCCTTATTATTATAATTATTGCTATTATTATCATTATTGTCATTGTTATTATTATTATTATTATTATTATTATCATTATCATTATCATTATCACTATTATCATTATCATTATTAAAATTATAATTATGATTGATATTATCATATGTTTTGTTTTGTTTTACTGGTAATCGGACTCTTGTATTCTAAACAATGAACGGGCGAGTCACGGGAGGGGAGGGTCATGGTTCCTTCTCTTTATCTGTGAGTCACTACTAGCAATCGATGTGTGTTTGCAGACTCCTGTGGCTGCAAGACTCGTCTCGCCCTTCTCAACGGATCTCCACAAATCAAAGGTGAAGAGTAATTCAGCTCATAATATGATTGATTTGATTTAATAATAAATACATCCACAAACTTCAATAAGTACAAATCATAAATAATACCTTAGCTTGAATGTTGTATTATGAGAATGTTTATAAATAAAACTTAAACCTAAAATCTTGCACCGTGAAAATGCTCATAAATAAACTCTAAACTTGAAATTTTGCACCTTAAACAGGTATACTCGTACATGGAGTAAGTCAACAGGCTGGGTGCTCTTCACTTAGTTCCAGACCCATTCCTTGCCATGGGATGAAGATGAAGCTCTGTTACGCACGTCTGTAAGGCAAGAGAGGTAAGCTCATTAACGGGGCAGCCACTACACATTATCTAAAATCATGCCACTATGCACAAATGTGGTTCATCGAGAATAGTACAGCAAGTAATTTAGAAGGGGAAGCAAGGTTAGTGCCAGGATTCAAAGATCGTTGATTGATGCAACTCATTAACTGGTGGTACATAACGTATCCTAATGATAACTATATTCAGCGTTATATACAATTCGGATTTTGATGTTATTTCAAACTTATCCATTATGCTGGAAAAAATCAAGCAAGGAAAATACCGATGGTGCACGGCGACAGGACGGTGACTGTGTCCTCAGCGATGGTAGCAGTGGCGATGATTTCGGTGGCGGTGGAGGTGGCGGTGGAGATGGTGGTGGAGGTGGTGGTGGAGACAGAGGTGGTGGTGGTGGTGATTCTGGATGTTGTTGTACTCAGCTGAAAGTGAGATCAGGCAATGATTTTTTTTTTTTCTCTCGCTCTATCAGAGTCAGCTTTCTAAGAGTTCTTAGCCACGGCCATGACAGAGATAGATAGATAGATAGATAGATAGATAGATAGAGAGAGAGAGAGAGAGAGAGAGAGAGAGAGAGAGAGAGAGAGAGAGAGAGAGAGAGAGAGAGAGAGAGAGAGAGAGAGAGAGAGAGAGAGAGAGAGAGATGAAAAGAAAGAGAGAGAGAGAGAGAGAGAGAGAGAGAGAGAGAGAGAGAGAGAGAGAGAGAGAGAGAGAGAGAGAGAGAGAGAGAGAGAGAGAGAGAGAGAGAGGAAAACACACACACACACACACACACACACACACACACACACACACACACACACACACACACACACACACACACACACACACACACACACACGGAACAATGAGTGTGCGTGCGTACATTGTTTTGCTTGCTTTTTGTATTAACATTTATCACATATAAGATTATCAGAAAGGATTACATCACCAGCATGGAATTTGAACATTTTAAAACTTAAAAAGTAAATTTATGAAAATTATGATAATGATAATAATAGTAATAATAATAATGATAGAAATAACAGTAATAATAGTATAGATAATGAAAATGATGGCAATGATATTTATGATGAAAATAATAATGATTATAATAATAGTAATAATAATAATAATAATAATAATAATGTATGGACATCTTGACAGTTGTGGGTTGTGGAAAGAGAAACACAGTGTATACTGAGGTTTTTTTATTCCTGACCGGTTTCGCTCACAGCTCCTCTGAAGAAGTCCTCTGAAGAAGCTGTGAGCGAAACCGGTCAGGAATAAAAAAAACCCTCAGTATACACTGTGTTTCTCTTTCCACATCCCACAATAATAATAATAATGATATTTTTAGTGATAACAACAAGAATGATAACAATAATAATCATAATAATTCCTCCCGTCTCAACACCCCCGTCCCTACCCATGCCCTTACCAGGGTGACTGTCGCGGTGGAGGTGGCAGTGCCGCTCGTCACAGTGGAGGTGGAAGTGGAGATCTCCGTCACGGTGCTGCACTCCTGAAAAAGAGGAAAGCCGTGAACGAGGCTGAACCAATAGAGAATGATCAGCAAAACCTGTTGCTGGGAAATTATTAGCAATTATGAGAGAAAAAAAAATATCCTCTGAAATATATACAAGGATAAATAATTCCACCATCTGAAACCATTGGACAGAAGGGCTTCATAGAGGAGAAAACGAGCTGTGATGGTGCTGGTGAATATGAAGGATGGTGATGCTAGTGCTTGCTGAAAATGGTGATCTGCGATAAAAAGGTGTAATACTGGGAGGAATGGTGAGTGTGTGTGTGTGTGTGTGTGTGTGTGTGTGTGTGTGTATGTGTGTGTGTGTGTGTGTGTGTGTGTGTGTGTGTGTGTGTGTGTGTGTGTGTGTGTGTGTGTGTGTTTTTCCTTCTTTTTTATGTGTATGAGTCAACTTCACATATATTCATAAATAAATGTCAAGGAGAGCCACGTTTGTGCCACATGTGATACTGTTCACCTTCCACGACCACGACAGGTGACCAGTTGAATTAAATGTAAAGCACTGTTTCATATCCGGTACATTTCATTATCAAGTGTCGAGATTACTCAACTTACAAACTGTTAGATAAGTTCCACAGTTTTCTTATGAAATTACATCACAGTTAGAAAGTTAGCCACCCCACTTATATATAGGTAGCCAACTATATAAGCAGAAATCCAGTCAGACAACAATAAAACAATGGTGCAGTCTAACTAGCTTTTACTTACATGATTGTTGTGTGAATGACTGGGTTGTGAGCTCCAGCCTCCTCCATAGGGCGTGGCTACACTCAGCCCCACAGCCAGGCAGGCCCACACCACGCTTGTCATGCCAACTGCTGAGACCTTCATTCTGATGCCTGGTCATGTTTACAAGGAAATTCATGAAACTTCAGCTGTTAAAGCAAATCATTTATCAAATAATACCAATCGTACTTGGACATTAAAAGTTTTTGATATTTATCTTTCTATTTTTCCATTCATTTGTATTATGATTTTGTTTTACGTCGTCGTTGACCATCAAAAACAGCCAAGACTATCCTACATTATAGAAGTGTTAATTCTTTCCGTGCACGATGTCAACGACTTTGAAA
>JAPQNM010000045.1:19784212-19786712 GCA_029783475.1 Metacarcinus magister
TCAACGCGTCAGACCACAAGCGTTTCCGTCTGGAGTACCTGAACGTCACAGGGTTCAGCCGTTACCTTCCTGCAGGTATTCAAGTTATAAGTGCAGCACCAATTAAAAGGTGGATGTGTTACAGTTAATTTTGTTGCACCTCAAACAAGCAATTTTCTTTTCAACATGAATTTATTGCATGCAGTTCAGGAAGTACAACTCTGGAGCTTTGATTTATTACCCTCATCCCGTCCGAAGGTGTCGCCCGTGTAGTGTTTGTTATAAGCATGAACTTACTGCAGAGTTGTGAGAGAAAAGATATCTACAAAATGTGTCTGTATGACGTCAAGAGGCAAAAATATATGTTCGTGCACACTGTTGTCTTATTAGCTGGAAGGCTGGTTAAGTTACTGAGTAAATATTAGAAGACCATAAAATATTTGTGAGCTTCGCACGAGTGGACCAGTTCCTGTGGAGGCGTGGCTCGTCACGGAGTAAACTGCGTCTCGGTGTGAACAGTGAGGTGGGTCAAGGTCAGTGTAATAGTGTGTTCGGTCATTAGTCACCGTGGACCAATTTCATGCTGGTGGGAAAGGGTGTTCTTGAGAAAGTGATTCCTTTAAAAGCACAAGCGGAAGGACGTCGGTGACCACGGTGTATGTCGGGGATTTCCAGGTTCAGCTGCAGACTCCTTTCTTCTCTGCAGGAAGTGATGTTAAAATAAACTATGATTTATTGACATGCACTGCGCAGTAGCTTACAGAAAATGTATATAACATAATCATAAGTGAAGCAGCCTTAAAGATTCATATATTGCTCACTTTATGTGCATGGTCACTAGTTATCAAATAATATATCAGAACTTGTTTGGTGGACTAAATCAACACGATGAGGGAAACTTACAAAATTCTGTGCCTTTTATTAAAAAAAAAAAATTTTTTTTTGTTTCCGAGTTGGACTCTTTACTCTTGGCTATCAAGCTCTTCAAGCAGTAAGCCAAGGTTGACTAAATAAATAAAATACATCAATTTGCTTCATATACATATTTATTTTCACATGGAAATGCCTCATAAACAATAATTATATTACAGTTTGGAATTATCTAAGCGTACACAGAAAGATTGTCTTGTAACTACTGAAATGAAATAAAAATAAAACCAGTTTGTTGCTTGAGTTTGTCTTGCAACACAAAGCCGTGTTGCATCCTCGGGGCGACTTCCAAGTGTGTGTGTGTGTGTGTGTGTGTGTGTGTGTGTGTGTGTTTGTGTTTGTATGTTTGTTTGTGTGTTTGTGTGTGTGTGTGTGAGTGTGTGTGTGTGTGTGTGTTTGTGTGTTTGTGTTTGTGTGTTTGTGTGTGTGTGTGTTTGTGTTTGTGTGTTTGTGTGTGTGTTTGTGTTTGTGTGAATATGTATGTTAATTTGTTTGTGCTCGGTGAAAAAATAATCAAAGCACTCCTAACAGCAGGCTCGCAGTACGTGGCATGATAACCTGCTCTGCCTTTGTCACCCTCGCTGTCTCCTCACAAAGACAGTACGGAAGCCTAAGTGAGGTGAGTGCTGTGGTATTTCCTGTCCCAAGTGAAGATGTCAAAAGACTCCTGTTCACCCATGCCGCTCATCACACTCACTTTTCAAGGTAGTGAATGTCAACCTCAGATGTTTGGCTTTCCTTCAAACACACAGGAATATTTGCTTATAATATAGTTATTTTTGTTTTATACGTACAGTTGGACTAGTTACCTTTTCTCTTTGATTCAAATATGTTAAATTTACATACTAATTAGACCTTGAATGATTAGATGTGTGGAAATTAACACTACGACACTCAAACTTTTACTGTTGATCAATACTATTTACAAGATTAATGAGCTTGTTCTAATTCATTTATTGCTATATATGTTTACTAATTTCTTTTTTCTTTATTGTAGCTCGTTTGGCCCTGAGATGCACCATTTCCTCAATCACTCGTTGCCCTTCCGAGATCCCTCTCCTTGTTTGAACTTGCGCATAGTTCAACCTTGACTAACTTTCACTGTCTGATTTCATTATCAACAAAAAACTTGCCATTCAGTCAATAATCAATGCTAATATTATAAAAAATAGCTGACCAGACATGTGTTGTTGCTCAAGATAGAAATAATAAATGAAAGAACTATCCTGCCAGGCAAGACTTGCTGCACAGTGTCTGCCAATCATGGTCAAGGTCTCGAGCGGATGCAGTAGCTCTTCGGGGTCACCGGCCGCCCTCTACCACTCTGGCGGGTCCTTGAATCCTGAAATACCTCAGCACCGTCTTGAAAGCATTGAAAGCATAGAAGGATGTCTCTTAGATTATCACAGTGACCTTGTAAACATTCATTAAGATAATGTTTGCATCCGTATGTATGTTATGAATACAAAACAGAGAGTGAAAAAAGAATGGTCAAGAATTTACTTATGTGAAAACTATAGATTATACATAAAAAAAAGTTTATTATAAAGTCTTTGATGAGTTTCGAAATACAAGACAGCTCAGATGGAAA
>JAPQNM010000045.1:19791712-19857406 GCA_029783475.1 Metacarcinus magister
CAGGCAGGCAGGCAGGCAGGCAGGCAGGCAGGCAGGCAGGCAGGCAGGCAGACAGACAGGCAGCCAGGCAGGCAGGCAGACAGGCAGCCAGGCAGGCAGGCAGGCAGGCAGGCAGGCAGGGTGGTGCCAGGGATGGTGAGGATGGTGCGTGTGAGTGTAAGGCTGTAGGGCTTCAGGAATGCAGTGAAAATTACATCTTCTGCTTCTCTTCATCATCATCGTCCCGTCCTCCTCGTTCTCTGTTTCTCCTGTTCATCGTGTTCTTCCTCATCGACGTCATTATCATCGTTTTTCTTTTTTTTTCTTTTACCTCTTCTTATTATTATCATTTAAGTTCTTACTCTCTTTCCTATTTCTCCAACTCTTCCTCCTCTCCTCCTTTTCTTCTATTTCCGCTTCCTCCTATTCAAACTCCTAGCACTATTTCTATCCTCTTCATTGTTTCTTCTCTATCTTCCTCTTTTCTTTACAGTCCTGATCACACTCATCATCATAACAATTTATTTTCAACAAGTCTTCTTTAAACATAATTTTCTACATAATAAACAAATTAAAGATCTTCAGCAGTCATATCGAATTTATCAACCCAATATTATGGCTGATGTTATATTTTTCTTCTTCTTAATACATAAATATCTTACAATATCTTATAATATACAAAACAGCTGCTATCGAAGAGGAAAAATGGAAAAAAATACCATATTTCCTATGGCGCCATTCCTGTGCTTTTCTCAGTGCCTTTCTCTTTCAAATTTTATCTTCTTTCGGTTCAGATATCTAACTTTATGCAAAACAGAACTGGAATAGGATGGTGAAAAGGAGAAAATTTGTGTCTGGTGTGGCGTCGCTGGCATGCTGTCCTCAGAAACTAAATATTCAAGAAAGTTAGTCATTTGGCAATAACAAGAAATTAGAACAGACGACATCCCTGGGTAGTAATGTCACACCCAAACCACCCCCGCCATGCACCTCCCTGTCCTTGAGCTGGAAAGACAACTGTTTATCGATAATTGAGAAGTATATGTAAAAAACTTGCCTCCCATTTATCTCATGTACATTCTAGCTTGATATATTTTCGTATTGATTTTATGTATTAATGAATCATTCAATACTACACATCAAATAAAGTCATAAGTTTATGAATTTTATCAAAAGTATTATTTTTTTCTTCATTTGTTTCATCTTTTTTCTCGAGTCATCCATAGTCAGATATGATGAAAGGCAATAGGCAAGTACAAGGTTGACTTAGATAACATAGAAGTAGAGACAAATGAATGAAGTCCTCATCCAGTATGGCTCCTTTCTTGATCAATTAAGAATAACAAATTGAATAAGAAGGAAGAAATATATAGTTGGTTTTCATGACGTAATCAAATTGTAACAAAATAAAGAATAAAAGTGTTGCACATGGGGTAAAAAAAAAAATTACTAATACTACAAAATGATACATGAACCCAATAAACACTAAGTAAACTAAGATAGTATGCAAATAATTCTAACGAAAGAAAAAACGGACATGTTCTATAAAGATCACTTTGAGAGGAAGTGCAAGGCAAGGCGGTGATATCAGGTGGTGGAAGACCAAGAATACGAGTTGAAGGGTAAAAAGATAATAATATATATATATAGATTGACAAGGCGCCTGTAACATACGGACAAAGTAAACAGATAAACACTAGAGGTAACCTACAAAGGACTCCCTTGACCCAAGGCTGTTTAGAGGAAGTGTGGGACAGCCTCTTACCGCCTGGTGCCTCGCCCTGTTTTCCTTCCGTGTTCATTTCCTAATAATATTCGACGCCTCAATGACACCTACAATACTTATGTGCTGATCAAAATTACTCGTGAAGCATATGCAGTGAGAGAGAGAGAGAGAGAGAGAGAGAGAGAGAGAGAGAGAGAGAGAGAGAGAGAGAGAGAGAGAGAGAGAGAGCGAGAGCGAGAGCGAGAGCTAGAGCTAGAGCTAGAGCGAGAGAGAGAGAGAGAGAGAGAGAGAGAGAGAGAGAGAGAGAGAGAGAGAGAGAGAGAGAGAGAGAGAGAGAGAGAGAATCAGAATCAGAATCAGTTTATTTCCATAAAGATGGCTTTTCTTTACATTATTGGAGAAAACTTAAGACTACAATTAATATCTAATTTAAGTGGTACATCTATTACCTTAATATTTAAGAGTATTTATATACATAGAATATTAGCATTGGTAGTGAGGAAAATTCTGAGTTTCTTCATAAACATGGGTAAGGTGTGAGAGTTTGTTACATGGGTGGCCAGGGAGAGAGAGAGAGAGAGAGAGAGAGAGAGAGAGAGAGAGAGAGACGAGAGAGAGAGAGAGAGAGAGAGAGAGAGAGAGAGAGAGAGAGAGAGAGGAGAGAGAGAGAGAGAGAGAGAGAGAGAGAGAGAGAGAGAGAGAGAGAGAGAGAGAGAGAGAGAGAGAGAGAGAGAGAGAGAGAGAGGAGAGAGAGAGAGAGAGAGAGAGAGAGAGAGAGAGAGAGAGAGAGAGAGAGAGAGAGAGAGAGAGAGAGAGAGAGAGAGAGAGAGAGAGAGAGAGAGAGAGAGAGGAGAGAGAGAGAGAGAGAGAGAGAGAGAGAGAGAGAGAGAGAGAGAGAGAGAGAGAGAGAGAGAGAGAGAGAGAGAGAGAGAGAGAGAGAGAGAGAGAGAGAGAGAGAGAGAGAGAGAGAGAGAGAGAGAGAGGAGAGAGAGAGAGAGAGAGAGAGAGAGAGAGAGAGAGAGAGAGAGAGAGAGAGAGAGAGAGAGAGAGGGGGAGAGGGAGAGGGAGAGGGAGAGGGAGAGGGAGAGAGAGAGAGAGAGAGAGAGAGAGAGAGAGAGAGAGAGAGAGAGAGAGAGAGAGAGAGAGAGAGAGAAGGAATTATTATAATCAATTTAGAGAGCTGAACGGAGTTGCTCACTGCCGTACAACACCCTTGACTTCTTCCTCGTCCAACTCAGCAGAAGCTTTGCCCGCCCAAGATCCAGACACACCCCGCCTATCCTTCTACACCTTGGGAACAGTTGATTCTCGGTAGTGAGTTGCCGCTGGATTCCCGAGAAGTTGCCAAACAGCACTATTGCCATACCTGCTCCGGGAAGATTTACTATAACAGGAAATTACGAGTTGCCCAATAATGACTGATAGACATTGCTTTAGTTTTCTCGTTTAGTTATGATTTTATAGCAATGAATCAGTCATAATATACACTATTAATGCATTAATTTCATGTAGATGACATAATATTATCGGTGAGGATGCCTTGTGTGGGGTTGCGATTGCGCAGAGAGCTCGAGCATCTTCAAACTTGTTCATGGATTCCCAAGTTTCTTCACAGTCAACGGGACAAGGCGAGGGGCGGGATAAGGCAGGTTGTGGGAGTATATAATGGAGGCCTGGACGATGCTGGTCACTCATTCTCTTGGTTCTGATCCAGGTGGTAGCAGCCCTCAACACAACTTGAACTCATCATGTTCAGGTTAGTCCGAGAACACACTGGTCTTGTTTGCGTGTGTTTTGCATACTTCAGGAGAAATTATTGTGTTGTGATTATTTAATGTCATTCGAAAATCAAGGGACATTTTCAAGTATCAATGATGTTAGCTGTGTGTGATGAGAAAAGTAAAGACACTTTTTGTTAGTGTAACTGACTTGTAGATTGTCTGCAAAAGTGAATTATAAATAGAACGTGAGCAAATAAGTAGCAGGAAGGAAGGCTCTCGAGAAGAATTGATGAAGTCTAGATAAATAGTTGAAAAAAAATATAGCAGTAACATACAGCGTAAACTGAATTGGTTCTCAATATAGCATGACAAAACAGAATGTTGCAAATAGCTTGTTGATGAGAAGGCGTACGGCTCAGTAGTAGCAATTCATTAAGTCTTCATTGAATAAAATTACTGTAAGACAGTTGTGACATAAAGCTCCTTTGCCGTGATTGTGTAAACCATATTGATGGGCCACTGGTCTCGCCTTCCTATTGTAGTGCATGGAATTATTGTTTTAGTTAAAAAGAATAACAAAATGTTTATCATGATGCAGATACGGTCTCCTGTTCCTGCTGGTGGCGAGCTCCGCTGTGCTTGCTCTGCCAGGGAACCCCATTCAATTCTATGAACTACCACAGCAGGTCAAAGTGCCCACTCAGCTGTATGGAGTCCCCACTGAGACGGTAAGGTTTAAGTATATAAATATAATAAAAGAAAATTGTATAAAATATATACATAGAAAGAAGGATATTAAGAAAAGTATACAAAAAAAGTATATAGATATATAGGCCAACAAATATGGTATACAAATAAATCTGTAATTTTTGCCGATGTACATTAATTTTGCTACGGTATTAGTAGTACCTTAACCCATCAATATATATTTTTTTCATTGCAGCCTTGCCTTCCAAAATATGTGGATAAGTTAGTGACTGTGACCGAGACTGTCCCCTCATACGTCACCACCACTGTCGACAACTACGTCACAGTCACCGACACACAGTACGTTACTGAATACAGCACCGTCGTTACTACAGTAGTCGAACCCACTTACGTCACCGAAACAGTGGTCTCCACCGTCCACGACACTATATACAAGACTGACTATGTGACCGAGACTACGATCCAGACCGATACCGTCTACTCCACCCTGACTGAGACCATCGTCAGCACCGTCATCGAGCCTACAACCATCACCGACACCATGTACTCAACATTTACCGAGATTGAGTATTCCACCGAGTACCTCACAGAGACCCAGTACCAGACAGAAACCATCCACAGCACCCACACCCAGGTAAGGCAACCACTTTCATTGTTCATATGTACGCATATCCATATTCTTGACTTATCAACGTGAGGGCTTACTCGTTTAAAAGTTCCCTTCAGCTGGCCATGAAACTAAATTTCCAGCTTCACAGTTTTCGTAACAGCTTCAGGGCACCAGCGTGCTATCAGAGCTATTCAGATTATGGATCACTGCAGTTACACCGTTGAAGTCACGACGTGTTAGAAAACAAGAACATATGTATGCAGTTTTTTAACAAGTCTTAAGGATAGAACAATGACTTCCTGATAATCCCAGACAATATTCAACAAACCCTGACCATCACTTGTGCTTTTCTACGAGACAGTCCTAAGTCATAAGTGAAGGATGAGCGGAAGGAAGCTTAACTTTGACTCTCAAACTAACATAAACAGACTTATTAACTATTGTAATTCAACAGTTATAATACCAACGCTCCTCTTTGCAAGTGATGATAGACTTGTGCTACAAACATGATACAAACTGTATTGTGCACGTGATTAACGACTTCGTGTCCCGCTACAGGTGGAGACGACCTCCCTGTACATCACCACCGTGGATACCGTGTACTCTACTGTGGTGTCCACCGTGGCTTCTTACTACACCTCCACCGTGACGGCACCTGTCACCAGCTACGTGACTACCACCAAGGCCGGTAAGTGTCCTCCACACTGGTATTGGAGTAACACAAACATGTCACACCTGAAGGAAGTTATTGCTACCTCTTGACACACACTGTGGTAACATACAAAGCAATATGACGAAAACTAAGTCTGTAAATTTACGAATACTTTATTTTGATGAGTGATTTGGGTATGCATTTATCTGGACCTCAGTTTTTATACCTCATTCCCTATCAATTATCCTCATGAATACGACTGACAATAATTAAACTTAATTCCTTGCAGGATATGACTACGCACCACCTGCCAAGGGTTACAGCCACTAAGTCATCGCTGAGATCTTTCACATGAAATAAGGCTGAACTGGGATGAATGGATAACTCGTGATATTTAAAGATAGTTACATATATATTGATGCTGCTATTTTAAATAAAACTATTAGGTAAATGATATTGTCTTTAATTTTAATTTATAGCCTTTCCCTCACATACATATGTGCTGATATATATATATATATATATATATATATATATATATATATACATATATATATATATATATATATATATATATATATATACATATATATATATATATATATATATATATATATATATATATATATATATATACATATATATATATATATATATATATATATATATATATATCTATATATATATATATATATATATATATATATTATATATATATATATATATATTATATATATATACAAATATATATATATATATTATATATATATACAAATATATATATTATATATATATATATATATATATATATATAGACACAAATACATATATATATATATATTATATATATATATATATACACACACAAATACATATATATATATATATATATATATATATATATATATATATATATATATATATATACACACCCACATACTTCTTTACATCATATATCTATGTGGCCGGTAGGCATAAATGGAGGATTATTGATGGTCGGCCTCCGCCTATTAGTGGCTCAGGTTTTTTTTATAGTGACGCCTCTAATTTCTCATATTTTCTGATGATGAGTGCGAGAGAGGCTAACTGCTGCACTGCCACAGAGCATATAAACATTGCAGGTCCCGTTTTGAGGACTGTATGGCAGCAATTTTGGGGTAATCTTTGGCCACTCGGCGGTAATAGCAAAGATAGAAAAGTTGCCAACGAATATCGGGGGATTGAACCCGGGATCTTGGGTTGTCATGCCCGCAGGCTGATTACTGCACTAACGCCTCCCCACATACATACATACGTGCACACATTGATACTTACATACTGAAAATTAACGGATGGAAAAAAACACTGCTTTCCCATGTTCCATTGTCGCTATATGATCACGTCGATGTTTCATCAGCAGTACACGTCTGCCTGGTATCCTAGACTTGCTGCCAATCACACCATTCCACTAGCTATCCTTTTGCCAATCACAATTCATCCTCACTTGTCTTCTTTACATGTTTATATCTACTTTAATCATACAGCCAAACACTGACTTTGTCAAGAATGGATACCACCGTTAGGAATTTAATCTCATATGGAAATCATAATGCCGTGAACCTATTTACGACAACACGTGGGCGGTGAGACGCACCTGGTTTGGAAAGTGAGGAAATGGTCAGAAAGGCAATAACTACATGTGTATATTACAGTTTGAGAAAAGTAGCTTATATGGGTTGCTTGCTACGTGAGACAGGCGTAAATAAATTAAAAAGTAAAGGCAATATAAGTAATCCTTCCAGAGTCAGAGAGACATAACACCACCTAGCATATATAACAAGTTTTAGGGAAAATAGCCTGCATGAATTGTTGTTGAGGAAACGCAGACGATATTGGCTTTAGAACCAGATAAGATGGAGGACTGGCATCAATTGTAAAGGTGTTTACGTTACAGTTTGAAGGAAAATAGCCTGTATGGATTGTTTGCTAAGAAACACAGCCAACTTTAGCTTGTAATACAAATATATAGTAGAGGTAGTGTCCTTTGTAATCCTATGGCCATGATTTTTGTATATAAACAACACAGAGTAGAAAACGGGTAGACATTCACTCCATATTTCTCTTCCAATCAGAAGAGCTGTCAGAGCTCCTTAGCTCAAGATTGAGGCTCTCCTCAGGTATGTAAGAGCTTATATTATGTAAGACAGTCATATTGCGGCTCTAGGATGTTATATTAAGATATATTTATTTTATGTAGGAATTATATTTATGTGACATGTAAAGATGTTATACGTTCCACAGGCAAGTATTTATGATTTTAATATGTGTATTATATGGATGTAATTTATGTGAAAGATGGAAGTGATTATGATTAATCAATTGTTGTAAAATGGAAGCAATTTTGATGAATTAACGAGTCAAAAATGTGATAAAGCTATGTTAATTTTATTAATCAAATTGTAGAAAACTTAACAGTGTTCCATAACCCTGTGACCAAATAATAATAGTATAGAAACACAACAAACGTTGCAATAAGAGGTGATGAAAATAATATTTAAATGCAAAATAAACTACTATGAAAACAAAAAATGAATAACCAAGGACACGAAATTATGTCTAGTAGGAACACAGAGGAATACATTCATCTCCATCTTCCTTTCCCGGTTGTGGGCCAGATCGTTTTGGAGACCAGAATAATAAGGATCAAATTAGCGGTTACTTGGAAAAACAGGTGGGGTTTCGGACACTGGCATGTCTTCGTGAACTCAGAAATACAGCCCATTAAGTGCCACTTGAAGGAAAAACATATAGTATACAAATTGGAAACATAAGGAAATAAGGAGGTTGCAAGAGGCCAATTGACCTTCACAAGGCAGCTCCTGTGCACCTAACACCTACCATCTGTTTAATTCATCCATAGATATCTCTAGACTTTCCTGAAAAAGTATCTACTATCACTTCACTTAGCACATGCTTGTTGAGTTTGTTCCACTGTTCTACTATCCAATTAGTGAACTAATTTTTACCTACCTCTTTCCTGAATCTGATCTTATATACCATTTTCTAACTTTCTCCTTGACTACGAGAATCTAATTTATGTCCCCTTTGTTGAAACACTTGACCTATATAAACAATTTTATCAGATATCCACTTACCCTACGTCTTTTTAACTAGTGTAGATTGAAGTGTTTTAATCTATCAATGTAAGTTAAGTTTCTTATCCCTGAATCATTTAAATATTTTTTCTTTGTACTACTTCTAGCTTATCAATACCGATTCTATAGGATGTAAGCCAGAGGTCAATGGAAACATCAATAGGATAGAAGAACTTGAGCGGAAAATCAATGACAAAGAGGCCCGCATGAAACCAAATATATAACTTGAGGTGGAGAGGGCAGTAAATGAGCCAAATACAGACATAAAGGTGCAGAACAAAATAAAAGTACAGATGAGAGAAGAAGTGAGGCCAGTAATTAAGGAGCAACAAGATTCGTCAGCAACAATAAGTGTGGATAAAGACAAAGTACGGAAGGGATTGATGTCGGAAATGAAAAAAAACATTGGATGTGGAAAAGGACTGGTTGTAAAGAGCTAACTAAGAACTTACTTCTGTCAAACGTAGTAGAACCTGATACAGATGGCATGGGGGTCAGCAAAACGGCGGATCTAGCTAGTGTAACTGATCTCCTTACCAATCATATGGGGATTCATTAACATGATTTCAAGGTTGTGGACACTTTCCAACTTTGGAATAGTGCTCGAGATTATGATCAACAGAAGGGAGAAACTCGCAGGAAGGAGTTTTCACGCCTCCTTAAGGTCATGTTTTAATCTCAAGAAGTAGTTGAAGTGGTAGTAAAAACATTGGAGCGTCTCAAGCATGCAGATAGCGAGGATGCCAAGGATGTCAAAATAACCAGGGATAGAAAAAAAAAGATGAAAGAAACGAGAAGAAAAAATTGATTGAAGAAAGGGTGAACAAGAATGAAAGTGAGATTATCAAGGAGGAATATAGGTAGATAGTTAACTACAGGGCTAATAAGGTGATCCAACTGCAGAAAGACTCTCCAAGAATGGCAACAAAAATACAGATACTTCAAAAGGAAGTCACACACCTTTATACCAACCTAGACGGCATCCACAATAAAAAAGCAAAAATGAAAGAAAATGCAAATGGCATTAAAACAAGGTTACGTTGATACCAAAAGGTATACCATTTTAAGGAAGAGAGAAAAAGAGAGAGAGAAAGAGGGAGAGAGAGAGAGAGAGAGAGAGAGAGAGAGAGAGAGAGAGAGAGAGAGAGAGAGAGAGAGAGAGAGAGAGAGAGAGAGAGAGAGAGAGAGAGAGAGAGAGAGAGAGAGAGAGAGAGAGAGAGAGAGAGAGAGAGAGAGAGAGAGAGAAAGAAAGAGAAAGAGAGAGGAGATGAAGGAATTATTATAATCAATTTAAACAGCTGAATGGAGGGGCTCACTTCCGTACTACAACCTTGACTTCTTCGTCTTACAACTAAGTAGCAGCTAAGCCCGCTTATCCTTCTACACCTCGGGAACAGTTGATTCGCAGTAGTGAGTTGCCGCTGGGTTCCCGATAAAGTTGACAAACAGCACTATTAATAATAATAAGAAGAAAAACTATAATATTAATAGTAATAATAATATTAATAATAATAATAATAATAAAATGATAATAATAATAATAATAATAATAATAATAATAATAATAATAATATTAATAGTATTAATAATGATGATAGTAATAATAATAATAATAATAATAATCATTATTATTATAATAGTAATCGTTAATTATAACAGTAATAATAAGAGTAATACTACTACTAACAATATCTTTATCTCACCAGAAAGCATAGACAACATGAACAAAGTATGAAAATAATATATTTAACTGTTAAAACAATATTAATTATGGTATAGTATAGTAAATTATAGTATAAGTATTGCTATACTTACTCCGGGAAGATTTACTTAAACATGAAATTATAATTTGCCCATCAATGTTTGATAAACATTGTTTCAGTTTTGTCGTTAATAATGATTTTATTGCAAATAATCAGTCACAATATACATTATAAAGCATTTATATCATATAGATGACATTAAATTATTGCTGAGGATGCGATTATACAGTGAGCTCGAGCATCTCTAGACTTTCTCATAGATACCCAAGTTTCTTCACGGTCAACGAGACAAGGCGTGCGGCAGGTAAGGCAGGCAGGCAGGCTGTGTGAGTATATAATGGAGGCCTGGACGATGTTGGTCACTCATTCTCTTGGTACTAATCCAGGTGGTAGCAGCCCTCAACACAACTTGAACTCATCATGTTCGGGTTAGTCCGAGAACACACTGGTCTTGTTTGCAGGTGTTTTGCATACTTCACAAGAAAGTATTGTGTTGTGATTGCTTAAATGTCATTCGAAAATCAAGGGACATTTTCTAGTATCAATGCTGTTAGCTCTGTGTGATGAGAGAAGTAAACAAACTTTTTGTTAGTGTAACTGACTTGTAGATTTTCTGCAAAAGTAAATGCTGAATGGAACATGAGCAAGTAAAGTAGAGGAAGGAAGGCTCTCAAATAAAATTTATCTAGACTTCATCATCTAGATAAATAGTTGAAAAGAAAAAAATGTACCAGATAATCAGTGCGTAAACTGAATTGGTCGTCAATATAGCGTGACAAATAAGAATGTTGCAAAAAGCTTGTTGATAAACAAAGTGTACGGCATTCAGCTATACATTAAGTATTCATTGAATAAGATTACTGTAAGACAGTTGTGACATGAAGCTCCTTTGCCGTGACAGCGTACTGGGTCACTGGTCTCGCCTTCCTATTGTATATCATGAAATTCTTATTCTACTATGAAAATAATAACTAAATATTTTTTGTGTGCAGACACGGTCTCCTATTCCTGCTGGTTGCAAGCTCCACTGTGCTTGCCCTGCCAGGGAACATATTCTATGAACCACCCCGTGAGCCCAGTCAGCTGTATGTGACGGTAAGACTTTTCTTTTGCTTTGTATTTTTTAGTGGTTAGCAACCTGAATACATAGAAAAAATAATTCAATTATCATATAACAAACGCTTTTGATATAATATAAGATAGATACATATAAAAAGACGCATACAAAAAAACAAAACAAAAAAAATATAATATATATATATATATATATATATATATATATATATATATATATATATGTATATATATATATATATATATATATATATATATATATATATATATATATATATATATATATATATATATATAGGCAAATAAGCAAGAATATAATATATAACAAGATTTAAACATGTACACTAATTCTGCTATTATATAAGTTTTACTTTAACCCGCCAATACTTTTTTTCATTGCAGCCTTGCCTTCCAACATATGTGGATAAGTTAGTGACTGTGACCGAGACTGTCCCCTCATACGTCACCACCACTGTCGACAACTACGTCACAGTCACCGACACAGAGTACGTTACTAAATACAGCACCGTCGTTTCTACAGTAGTCGAACCCACCTACGTCACCGAAACAGAGGTCTCCACCGTCCACGACACTATATACAAGACTGACTATGTGACCGAGACTACGATCCAGACCGATACCGTCTACTCCACCCAGACTGAGTATGAGACCATCGTCACCACCGTCATCGAGCCTACAACCATCACCGACACCGTGTACTCAACGTTGGTCGAGACTGAGTATTCCACCGAGTACCTCACAGAGACCCAGTACAACACGGAGACCATCCACAGCACAACCACCCAGGTAAGGCAACCACTTTCATTGTTCATATATACACATATCTATATTCTTGACATGTCAACGTGAGGACTTACTCATTTAAAAGTTACCTTCAGCTGTCCATGAAGCTAAATTTCCTGCTTTATAGTTTAAGTAACAGCTTCAGGGCACCAGCGTGCTATCAGAGCTATTCAGATTATGGATCACTGCAGTTACACCGTTGAAGTCACGATGTGTTAGAAGACAAGAACATATGTATGCAGTTTTTTAACAAGTCCTAAAGATAGAAAAATTATTTCCTTATACTCTCAGACAATTTTCAATAAGCCCTGACCATCAATTGTTCTTTTTTACGAGACCGTTCTGAGTCATATCTCCAAAGGAGGGTAGAATGAGCGGAAGGAAATTAAATTTGCCTCTCAAATTAACCTAAACAGACTCACTAACTATTGTAATTTCAACGCTCGTCTGTGCAAGTGATGATAGACTTGTGCTACAAACATGATACAAACTGTATTGTGCAAGTAATTAACGACTTCGTGTCCCGTTACAGGTAGAGACGACCTCTCTGTACATCACCAGCGTGGATACCGTGTACTCTACTGTGGTGTCCACCGTGTCTTCTTACTACACCTCCACCGTGACGGCACCTGGCACCAGCTACGTGACTACCACCACCAAGGCCGGTAAGTGTCCTCCACACTGGTATTGTAGTAACACAAACATGTCACACCTGAACGAAGTTATTGCTACCTCTTGACACACTGTGGTAACTTACAAAGTAATATGACGAAAACTAAGTCTATAAAGTTACGAATACTTTATTTTGATGAGTGATTTGGCCATGCATTACCTGGACCTGTGTTTTTATACATCATTTCTTATAAATCCATAAGATTGACAATAATTTAACTTAATTCCTTGCAGCATACGTCTACCCACCACCTGCCCGGGGTTACAAATACTAAGTCATCGCTGAGATCTTTCACATGAAATGAGGCTGAATTGGGATGAATGGATAACACGTGATATTTAAAGATATTTACATATATATTGATGCTGCTAATTTAAATAAAACTATTAAGTAAATGATATTGTCTCTATTTTCATCTATAACCTTTTCTTCACATACATAACTGTTTACATACATGGATGCATTAATATATATATATATATATATATATATATATATATATATATATATATATATATATATATATATATATATAGGTCTATGTACATATATGTATGTATGTATGTATATATATATATATATATATATATATATATATATATATATATATATATATATATATATATATATATATATATATATATATATATATATATATATATATATATATGTATGTATACATCCATACGTACATACATACATACATCAATACTGTCACAGGAAAACAAGAGGTTAACGAAGGTGATATCAGGTTATAGCATTTTATGAACTCCTCTGTGTCTGGGTACACGGTTTAAGTGTTAGATGGTGTGTTTGTATGGAAAAATACCGTGGTTTCTTCTTTAGGAGACTGCTTCATGTGACAGCGACTGGGGAAGGTGATTGCGGGGCTCATCTTGGCGCGTCCTTGTCGCCACACAAATCCTGTAATCTCAAAATATAATAGAAAAAATATCAAGTGCAAGTAAGCCTGGTATATACAACACACAATTAACTTTCAAAGGGGTGAGAGAAGCGTACGTGAGAGTATGATGCCACACAGGCTCTGTGTTTGTTCATCTCTCCACTCGAAGTGACAAAAAGATGAGAGGCACAGATAATCTTACCTCCGTTTGGACGAGACAAGGGAGAGAAAAATGTCCTCACGGTCCTAACACAGTCAGCCCTATCTTCAGCGTAACCAGTATACTGACCGCTGGGAGTAACACTTGCAGGGGCGATGGAAGGTGTTATAAGGGGCACTGACCTCCCGGAAGACTTCACCTCAGTATTCTGGCACACATGACACTTATTGACCAAGCTTTCGATGTCAGCTGCAATGACCGGGCAAAATTACTTACTGCTTATGTGTCTGAGAGTCACCTGACGGCTCTCGTGTCATGAAGAAGAACCGTGACACGACCGCATCACCATCTGTCGGTACTGAGCGGGGACAACAAACTGCCAGCTCGTCTGTTCTTTACTCCCTCTTACCTCCCGGAATAACCTGCCTTTTGCTCGGTAAAACAGAGTTCTGCCCTAGTTATGTGTCCTTGACACACCAGTATTAACATACTTACGTAGGTGGATCAGTGAAGGGTCTATGCTTTGAGCAGCAGCAACGTCAGAGCTGCTGGTTAACTCATCAGCTGAGGTCGAAACGCAAGAGAAGCGGCGGGGCGCCTGGTTTGGTGCATGAACGGCAACAGGAGATTGGGCCTTGATCTGCTTCAGGGCGTCACTCCATTGAGGGTCTTTTACGCTCTTGACGTTGCCAACTATGAGACTAAATAAGAGGTTCTCCATCACAGCAGCATAAACGCGTTCTATGAAAAAGGTAGACTCCACCTCCGCTAAGGCTATGGGACAAGAAATAGGAGTGTCATTAATCATTCTAATTAAGATATGACTACCTGTGTTTTGATGAGGACTTCCCATACATTAATTCACTACACATCCAGTACATCCGTTATCTCCCATGACTTCAACCTTTACGCTACCAACTCTCCCCATACTCACAAGTTACTACTACCTGTCAAGGAGGTGGAAGCGGCAGCAGTTAGATTACGGGACTGCGAGGTTGTGGTTTGCTCCTCCACGGGTAACAATTCGGTCTCAAACCTGACACTAGCGTAGTGGCCTCGTGGTAGATTGAAGAGGTTCTCCAGAAGAGCCGTTCCCTTAACGAAAAGACAGGTGGATCAAAAGGAAGTCACTCACACCAGATCTACAAGTATCTCTATACCAATTTAGACGGCATCTAAAATAAGAAAGCAAAAAATGAAAGAACACGTAAATGACATAAAACCCGCTTTTAGTTTATCAACGGAGACAAAGTGCAAAGAGGATATGTTGAGTGTAAATTTCTTTCATATCCAAAGATATACAATTATAAGAAAAGAGAAAGAGAGCGAGAGAGAGAGAGAGAGAGAGAGAGAGAGAGAGAGAGAGAGAGAGAGAGAGAGAGAGAGAGAGAGAGAGAGAGAGAGAGAGAGAGAGAGAGAGAGAGAGAGAGAGAGAGAGAGAGAGAGAGAGAATAAGTGAAGGAATTATTATAATCAATTTAAACAGTTGAATGGCGGGGCTCACTTCCGTACTACAACCTTGACTTCTTCCTCTTCCGACTCAACAGAAGCTACGCCCGCCTATCCTTCTACACCTCGGGAACAGTTGATACGCAGTAGTGAGTTGCCGCTGGGTTCCCGATAAAGCTGACAAACTGCACTATTAATAATAATAATAAGAAGAAAATATATAATAATATTAATAATAATAATAATAATAATAATAATAGTAATAATAATAATAAGTGTAATAATAATGATAATAATAATAACAATAATAGTAATAATAATAATAATAATAATAATAATAACAATAACAATAATAATAATAATAATAATAATAATAATAATAATAATAATAATAATAACAATAATAATAATAATAATAACAATACTACTATAATTTACAATAATAATAATAATAATAGCTAATAACAATAATAATAATAAAATCAATAATAATAATAATAAAAGCAATAATGATAATAATAATAATAAAAATTTATCACACCAGAAGGCATAGGCAACATGGACAAGGCATAGAAATAATACATCTAACTATTAAAACAAAAGTAATTATAGTATAGCATAGTATAGTATATTATAAGTATTGCCATATTTACTCCGGGAAGATTTACTATAACAAGGAAATTACGAGTTGCTCAACAATGACTGATAAACATTGCTTCAGTTTTTTCATTTAGTTATGATTTCATAGCAATGAATCAGTCATAATATATATTATAATGCATTTATTTCATTTAGATGACATTATATTATCGCTGAAGATACCTTGTGTGGGGTTGCAATTACACAGTGAGCTCGAGCATCTCTAGACTTTCTCTTAGATTCCCAAGTTCCTTCACGGTCAACGAGACAAGGCGTGGGGCGAGGTAAGGCAGGCAGGCAGGCAGGCTGTGTGAGTATATAATGAAGGCCTGGACGATGCTGGTCACTCATTCTCTTGGTACTGATCCAGGTGGTAGCAGCCCTCAACACAACTTGAACTCATCATGTTCGGGTTAGTCCGAGAACACACTGGTCTTGTTTGCAGGTGTTTTGCATACTTTACAAGAAATTATTGTGTGGTGGTTTTTTAAATGTCATTCGTATATCAAGGAACATTTTCTAGTATCAATGCTTTTAGCTATGTGTGATGAGAGAGGTAAAGAAATTTTTTTTTAGTGTAACTGACTTGTAGATTTTCTGCAAAAGTGAATGCTGAATGAAACATGAGCAAGTAAAGTAGAGGAAGGAAGGCTCTCAAATAAAATTGATGAAGCCTAGATTAATAGTTGAAAAGTAAAAAAAATGTACCAGATAATCAGTGCGTAAACTGAAGTGGTTCTCAATATAGCGCTACAAATCAGAATGTTGCAAATAGCTTATTGATGACATGCTGTACGGCACTGTACCAGCTTCATTGAATAAGATTACTGTAAGACAGTTATGACATGAAGCTCCTTTACCGTGGCAGCGTAGATCATATTGCTGGGCCACTGGTCTTGCCTTCCCATTGTATATAGTGAAATTCTTGTTCTAGTATGAAAATAATAACCAAATATTTTTTATGTGTGCAGACACGGTCTCCTATTCCTGCTGGTTGCAAGCTCCACTGTGCTTGCCCTGCCAGGGAACATATTCTATGAACCACCCCGTGAGCCCAGTCAGCTGTATGAGACGGTAAGACTTTTCTTTTGCTCTGTATTTTTTAGTGGTTAGCAACCTGAATACATAGAAAAAATAACTCAATTATTATATAAGAAACACTTTTAATATAATATAAGATAAATATACATAAAAAGACGCATACAAAGAAAAGTATATATATATATATATATATATATATATATATATATATATATATATATATATATATATATATATATATATAGGCAAATAAGCAAAAATATAATATATTACAAGATTTAAACATGTACACTAATTCTGCTATTATATAAGTTTTACTTTAACCCGCCAATACTTTTTTTCATTGCAGCCTTGCCTTCCAACATATGTGGATAAGACAGTGACTGTGACCGAGACTGTCCCCTCATACGTCACCACCACTGTCGACAAATACGTCACAGTCACCGACACAGAGTACGTTACTGAATACAGTACCGTCGTTTCTACAGTAGTTGAACCCACCTACGTCACCGAAACAGAGGTCTCCACCGTCCACGACACTATATACAAGACTGACTATGTGACCGAGACTACGATCCAGACCGATACCGTCTACTCCACCCAGACTGAGTATGAGACCATCGTCACCACCGTCATCGAGCCTACAACCATCACCGACACCGTGTACTCAACGTTGGTCGAGACTGAGTATTCCACCGAGTACCTCACAGAGACCCAGTACAACACGGAGACCATCCACAGCACAACCACCCAGGTAAGGCAACCACTTTCATTGTTCATATATACACATCTATATTCTTGACATGTCAACGTGAGGACTTACTCATTTAAAAGTTACCTTCAGCTGTCCATGAAGCTAAATTTCCTGCTTTATAGTTTAAGTAACAGCTTCAGGGCACCAGCGTGCTTTCAGAGCTATTCAGATTATGGATCACTGCAGTTACACCGTTGAAGTCACGATGTGTTAGAAGACAAGAACATATGTATGCAGTTTTTTAACAAGTCCTAAAGATAGAAAAATTATTTCCTTATACTCTCAGACAATATTCAATAAGCCCTGACCATCAATTGTTCTTTTTTACGAGACCGTTCTGAGTCATATCTCCAAAGGAGGGTAGAATGAGCGGAAGGAAATTAAATTTGCCTCTCAAATTAATCTAAACAGACTCATTAACTATTGTAATTCAACACTAATATTTTCAACGCTCGTCTGTGCAAGTGATGATAGACTTGTGCTACAAACATGATACAAAATGTGTTATGCACGTAATTAACGACTTCGTGTCCCGCTACAGGTGGAGACGACCTCCCTGTACATCACCAGCGTGGATACCGTGTACTCTACTGTGGTGTCCACCGTGTCTTCTTACTACACCTCCACCGTGACGGCACCTGGCACCAGCTACGTGACTACCACCACCAAGGCCGGTAAGTGTCCTCCACACTGGTATTGTAGTAACACAAACATGTCACACCTGAACGAAGTTATTGCTACCTCTTGACACACACTGTGGTAACTTACAAAGTAATATGACGAAAACTAAGTCTATAAAGTTACGAATACTTTATTTTGATGAGTGATTTGGCCATGCATTACCTGGACCTGTGTTTTTATACATCATTTCTTATAAATCCATAAGATTGACAATAATTTAACTTAATTCCTTGCAGCATACGTCTACCCACCACCTGCCCGGGGTTACAAATACTAAGTCATCGCTGAGATCTTTCACATGAAATGAGGCTGAATTGGGATGAATGGATAACACGTGATATTTAAAGATATTTACATATATATTGATGCTGCTAATTTAAATAAAACTATTAAGTAAATGATATTGTCTCTATTTTCATCTATAACCTTTTCTTCACATACATAACTGCTTACATACATGGATGAATTTGTATATATATATATATATATATATATATATATATATATATATATATATATATATATATATATATATAGGTATATATATATATATATATATATATATATATATATATATATATATATATATATATATATAGTATATATATATATATATATATATATATATATATATATATATATATATATATATATATATATATATATATATAGGTATATATATAGGTATATGTACATATATGTATGTATAAATATATATATATATATATATATATATATATATATATATATATATATATATATGTATACATCCATACGTACATACATACATACATCCATACTGTCACAGGAAAACAAGAGGTTAACGAAGGTGATATCAGGTTATAGCATTTTATGAACTCCTCTGTGTCTGGGTACACGGTTTAAGTGTTAGATGGTGTGTTTGTATGGAAAAATACCGTGGTTTTTTCTTTAGGAGACGGCTTCACGTGACAGCGACTGGGGAAGGTGAAGGCGGGGCTCATCTTGGCGCGTCCTTGTCTCCACACAAATCCTGTAATCTCAAAATATAATAGAAAAAATATCAAGTGTAAGTAAGCCTGGTATATACAACACACAATTAACTTTCAAAGGGGTGAGAGAAGCGTACGTGAGAGTAAGATGCCACACAGGCTCTGTCTTCGTTCATCTCTCCACTCGAAGTGACAAAAAGATGAGAGACATTGATAATCTTACCTCCGTTTGGACGAGACAGGGAGAGAAAAGTGTCCTCACGGTCCTAACACAGTCAGCCCTATCTTCAGCGTAACCAGTATACTGACCGCTGGGAGTAACACTTGCAGGGGCGATGGAAGGTGTTATAAGGGGCACTGACCTCCCGCAAGACTTCACCTCAGTATTCTGGCACACATGACACTTATTGACCAAGCTTTCGATGTCAGCTGCAATGACCGGGCAAAATTACTTACTGCTTATGTGTCTGAGAGTCACCTGACGGCTCTCGTGTCATGAAGAAGAACTGTGACACGACCGCATCACCATCTGTCGATACTGAGCGGGGACAACAAACTGCCAGCTCGTCTGTTCTTTACTCCCTCTTACCTCCCGGAATAACCTGCCTTTTGCTCGGTAAAACAGAGTTCTGCCCTAGTTATGTGTCCTTGACACACCAGTATTAACATACTTACGTAGGTGGATCAGTGAAGGGTCTATGCTTTGAGCAGCAGCAACGTCAGAGCTGCTGGTTAACTCATCAGCTGAGGTCGAAACTCAAGAGAAGCGGCGGGGCGCCTGGTTTGGTGCATGAACGGCAACAGGAGATTGGGCCTTGATCTGCTTCAGGGCGTCACTCCATTGAGGGTCTTTTACGCTCTTGACGTTGCCAACTATGAGACTAAATAAGAGGTTCTCCATCACAGCAGCATAAACGCGTTCTATGAAAATGGTAGACTCCACCTCCGCTAAGGCTATGGGACAAGAAATAGGAGTGTCATTAATCATTCTAATTAAGATATGACTACCTGTGTTTTGATGAGGACTTTCCATACATTAATTCACTACACATCCAGTACATCCGTTATCTCCCATGACTTCAACCTTTACGCTACCAACTCTCCCCATACTCACAAGTTACTACTACCTGTCAAGGAGGTGGAAGCGGCAGCAGTTAGATTACGGGACTGCGAGGTTGTGGCTTGCTCCTCCACGGGTAACAATTCGGTCTCAAACCTGACACTAGCGTAGTGGCCTCGTGGTAGATTGAAGAGGTTCTCCAGAAGAGCCGTTCCCTTAACGAAAAGACAGGTGGATCAAAAGGAAGTCACTCACACCAGATCTACAAGTATCTCTATACCAATTTAGACGGCATCTAAAATAAGAAAGCAAAAAATGAAAGAACACGTAAATGACATAAAACCCGCTTTTAGTTTATCAACGGAGACAAAGTGCAAAGAGGATATGTTGAGTGTAAATTTCTTTCATATCCAAAGATATACAATTATAAGAAAAGAGAAAGAGAGCGAGAGAGAGAGAGAGAGAGAGAGAGAGAGAGAGAGAGAGAGAGAGAGAGAGAGAGAGAGAGAGAGAGAGAGAGAGAGAGAGAGAGAGAGAGAGAGAGAGAGAGAGAGAGAGAGAGAGAGAGAGAGAGAGAGAGAGATAGAAAGAGAAAGAGAAAGAGACACACAGAGAGAGAGAGAGAGAGAGAGAGAGAGAGAGAGAGAGAGAGAGAGAGAGAGAGAGAGAGAGAGAGAGAGAGAGAGAGAGAGAGAGAGAGAGAGAGAGAGAGTAAATGAAGGAATTATTATAATCAATTTAAACAGCTGAATGGCGGGGCTCACTTCCGTACTACAACCTTGACTTCTTCCTCTTCCGACTAAGTAGAAGCTACGCCCGCCTATCCTTCTACACCTCGGGAACAATTGATACGCAGTAGTGAGTTGCCGCTGGGTTCCCGATAAAGCTGACAAACTGCACTATTATTAATAAGAAGACAAAAATTTAATAATAATATTAATAATAATAATAATAATAATAAAAATAATATTAATAGTAATAATAATAGTAACAATAATGATAATAATAATAACAATAATAGTAATAATAATAATAATAATAATAATAATAATAATAATAATAATAATCATAATAACAATAATAATAACAATACTATGATATATTATACTAATACTAATAATAATAGCTGATAATAATAGTATTAATAAAAATAATTATAATAATAATGAGAGTAATAATGATAATAATAATAATAATAATAATAATTTATCACACCAGAAGGCATAGGCAACATGGACAAGGCATAGAAATAATACATCTAACTATTAAAACACAAGTAATTATAGTATAGCATAGTATAGTATATTATAAGTATTGCCATATTTACTACGGGAAGATTTACTATAACAAGGAAATTACGAGTTGCCCAACAATGACTGATAAACATTGCTTCAGTTTTTTCGTTTAGTTATGATTTCATAGCAATGAATCAGTCATAATATATATTATAATGCATTTATTTCATTTAGATGACATTATATTATCGCTGAAGATACCTTGTGTGGGGTTGCGATTACACAGAGAGCTCGAGCATCTCTCGACTTTCTCTTAGACTCCCAAGTTTCTTCACGGTCAACGAGACAAGGCGCAGGGCAAGGTAAGGCAGGCAGGCAGGCAGGCAGGCTGTGTGAGTATATAATGGAGGCCTGGACGATGCTGGTCACTCATTCTCTTGGTACTGATCCAGGTGGTAGCAGCCCTCAACACAACTTGAACTCATCATGTTCGGGTTAGTCCGAGAACACACTGGTCTTGTTTGCAGGTGTTTTGCATACTTCACCAGAAATTATTGTGTTGTGATTTTTTAATGTCATTCGAAAATCAAGGGACATTTTCAAGTATCTAAGCTGTAAGCTGTGTGTGATGAGAAAAGTAAAGAAACTTTTCGTTGGTGTAACTGATTTGTAGATTGTCTGCAAAAGTTAATAAAAAATGGAGCGTGATCAAATAGGTGACAGGAAGGAAGGCTTGCGAGAAGAATATATGAAGTGTAGAGAAATGGATAGAAGAGAAATAATATAGCAGTAAATCAGTGCATAAGCTGAATTGGTTCTCAATGTAGCACGACAAATCAGAATGTTGCAAATAGCTTGTTGATGACAAGCCGTACGGCATTGTAGCAGCTATACATTAAGTCTTCATTGAATAAGATTACTGTAAGACAGTTGTGACATGAAGCTCCTTTGCCGTGATTGTGTAAACCATATTGCAGGACCACTGGTCTCGCCTTCCTATTGTACTGCATGGAATTATTGTTTTAATGTAAAAATAATAACAAATATTTTGTATGTGTGCAGACACGGTCTCCTCTTCTTGCTGGTTGCGAGCTCCACTGTGCTTGCCCTGCCAGGGAACCCCCATCGATCCTATGAACCACCCCGTCAGCCCAGTCAGCTGTATGACACGGTAAGACTTTTCTTATGCTCTGTCTTTTTTTAGTGTTTAGCAACCTGAATACACTGAAATATTAAATCAATCAATACATAACTAAAGGTTTGATAATAAGATAAGACAAATATACATAGAAAAATGAATACAAAGAATACGTAGTATACAAAGAAAAATATATTGATATATACTGTAGGCAAATAATTATATATATAATATGAAAACTTTATGAATGTATGATATTTTTTTAATGTAGTATATTGATTTCGCTATTGTAAAAAGTTTACTTTAACCCGCCAATACTTTTTTCATTGCAGCCTTGCCTTCCAACATATGTGGATAAGTTAGTGACTGTGACCGAGACTGTCCCCTCATACGTCACCACCACTGTCGACAACTACGTCACAGTCACCGACACAGAGTACGTTACTAAATACAGCACCGTCGTTTCTACAGTAGTCGAACCCACCTACATCACCAAAACAGAGGTCTCCACCGTCCACGACACTATATACAAGACTGACTATGTGACCGAGACTACGATCCAGACCGATACCGTCTACTCCACCCAGACTGAGTATGAGACCATCGTCACCACCGTCATCGAGCCTACAACCATCACCGACACCGTGTACTCAACGTTGGTCGAGACTGAGTATTCCACCGAGTACCTCACAGAGACCCAGTACAACACGGAGACCATCCACAGCACCCATACCGAGGTAAGGCAACCACTTTCATTGTTCATATATACACATATCTATATTATTGACCTATCAACGTGAGGGCTTACTCGTTTAAAAGTTCCCTTCAGCTGGCCATGAAGCTAAATTTCCAGCTTCACAGTTTAAGTAACAGCTTCAGGGCACCAGCGTGCTATCAGAGCTATTCAGATTATGGATCACTGCAGTTACACTGTTGAAGTCACGACGTGATAGAAGACAAGAACATATGAATGCAGTTTTTTAACAAGTCCTAAAGATAGAAAAATTATTTCCTTATAATCCCAGACAATATTGAACAAACCCTGACCATCACTTGTGCTTTTCTACGAGAAAGTCCTAAGTCATAAGTGTAGGATGAGCGGAAGGAAGCTTAACTTTGAATCTCAAATTAACCTAAACAGACTCATTAACTATTGTAATTCAACACTTATAATACCAACGCTCCTCTTTGCAAGTGATGATAGACTTGAGCTACAAACATGATACAAACTGTATTGTGCACGTAATTAACGACTTCGTGTCCCGTTACAGGTGGAGACGACCTCCCTGTACATCACCACCGTGGATACCGTGTACTCTACTGTGGTGTCCACCGTGTCTTCTTACTACACCTCCACCGTGACGGAACCTGGCACCAGCTACGTGACTACCACCACCGAGGCCGGTAAGTGTCCTCCACACTGGTATTGGAGTAACATAAACATGTCACACCTGAACGAAGTTATTGCTACCTCTTGACACACACTGTGGTAACTTACAAAGTAATATGACGAAAACTAAGTCTGTAAATTTACGAATACTTTATTTTGATGAGTGATTTGGGTATGCATTTATCTGGACCTCAGTTTTTATACACCCTTTCTTATAAATCCACCTTATGCAAACGACTGACAATAATTTAACTTAATTCCTTGCAGCATACGTCTACCCACCACCGTCCAGGGGTTACAACTTCTAAGTCATCGATGAGATCTTTCACATAAAATGATGCTGAACTGGGATGAGTGGATAACACGTGATATTTAAAGATATTTACATATATATTGATGCTGCTAATTTAAATAAAACTATTTGGTAAATTAAAGTTTCTTTAATTTTCATCTATAACCTTTCCTTCACATACATAAGTGCTTACATACATGCATGCATATATAAATATATAAATATATATATATATATATATATATATATATATATATATATATATATATATATATTATATATATATATATATATATATATATATATATATATATATATATATATATATATATATATATATATATATATATATATATATATATACATACATACATACATACATACATACATACATACATTGATACATACATGCTTGAAATGAACGGATGGAAAAAAACTCTCCTCTCCCATGTTCCATTGTCGCTGTATGATCATCTCACGTCGATGTTTTATCAGCAGTACTTGTCTTCCTGGTATCTTAGAGTTGCTGCCAACCACACCATTCCACTAGCTATCCTTCTGCCATTCACGATTCATCATCACTTGTCTTCTTTACATGTTTATATCTACTTTAATCATACAGCCAAACACTGATTTTGTCAAGAATGGATACCACCGTTAGGAATTTAATATCATATGGAAATCATAATATCAAATAGCAAAATACATTACTATGATAACAAGAAATGAATAACCAAGGACACGAAATTGTGTCTAGTAGGAACACAGAGGAATACATTCATCTCCATCTTCCTTTCCCGGCTGTGGGCCAGATCGTTTTGGAGACCAGAATAATAAGGATCAAATTAGCGGTTACTTGGAAGAACAGGTGGGGTTTCGGACACTGGCATGTCTTCGTGAACTCAGAAATACAGCCCATTAAGTGCCAGTAGAATGAAAAAAAAAATAGAGTACACAAATTAAGAACAAAAGAAAATAAGGAGGCTGCAAGAGGCCAATTCACTTTCACAAGGCAGCTCCTGTGCACCTAACACCTACCATCTGTTTAATTCATCCATAGATAGCTCTTGATTTTACTTAAAAAGCATCTACTGTCATTTCACTTACCACATACTTGCTGAGTTTGCTCCACTCTTCTACTATATAATTAGTAAACCGTTTTTTATTTTTCTCTTTCCTATCTCTGAACTTATCCAGCTTGAACCCATTTGTTCGTTTTTTAACTTTCTCCCTAACTATGAAAACCTTATTTATGTCCACTTTGTTGAAACACTTGACCCTTATAAACACTTCTATCAGATATCCACTTACCCTACGTCTTCCTAACAAATGTAGATTGAGGTTTTTTAATCTATCCTTGAAAGTTAAGTTTCTTATCCCTGAATCGCTTTAGTTATTTTTCTTTGTACTGCTTCTAGCTATACCGATTCTATAGTGCGGAAACCAAAAGTCAATGGAAACACCCATTGGATTGAAGAATTTGAGCAGAAAATCAATGAAGGTGGAGAGGGCAGTGGATGAACCAAATACAGACATAACAAAGGTGCAGAACAAAATAAAAGTACAGATGAGAGAAGAAGTGGTAATTATTCAAGGAGCAATAAGATCCTGCATTTACATTAAGCGTGGATAAAGACAAAATGCTGGCGAGATTGACGTCAAAAATGAAAGAAACGTTTAGTGTAGAAAAGAACAGTTGTAAAAAGCTAAGAACTTAGTTCTGACAAACGTAGCAGAGCCTGATACAGATGACATGGGGATCAGCAAAGCGGCTAATCTAGCTAGTGTAATTAATCTCCTTATCAATCATATGGGGATTCATTAACATGATTTCAAGGTAGTGGACACTTTCCGACTTTGGAATAGTGCTCGAGATTATGATCAAAAGAAGGGAGAAACTCGCAGAAATGAGTGTCCACGCCTCTTCCAGGTCGGATTTTAATCTCAAGAAGTAGTTGGAGTGGCAGTAAAAACATTGGAGCGTCTCAAGCATGCAGATAGCGAGGTTGCCAAGGATGTCAAAATATTCAAGGATAGGAAAAAAGACGAAAGAAACGAAAGGAAAAACTTGATTGAAGAAAAGGTGAAAAAGAATGAAAGAGAGACTAGCAAGGAGGAATATATCTGGATAGTTGACTACAGAGCTAATAAGATGATCCTACTGCGGAAAGGCTATCCAAGAAAGCCGTTCTGGCAACGAAAATACAGGTATTTCAAAAGGAAATCACTCACACCACACCTACAAGTGTCTTTATACCAACTTAGACGGCATCCACAATAACAAAAAGCAAAATTGAAAGAACATGTTAATTGGCATCAAAACCGCTTTAACCTTTTTAACAGAGACAAACTGCAGCATGGATTTATTATGGTTAATTTCATTGATACCAAAAGGCATACCATTATAATTAAGAGAGAAAGAGAGAGAAAGAGAGAGAGAGAGAGAGAGAGAGAGAGAGAGAGAGAGAGAGAGAGAGAGAGAGAGAGAGAGAGAGAGAGAGAGAGAGAGAGAGAGAGAGAGAGAGAGAGAGAGAGAGAGAGAGAGAAGAGAGAAGAGAAAGAGAAAGAGAAGAGAGCGAGAGCGAGAGCGAGAGCGAGAGCGAGAGCGAGAGCGAGAGCGAGAGAGAGAGAGAAAGAGTGAAGGAATTATTATAATCAATTTAAACAGCTGAATGGAGGGGCTCACTTCCATACTACAACCTTGACGTTTTCCTCGTCCGACTCAGCAGAAGCTACGCCCGCCTATCCATAATCCTTCTACACATCGGGAACAGTTGATTTGCAGTAGTGAGTTGCCGCTGGGTTCCCGATAAAGTTGACAAACAGCACTATTAATAATAATAATAATAATATGAATAAATATAATAATAGTAATGACAATAATAATAATAATAATAATAATAATAATAATAATAATAATAATAATAACAATAATAATAAAAAATATAAAAATAATAATAATAACATTAAAAATAATAATAATAATAATAATAATGATAATAATAAAAATATTAATAATAATAATAACAATAACAATAATAATATTTTAAATATTAATAATAATGATGATAGGAGCAATAATAATAATAATTTTATCGCACCAGAAAACATAGGCAACATAAACAAAGTATTAAAATGATAAAAATAACTGTTAAAACAAAAGTAATTATAGTATAGTATAGTATAGTATAATATAGTAAAGTATAGTGTAAGTATTGTCATCCCTACTCCGGGAAGATTTACTATAACAGGAAATTATGATATGCCTAACTATGACTGATACACTTTGCTTCAATTTTCTCGTTAATAATTATTTTATTACAATGAATCAGTCACAATATACATTATAATGCATTTATTTCATGTAGATGGCATTAAATTATTGCTGAGGATGCGATTACACAGTGAGCTCAAGCATCTCTAGACTTTCTCATAGATACCCAAGTTTCTTCACGGTCAACGAGACAAGGCGTGGGGCGAGATAAGGCAGGCAGGCAGGCAGGCTGTGTGAGTATATAATGGAGGCCTGGACGATGTTGGTCACTCATTCTCTTGGTACTAATCCAGGTGGTAGCAGCCCTCAACACAACTTGAACTCATCATGTTCGGGTTAGTCCGAGAACACACTGATCTTGTTTGCAGGTGTTTTGCATACTTCACAAGAAATTATTGTGTTGTGATTTTTAATGTCATTTGAAAATCAAGGGACATTTTCAAGTATCAAAGCTGTTAGCTGTGTGTGATGAGAAAAGTAAAGAAACTTTTCGCGTGTGTAACGTAAAGTAAATTGGTTCTCAATATAGCGCAACAAATAAGAATGTTGCAAAAAGCTTGTTGATTACAAGGCGTATGGCATGGTAGCAGCAATACATTAAGTCTTCATTGAATAAGATTATTGTAAGACAGTTGTGACATGAAGCTCCTTTGCCGTGACAGCGTAAACCATATTGCAGGGCCACTGGTCTCGCCTTCACATTGAATTTTTGTTTTAATGTAAAAATAATAACAAAATATTTTGTATGTGTGCAGACACGGTCTCCTCTTCCTGCTGGTTGCGAGCTCCACTGTGCTTGCCCTGCCAGGGAGGCCCCATCGATTCTATGAACCACCCCGTCAGCCCAGTCAGCTGTATGACACGGTAAGGATTTTCTTTTGCTGTCTATTTTAGTACTTAGCAACCTGAATACATAGAAAAAATAATGATTTATTATATAACCAAAGTTTTGGATATAATATAAGATAGATATGTATACATAGAAAGACTCATACGAAGAAAAGTATATAGATATATAGACAAATAGGCAAAAATATAGTATATAACATTATATGACATTTTTTATCGATGTGGAAATATGAAAAATACATGAACATAAGTTGTCTTTTTAAACAATGTACATTAATTTCGATACTATATAAGTTTTACTTTAACCCGCCAATACTTTTTTTCATTGCAGCCTTGCCTTCCAACATATGTGGATAAGTTAGTGACTGTGACCGAGACTGTCCCCTCATACGTCACCACCACTGTCGACAACTACGTCACAGTCACCGACACAGAGTACGTTACTAAATACAGCACCGTCGTTTCTACAGTAGTCGAACCCACCTACATCACCAAAACAGAGGTCTCCACCGTCCACGACACTATATACAAGACTGACTATGTGACCGAGACTACGATCCAGACCGATACCGTCTACTCCACCCAGACTGAGTATGAGACCATCGTCAGCACCGTCATCGAGCCTACAACCATCACCGACACCGTGTACTCAACGTTGGTCGAGACTGAGTATTCCACCGAGTACCTCACAGAGACCCAGTACAACACGGAGACCATCCACAGCACCCACACCGAGGTAAGGCAACCACTTTCATTGTTCATATGTACGCATATCTATATTCTTGACTTATCAACGTGAGGGCTTACTCGTTTAAAAGTTCCCTTCAGCTGGCCATGAAGCTAAATTTCCAGCTTCACAGTTTAAGTAACAGCTTCAGGGCACCAGCGTGCTATCAGAGCTATTCAGATTATGGATCACTGCAGTTACACCGTTGAAGTCACGACGTGTTAGAAAACAAGAACATATGTATGCAGTTTTTTAACAAGTCTTAAGGATAGAACAATGACTTCCTTATAATCCCAGACAATATTGAACAAACCCTGACCATCACTTGTGCTTTTCTACGAGACAGTCCTAAGTCATAAGTGAAGGATGAGCGGAAGGAAGCTTAACTTTGACTCTCAAATTAGCATAAACAGACTCATTAACTATTGTAATTCAACACTTATAATACCAACGCTCCTCTTTGCAAGTGATGACAGACTTGTGCTACAAACATTATACAAACTGTATTGTGCACGTGATTAACGACTTCGTGTCCCGTTACAGGTGGAGACGACCTCCCTGTACATCACCACCGTGGATACCGTGTACTCTACTGTGGTGTCCACCGTGTCTTCTTACTACACCTCCACCGTGACGGCACCTGGCACCAGCTACGTGACTACCACCACCAAGGCCGGTAAGTGTCCTCCACACTGGTATTGGAGTAACACAAACATGTCACACCTGAACGAAGTTATTGCTACCTCTTGACACACACTGTGTGGTAACATAAAAAGTAATATGAAGAAAACTAAGTCTGTAAATTTACGAATATTTTATTTTTATTAGTGATTTGGGTATGCATACGATTGACAATAATTTAACTTAATTCCTTGCAGCATACGTCTACCCACCACCTGCCCAGGGTTACAACTACTAAGTCATCGATGAAATCTTTCACATGAAATGAGGCTGAACTGGGATGAATGGATAACACGTGATATTTAAAAATATTTACATATATATTGATGCTGCTAATTTAAATAAAACTATTAGGTAAATTGTATTGTCCTTAATTTCAATTTATAACCTTTCCCTCACATACATAAGTCTTGACATATATATATATATATATATATATATATATATATATATATATATATATATATATATATATATATACATATATATACATATATATATATATATATATATATATACATATCATATATATATATATATATATATATACTATATATATATACATATATATATATATATATATATATATATATATACTATATATATATATATATATATATATATATATCATATATATATATATACTATATATATATATATATATATATATATATATATATTATATATATATATATATATATATATATATATATATATCTATATAATACATACATACATACATACATACATACATACATTGATACATACATGCTTGAAATGAACGGATGGAAAAAAACTCTCCACTCCCATGTTCCATTGTCGCTGTATGATCATCTCACGTCGATGTTTTATCAGCAGTACTTGTCTTCCTGGTATCTTAGAGTTGCTGCCAACCACACCATTCCACTAGCTATCCTTCTGCCATTCACGATTCATCATCACTTGTCTTCTTTACATGTTTATATCTACTTTAATCATACAGCCAAACACTGATTTTGTCAAGAATGGATACCACCGTTAGGAATTTAATATCATATGGAAATCATAATATCAAATAGCAAAATACATTACTATGATAACAAGAAATGAATAACCAAGGACACGAAATTGTGTCTAGTAGGAACACAGAGGAATACATTCATCTCCATCTTCCTTTCCCGGCTGTGGGCCAGATCGTTTTGGAGACCAGAATAATAAGGATCAAATTAGCGGTTACTTGGAAGAACAGGTGGGGTTTCGGACACTGGCATGTCTTCGTGAACTCAGAAATACAGCCCATTAAGTGCCAGTAGAATGAAAAAAAAAATAGAGTACACAAATTAAGAACAAAAGAAAATAAGGAGGCTGCAAGAGGCCAATTCACTTTCACAAGGCAGCTCCTGTGCACCTAACACCTACCATCTGTTTAATTCATCCATAGATAGCTCTTGATTTTACTTAAAAAGCATCTACTGTCATTTCACTTACCACATACTTGCTGAGTTTGCTCCACTCTTCTACTATATAATTAGTAAACCGTTTTTTATTTTTCTCTTTCCTATCTCTGAACTTATCCAGCTTGAACCCATTTGTTCGTTTTTTAACTTTCTCCCTAACTATGAAAACCTTATTTATGTCCACTTTGTTGAAACACTTGACCCTTATAAACACTTCTATCAGATATCCACTTACCCTACGTCTTCCTAACAAATGTAGATTGAGGTTTTTTAATCTATCCTTGAAAGTTAAGTTTCTTATCCCTGAATCGCTTTAGTTATTTTTCTTTGTACTGCTTCTAGCTATACCGATTCTATAGTGCGGAAACCAAAGTCAATGGAAACACCCATTGGATTGAAGAATTTGAGCAGAAAATCAATGAAAAAGAGGCCCGCATGAAAACACGTATTGAACTTGAGGTGGAGAGGGCAGTGGATGAACCAAATACAGACATAACAAAGGTGCAGAACAAAATAAAAGTACAGATGAGAGAAGAAGTGGTAATTATTCAAGGAGCAATAAGATCCTGCATTTACATTAAGCGTGGATAAAGACAAAATGCTGGCGAGATTGACGTCAAAAATGAAAGAAACGTTTAGTGTAGAAAAGAACAGTTGTAAAAAGCTAAGAACTTAGTTCTGACAAACGTAGCAGAGCCTGATACAGATGACATGGGGATCAGCAAAGCGGCTAATCTAGCTAGTGTAATTAATCTCCTTATCAATCATATGGGGATTCATTAACATGATTTCAAGGTAGTGGACACTTTCCGACTTTGGAATAGTGCTCGAGATTATGATCAAAAGAAGGGAGAAACTCGCAGAAATGAGTGTCCACGCCTCTTCCAGATCGGGTTTTAATCTCAAGAAGTAGTTGGAGTGGCAGTAAAAACATTGGAGCGTCTCAAGCATGCAGATAGCGAGGTTGCCAAGGATGTCAAAATATTCAAGGATAGGAAAAAAGACGAAAGAAACGAAAGGAAAAACTTGATTGAAGAAAAGGTGAAAAAGAATGAAAGTGAGACTAGCAAGGAGGAATATATCTGGATAGTTGACTACAGAGCTAATAAGATGATCCTACTGCGGAAAGGCTATCCAAGAAAGCCGTTCTGGCAACGAAAATACAGGTATTTCAAAAGGAAATCACTCACACCACACCTACAAGTGTCTTTATACCAACTTAGACGGCATCCACAACAACAAAAAGCAAAATTGAAAGAACATGTTAATTGGCATCAAAACCGCTTTAACCTTTTTAACAGAGACAAACTGCAGCATGGATTTATTATGGTTAATTTCATTGATACCAAAAGGCATACCATTATAATTAAGAGAGAAAGAGAGAGAAAGAGAGAGAGAGAGAGAGAGAGAGAGAGAGAGAGAGAGAGAGAGAGAGAGAGAGAGAGAGAGAGAGAGAGAGAGAGAGAGAGAGAGAGAGAGAGAGAGAGAGAGAGAGAGAGAGAGAGAGAGAAGAGAGAGAGAGAGAGAGAGAGCGAGAGCGAGAGCGAGAGCGAGAGCAAGAGCGAGAGAGAGAGAGAAAGAGTGAAGGAATTATTATAATCAATTTAAACAGCTGAATGGAGGGGCTCACTTCCATACTACAACCTTGACGTTTTCCTCGTCCGACTCAGCAGAAGCTACGCCCGCCTATCCATAATCCTTCTACACATCGGGAACAGTTGATTTGCAGTAGTGAGTTGCCGCTGGGTTCCCGATAAAGTTGACAAACAGCACTATTAATAATAATAATATGAATATGAATAAATATAATAATAGTAATGACAATAATAATAATAATAATAATAATAATAATAATAATAATAATAATAACAATAATAATAAAAAATATAAAAATAATAATAATAACATTAAAAATAATAATAATAATAATAATAATGATAATAATAAAAATATTAATAATAATAATAACAATAACAATAATAATATTTTAAATATTAATAATAATGATGATAGGAGCAATAATAATAATAATTTTATCGCACCAGAAAACATAGGCAACATAAACAAAGTATTAAAATGATAAAAATAACTGTTAAAACAAAAGTAATTATAGTATAGTATAGTATAGTATAATATAGTAAAGTATAGTGTAAGTATTGTCATCCCTACTCCGGGAAGATTTACTATAACAGGAAATTATGATATGCCTAACTATGACTGATACACTTTGCTTCAATTTTCTCGTTAATAATTATTTTATTACAATGAATCAGTCACAATATACATTATAATGCATTTATTTCATGTAGATGGCATTAAATTATTGCTGAGGATGCGATTACACAGTGAGCTCAAGCATCTCTAGACTTTCTCATAGATACCCAAGTTTCTTCACGGTCAACGAGACAAGGCGTGGGGCGAGATAAGGCAGGCAGGCAGGCAGGCTGTGTGAGTATATAATGGAGGCCTGGACGATGTTGGTCACTCATTCTCTTGGTACTAATCCAGGTGGTAGCAGCCCTCAACACAACTTGAACTCATCATGTTCGGGTTAGTCCGAGAACACACTGATCTTGTTTGCAGGTGTTTTGCATACTTCACAAGAAATTATTGTGTTGTGATTTTTAATGTCATTTGAAAATCAAGGGACATTTTCAAGTATCAAAGCTGTTAGCTGTGTGTGATGAGAAAAGTAAAGAAACTTTTCGCGTGTGTAACGTAAAGTAAATTGGTTCTCAATATAGCGCAACAAATAAGAATGTTGCAAAAAGCTTGTTGATTACAAGGCGTATGGCATGGTAGCAGCAATACATTAAGTCTTCATTGAATAAGATTATTGTAAGACAGTTGTGACATGAAGCTCCTTTGCCGTGACAGCGTAAACCATATTGCAGGGCCACTGGTCTCGCCTTCACATTGAATTTTTGTTTTAATGTAAAAATAATAACAAAATATTTTGTATGTGTGCAGACACGGTCTCCTCTTCCTGCTGGTTGCGAGCTCCACTGTGCTTGCCCTGCCAGGGAGGCCCCATCGATTCTATGAACCACCCCGTCAGCCCAGTCAGCTGTATGACACGGTAAGGATTTTCTTTTGCTGTCTATTTTAGTACTTAGCAACCTGAATACATAGAAAAAATAATGATTTATTATATAACCAAAGTTTTGGATATAATATAAGATAGATATGTATACATAGAAAGACTCATACGAAGAAAAGTATATAGATATATAGACAAATAGGCAAAAATATAGTATATAACATTATATGACATTTTTTATCGATGTGGAAATATGAAAAATACATGAACATAAGTTGTCTTTTTAAACAATGTACATTAATTTCGATACTATATAAGTTTTACTTTAACCCGCCAATACTTTTTTTCATTGCAGCCTTGCCTTCCAACATATGTGGATAAGTTAGTGACTGTGACCGAGACTGTCCCCTCATACGTCACCACCACTGTCGACAACTACGTCACAGTCACCGACACAGAGTACGTTACTAAATACAGCACCGTCGTTTCTACAGTAGTCGAACCCACCTACATCACCAAAACAGAGGTCTCCACCGTCCACGACACTATATACAAGACTGACTATGTGACCGAGACTACGATCCAGACCGATACCGTCTACTCCACCCAGACTGAGTATGAGACCATCGTCAGCACCGTCATCGAGCCTACAACCATCACCGACACCGTGTACTCAACGTTGGTCGAGACTGAGTATTCCACCGAGTACCTCACAGAGACCCAGTACAACACGGAGACCATCCACAGCACCCACACCGAGGTAAGGCAACCACTTTCATTGTTCATATGTACGCATATCTATATTCTTGACTTATCAACGTGAGGGCTTACTCGTTTAAAAGTTCCCTTCAGCTGGCCATGAAGCTAAATTTCCAGCTTCACAGTTTAAGTAACAGCTTCAGGGCACCAGCGTGCTATCAGAGCTATTCAGATTATGGATCACTGCAGTTACACCGTTGAAGTCACGACGTGTTAGAAAACAAGAACATATGTATGCAGTTTTTTAACAAGTCTTAAGGATAGAACAATGACTTCCTTATAATCCCAGACAATATTGAACAAACCCTGACCATCACTTGTGCTTTTCTACGAGACAGTCCTAAGTCATAAGTGAAGGATGAGCGGAAGGAAGCTTAACTTTGACTCTCAAATTAGCATAAACAGACTCATTAACTATTGTAATTCAACACTTATAATACCAACGCTCCTCTTTGCAAGTGATGACAGACTTGTGCTACAAACATTATACAAACTGTATTGTGCACGTGATTAACGACTTCGTGTCCCGTTACAGGTGGAGACGACCTCCCTGTACATCACCACCGTGGATACCGTGTACTCTACTGTGGTGTCCACCGTGTCTTCTTACTACACCTCCACCGTGACGGCACCTGGCACCAGCTACGTGACTACCACCACCAAGGCCGGTAAGTGTCCTCCACACTGGTATTGGAGTAACACAAACATGTCACACCTGAACGAAGTTATTGCTACCTCTTGACACACACTGTGTGGTAACATAAAAAGTAATATGAAGAAAACTAAGTCTGTAAATTTACGAATATTTTATTTTTATTAGTGATTTGGGTATGCATACGATTGACAATAATTTAACTTAATTCCTTGCAGCATACGTCTACCCACCACCTGCCCAGGGTTACAACTACTAAGTCATCGATGAAATCTTTCACATGAAATGAGGCTGAACTGGGATGAATGGATAACACGTGATATTTAAAAATATTTACATATATATTGATGCTGCTAATTTAAATAAAACTATTAGGTAAATTGTATTGTCCTTAATTTCAATTTATAACCTTTCCCTCACATACATAAGTCTTGACATATATATATATATATATATATATATATATATATATATATATATATATATATATATATATACATATATATATACATATATATATATATATATATATATATATATATACATATATATATATATATATATATATATATATATATATATATATATATACATAAATACATATATATATATATATATATATATATATATATATATATATATACATATATATATATATATATATATATATATATATATATATATAATATATATATATATATATATATATATATATATATATATATATATACATAAATACATATATATATATATATATATATATATATATATATATATATTCATACATACATATAAATATATATATATATATATATATATATATATATATATATATATATATATATATGTATATATATATATATATATATATATATATATATATATATATATATACATATATATATATATATATATATATATATATATATATATATATATATATACAAACTTATATTCATACAACAAATATTCATACAACAAATATTCATACAACAAATATTCATAATATCAGTTATACAGTTAATTAGGTCCATCAGATGCTGAAATGATATTTCCAATATCTCTAATAGCTTTCGAGAAAATGAGGAGGAAGGTCATGTTTTTATATAAATATATAGTTATATTTTACTGCGTAATTATGAGTCATAGAACAAATATTCATTATTACATCTGTACAGTTTAAATAGGTCTATCAGATGCTGCAATGATATTTCCAATATCTCTAATAGTTTTCGAGAAAATGAGGAAGAAAGTCATGTTTTTATATAAATATATGGTTTCATTTTACTGCGTAGTTATTAGTCATAGAAAAAATATTCATATTTACAGTTGTACAGTTAAATTAGGTCTATCAGATGCTGCAATGATATTTCCGATATCTTTAATAGCTTCCGAGAAAATGAGGAGGAAAATCTTGTTTTTATATAAATTTATAGATTTATTTTACTGTGTAATTATGAGTCATAGAATTAATATTCATAATGACAGTTTTACAGTTTTATTAGGTCTATCAGATGCTGCAATGATATTTCCTATATCTCTAATAGCTTCCGAGAAAATGAGGAAAGTCATGTTTTTATATAAGTATAAAGTTTTATTTTACTGCGTAATTATTAGTCATACAACAAATATTTATAATTACAGTTGTACAGTGTAATTAGGTCTATCAGATGCTGCAATGATATTTCCAATATCTCTAATAGCTTGCGAGAAAATAAGGAGGAAAGTCATGTTTTTATATAAATATAAAGCTTTATTTTACTGCGTAATTATGAGTCATAGAACTAATATTCATAATGAAAGTTGTACAGTTTTATTAGGTCTATCAGATGCTGCAATGATATTTCCAATATCTCTAATAGCTTCCGAGAAAATGAGGAGGATAGTCATGTTTTTATATAAATATAAAGTTTTATTTAACCGCGTAATTATTAGTCATACACCAAATATTCATAATATCAGTTGTACAGTTTAATTAGGTCAATCAGATGCTGCAATGATATTTCCAATATCTCTAATAGCTTTCGGGAAAATGAGGAGGAAAGTCATGTTTTTATATAAATATATAGTTTTATTTTACTGCGTAATTATGAGTCATAGAACAAATATTCATGATTACAGTTGTACAGTTTTATTAGGTCTATCAGATGCTGCAATGAAATTTCTAATATCTCTAATAGCTTTCGAGAAAATGAGGAGGAAATTCATGTTTTTATATGAATTTATAGTTTTATTTTACTGCGTAATTATGAGTCATAGAACAAATATTCGTATATACAGTTGTACAATTTTATTAGGTCTATCAAATGCTGCAATGATATTTCCAATATCTCGAATAGCTTACGAGAAAATGAGGAGAAAATTCATGTTTTTATATAAATATAAAGTTTTATTTTACTGCGTAATTATGAGTCATGGAACTAATATTCATAATGACAGTTGTACAGGTTTATTAGGTATATCAGATGCTGCAATGATATTTCCAATATCTCTAATAGCTTCCGAGAAAATGAGGAGGAAAATCATGTTTTTATATATATATAAAGTTTTATTTAACCGCGTAATTATTAGTCATACAACAAATATTCATAATATCAGTTGTACAGATTTATTAGGTCTATCAGATGCTACAATGATATTTCCAGTATCTCGAATAGTTTTCGAGAAAATGAGGAGGAAAGTCATGTTTTTATATAAATATAAAGATTTATTTTACTGCGTAATTATGAGTCATAGAACTAATAATCATAATGACAGTTATACAGTTTTATTAGGTCTATCAGATGCTGCAATGATATTTCCGATATTTTTAATAGCTTCCGAGAAAATGAGGAGGAAAGTCTTATTTTTATATAAATATAAAGATTTATTTTACTTTGTAATTATGAGTCATAGAACTAATATTCATAATGACAGTTGTACAGTTTTATTAGGTCTATCAGATGCTGCAATGATATTTAAAATATCTCTAATAGCTTCCGAGAAAATGAGGAGGAAAATCATGTTTTTATATAAATAAAAAGTTTTATTTTACTGCGTAATTATTAGTCATACAACAAATATTTATAAAAACAGTTGTACAGTTAAACTAGGTCTATCAGATGCTGCAATGATATTTCCAATATCTCTAATAGCTTTCGAGAAACTAAGGAGGAAAGTCATGTTTTTATATGAATATAAAGTTTTATTTTACTGCGTAACTATAAGTCATAGAACTAATATTCATAATGAAAGTTGTACAGTTTTATTTGGTCTATCAGATGCTGCAATGATATTGCCGATATTTTTAATAGCTTCCGAGAAAATGAGGAGGAAAGTCTTGTTTTTATATAAATATAAAGATTTATTTTACTTTGTAATTATGAGTCATAGAACTAATATTCATAATGACAGTTGTACAGTTTTATTAGGTCTATCAGATGCTGCAATGATATTTAAAATATCTCTAATAGCTTCCGAGAAAATGAGGAGGAAAATCATGTTTTTATATAAATAAAAAGTTTTATTTTACTGCGTAATTATTAGTCATACAACAAATATTTATAATTACAGTTGTACAGTTAAACTAGGTCTATCAGATGCTGCAATGATATTTCCAATATCTCTAATAGCTTTCGAGAAACTAAGGAGGAAAGTCATGTTTTTATATGAATATAAAGTTTTATTTTACTGCGTAACTATGAGTCATAGAACTAATATTCATAATGAAAGTTGTACAGTTTTATTAGGTCTATCAGATGCTGCAATGATATGTCCAATATCTCTAATAGCTTTTAAGAAAATGAGGAAGAAAGTCATGTTTTTATATATATATAAAGTTTTATTTTACTGCGTAATTATTAGTCATAGAACAAATATTCCTAATATCAGTTGTACAGTTTAATTAAGTCCATTAGATGCTGCAATGATATTTCCAATATCTCTAATAGCTTTCGAGAAAATGAGGAGGAAAGTCATGTTTTTATATAAATATATAGTTTTATTTTACTGCGTAATTATTAGTTATAGAACAAATATTCGTATTTACAGTTGTACAATTTAATTAGGTCTATCAGATGCTGCAATGATATTTCCAATATCTCTAATAGTTTTCGAGAAAATGAGGAGAAAAGTCATGTTTTTATATAAATATATAGCTTTATTTTACTGCGTAATTATGAGTCATAAAACAAATATTCATAATTACAGTTGTACAGTTTTATTAGGTCTATCAGATGCTGCAATGAAATTTCTAATATCTCTAATAGCTTTCGAGAAAATTAGGAGGAAATTCATGTTTTTATATAAATTTATAGCTTTATTTTACTGCGTAATTATGAGTCATAGAAAAAATATTCGTATATACAGTTGTACAGTTTTATTAGGTCTATCAGATGCTGCAATGATATTTCAAATATCTCGCATAGCTTTCATGAAAATGAGGAGAAAATTCATGTTTTTATATAAATATAAAGTTTTATTTTACTGCGTAATTATGAGTAGTAGAATTAATATTCATAATGACAGTTGTAGAGTTTTATTAGGTCTATCAGATGCTGCAATGATATTTCCAATATCTCTTATAGCTTTCGAGAAAATGAGGAGGAAAGTCATGTTTTTATATAAATATAAAGTTTTATTTTACTGCGTAATTATTAGTCATACAACAAATATTCATAATATCAGTTGTACAGTTTAATTAGGTCCATCAGATGCTTCAATGATATTTCCAATTTCTCTAATAGCTTTCGAGAAAATGAGGAGGAAAGTCATGTTTTTATATATTATATAGTTTTATTTTACTGCGTAATTATGATTCATGGAACAAATATTCATAATTACAGTTGTACAGTTTTATTATGTCTATTATATGCTGCAATGATGTTTCCAATATCTCTAATAGCTTTCGAGAAAATGAGGAGGAAAGTCATGTTTTTATATAATTATAAAGTCTTATTTTACTGCGTAATTATTAGTCATACAACAAATATTGATAATATCAGTTGTACAGTTTAATTAGGTCTATCAGATGTTGCAATGATATATCCAATATCTCTAATAGCTTTCGAGAAAATATGGAGGAAAATCATGTTTTTATATATATATAAAGTTTTATTTTACTGCGTCATTATGAGTCATAGAAGAAATGTTCATAATTACAGTTGTACTGTTCAATTAGGTCTATCAGATGCTGCAATGATATTTACACTATCTCTAATAGCTTTCGAGAAAATAAGGAAGAAAGTCATGTTTTTATATAAATATAAAGTTTAATTTTACTGCGTAATTATGAGTCATTGAACTAATATTCATACAGAAAGTTGTACAGTTTTATTAGGTCTATCAGATGCTGCAATGATATTTCCAATATCTCTAATAGCTTCCGAGAAAATGAGGAGGAAATTCATGTTTTTATATAAATATAAAGTTTTATTTAACCGCGTAATTATTAGTCATACAACAAATATCAGTTGTACAGATTTATTAGGTCAATCAGATGCTGCAATGATATTTAAAATATCTCGAATAGTTTTCGAGAAAATGAGGAGGAAAGTCATGTTTTTATATAAATATAAATATTTATTTTACTGCTTAATTATGAGTCATAGAACTAATATTCATAATGACAGTTGTACAGTTTTATTAGGTTTATCAGATGCTGCAATGATATTTCCGATATCTTTAATAGCTTCCGAGAAAATGAGGAGGAAAGTCTTGTTTTTATATAAATATAAAGATTTATTTTATTGTGTAATTATGAGTCATAGAACTAATATTCATAATGACAGTTGTACAGTTTTATTAGGTCTATCAGATGCTGCAATGATATTTCCGATATCTCTAATAGCTTCTGAGAAAATGAGGAGGAAAGTCATGTTTTTATATAAATATAAAGCTTTTATTTTACTGCGTAATTATTAGTCATACAACAAATATTTATAATTACAGTTGTACAGTTTAATTAGGTCTATCAGATGATGCAATGATATTTCCAATATCTCTAATAGATTTCGAGAAAATAAGGAGGAAATTCATGTTTTTATATAAATATAAAGTTTTATTTTACTGCGTAATTATGAGTCATAGAACTAATATTCATAATGAAAGTTGTACAGTTTTATTAGGTCTATCAGATGCTGCAATGAAATTTCTAATATCTTTAATAACTTTCGAGAAAATGAGGAGGAAAGTCATGTTTTTATATAAATTTATAGTTTTATTTTATTGCGTAATTATGAGTCATAGAACAAATATTCGTATATACAGTTGTACAGTTTTATTAGGTCTATCAGATGCTGCAATGATATTTCCAATATCTCGAATAGCTTTCGAGAAAATGAGGAGAAAAATTATGTTTTTATATAAATATAAAGTTTTATTTTACTGCGTAATTATGAGTCATGGATCTAATATTCATAATGACAGTTGTACAGTTTTTTTAGGTTTATCAGATGCTGCAATGATATTTCCAATATCTCGAATAGTTTTCGAGAAAATGAGGAGGAAAGTCATGTTTTTATATAAATATAAAGATTTATTTTACTGCGAAATTATGAGTCATAGAACTAATATTCATAATGACAGTTATACAGTTTTATTAGGTCTATCAGATGCTGCAATGATATTTCCGATATTTTTAATAGCTTCCGAGAAAATGAGGAGGAAAATCTTGTTTTTATATAAATATAAAGATTTATTTTACTGCGTAATTATGAGTCATAGAACTAATATTCATAATGACAGTTGTACAGTTTTATTAGGTCTATCAGAAGCTGCAATGATATTTCCGATATCTCTAATAGCTTCCGAGAAAATGAGGAGGAAAGTCATGTTGTTATATAAATAAAAAGTTTTATTTGATTGCGTAATTATTAGTCATACAACATATATTTATAATTACAGTTGTACAGTTAAATTAGGTCTATCAGATGCTGCAATGATATTTACACTATCTCTAGTAGCTTTCGAGAAAATAAGGAAGAAAATCATGTTTTTATATAAATATAAAGTTTAATTTTACTGCGTAATTATGAGTCATAGAACTAATATTCATAATGAGAGTTGTACAGTTTTAGTAGGTCTATCAGATGCTGCAATGATATTTCCAATATCTCTAATAGCTTCCGAGAAAATGAGGAGGAAAGTCATGTTTTTATATAAATATAAAGTTTTATTTAACCGTGTAATTATTAGTCATACAACAAATATTCATAATATCAGTTGTACAATTTAATTAGGTCTATCAGATGCTGCAATGATATTTCCAATATCTCTAATAGCTTTCGAGAAAATAAGGAGGAAATTCATGTTTTTATATAAATATAAAGTTTTATTTTACTGTGTAATTATTAGTCATACAACAAATATTTATAATTACAATTGTACAATTTAATTAGGTCTATCAGATGCTGCAATGATATTTCCAATATCTCTAATAGCTTTCGAGAAAATAAGGAGGAAATTCATGTTTTTATATAAATATAAAGTTTTATTTTACTGCGTAATTATGAGTCATAGAACTAATATTCATAATGAAAGTTGTACAGTTTTATTAGGTCTATCAGATGCTGCAATGATATTTTCAATATCTCTAATAGCTTCCGAGAAAATGAGGAGGAAAGTCATGTTTTTATATAAATATAAAGTTTTATTTTACTGCGTAATTATGAGTAATAGAATTAATATTCATAATGACAGTTGTACAGTTTTATTAGGTCTATTAGATGCTGCAATTATATTTCCAATATCTCTAATAGCTTTCTAGAAAATGAGGAGGAAATTCATGTTTTTATATATTATATAGTTTTATTTTACTGCCTAATTATGAGTCATGGAACAAATATTCATAACTACAGTTTTACAGTTTTATTAGGTCTATCATATGCTGCTATGATATTTCCAATATCTCTAATAGCTTTCGAGAAAATGAGGAGGAAATTCATGTTTTTAAATAATTATAAAGTTTTATTTTACTCTGTAATTATTAGTCATACAACAAATATTGATAATATCAGTTGTACAGTTTAATTAGGTCTATCAGATGCTGCAATTATGTATCCAATATCTCTAATAGCTTTCGAGAAAATGAGGAGGTAAATCATGTTTTTATATAAAAATAAAGTTTTATTTTACTGCGTAATTATGAGTCATAGAACAAATGTTCATAATTAAAGTTGTACTAATTAATTAGGTTTATCAGATGCTGCAATGATATTTACACTATCTCTAATAGCTTTTGAGAAAATAAGGAAGAAAGTCATGTTTTTATATAAATATAAAGTTTTATTTAACCGCGTAATTATTAGTCATACAACAAATATTCATAATATCAGTTGTACAGATTTATTAGATCTATCAGATGCTGCAATGATATTTCAAATATCTAGAATAGTTTTCGAGAAAATGAGGAGGAAAGTCATGTTTTTATATAAATATAAAGATTTATTTTACTGCGTAATTATGAGTCATAGAACTAATATTCATAATGACAGTTGTACAGTTTTATTAGGTATATCAGATGCTGGAATGAAATTTCTAGTATCTCTAATAGCTTTCGAGAAAATTAGGAGGAAAGTCATGTTTTTATATAAATATATAGTTTTATTTTACTACGTAATTATGAGTCATAGAACAAATATTCGTATATACAGATGTACAGTTTTATTAGGTCTATCAGATGCTGCAATGATATTTCCAATATCTCGAATAGCTTTCGAGAAAATGAGGAGAAAAGTCATGTTTATATATAAATATAAAGTTTTATTTTACTGCGTAATTATGAGTCATAGAACTAATATTCATAATGACATTTCTACATTTTTATTAGGTCTATCAGATGCTGCAATGATATTTCCAATATGTTTAATGGCTTCCGAGAAAATGAGGAGGAAAGTCTTGTTTTTATATAAATATAAAGATTTATTTTACTACGTAATTATGAGTCATAGAACTAATATTCATAATGACAGTTGTACAGTTTTATTAGGTCTATCAGATGGTGCAATGATACATCCAATATCTCTAATAGCTTTCGAGAAAATGAGGAGGTAAATCATGTTTTTATATAAATATAAAGTTTTATTTTACTTTGTAATTATGAGTCATAGAACAAATGTTCATAATTACAGTTGTACTAATTAATTAGGTCTATCAGATGCTGCAATGATATTTACACTATCTCTAATAGCTTTTGAGAAAATAAGGAAGAAAATCATGTTTTTATATAAATATAAAGTTTAATTTTACTGCGTAATTATGAGTCATAGAACTAATATTCATAAAGAAAGTTGTACATTTTTATTAGGTCTATCAGATGCTGCAATGATATTTCCAATATCTCTAATAGCTCCCGAGAAAATGAGGAGGAAAGTCATGTTTTTATATAAATATAGAGTTTTATTTAACCGCGTAATTATTAGTCATACAACAAATATTCATAATATCAGTTGTACAGATTTATTAGATCTATCAGATGCTGCAATGATATTTAAAATATCTAGAATAGTTTTCGAGAAAATGAGGAGGAAAGTCATGTTTTTATATAAATATAAAGATTTATTTTACTGCGTAATTATGAGTCATAGAACTAATATTCATAATGACATTTCTACATTTTTATTAGGTCTATCAGATGCTGCAATGATATTTCCAATATATTTTATAGCTTCCGAGAAAATGAGGAGGAAAGTCTTGTTTTTATATAAATATAAAGATTTATTTTACTGCGTAATTATGAGTCATAGAACTAATATTCATAATGACAGTTGTACAGTTTTATTAGTACTATCAGATGCTGCAATGAAATTTCTAGTAGCTCTAATAGCTTTCGAGAAAATTAGGAGGAAAGTTATGTTTTTATATAAATTTATAGTTTTATTTTACTACGTAATTATGAGTCATAAAACAAATATTCGTATATACAGTTTTACAGTTTTATTAGGTTTATCAGATGCTGCAATGATATTTCCAATATCTCGAATAGCTTTCGAGAAAATGAGGAGAAAAGTCATGTTTATATATAAATATAAAGTTTTATTTTACTGCGTAATTATGAGTCATAGAACTAATATTCATAATGACAGTTGTACAGTTTTATTAGGTCTATCAGATGCTGTAATGATATTTCCAATATCTCTAATAGCTTCCGAGAAAATGAGGAGGAAAATCATGTTTTTATATAAATATAAAGTTTTATTTAACCGCGTAATTATTAGGCATACAACAAATATTCATATTATCAGTTGTACAGATTTATTAGGTCCATCAGATGCTGCAATGATATTTCCAATATCCCGAATAGTTTTCGAGAAAATGAGGAGGAAAGTCATGTTTTTATATAAATATAAAGATTTATTTTACTGCGTAATTATGAGTCATAGAACTAATATTCATAATGACAGTTATACAGTTTTATTAGGTCTATCAGATGTTGCAATGATATATCCGATATCTTGCATAGCTTCCGAGAAAATGAGGAGGAAAGTCTTGTTTTTATATAAATATAAAGATTTATTTTACTGCGTAATTATGAGTCATAGAACTAATATTCATAATGACAGTTGTACAGTTTTATTTGGTCTATCAGATGCTGCAATGATATTTCCGATATCTCTAATAGCTTCCGAGAAAATGAGGAGGAGAGTCATGTTTTTATATAAATATAAAGTTTTATTTTACTGCGTAATTATTTGTCATACAACAAATATTTATAATTACAGTTGTACAGTTTAATTAGGTCTATCAGATGCTGCAATGATATTTCCAATAACTCTAATAGCTTGCGAGAAAATAAGGAGGAAAGTCATGTTTTTATATAAATATAAAGTTTTATTTTACTGCGTAGTTATAAGTCATAGAACTAATATTCATAATGAAAGTTGTACAGTTTTATTAGGTCTATCAGATGCTGCAATGATATTTCCAATATCTCTAATAGCTTTTAAGAAAATGAGGAAGAAATTCATGTTTATATATATATATAAAGTTTTATTTTACTGCGTAATTATTAGTCATAGAACAAATATTCATAATATCAGTTGTACAGTTTAATTATGTCCATCAGATGCTGCAATGATATTTCCAATATCTCTATTAGCTTTCGAGAAAATGAGGAGGAAAGTCATGTTTTTATATAAGTATATAGTTTTATTTTACTGCGTAATCATTAGTCATAGAACAAATATTCGTATTTACAGTTGTACAATTTAATTAGGTCTATCAGATGCTGCAATGATATTTCCAATATCTCTAATAGCTTTCGAGAAAATGAGGAGGAAAGTCATGTTTTTATATAAATTTATAGTTTTATTTTTCTGCGTAATTATGAGTCATAGAACAAATATTCGTATATACAGTTGTACAGTTTTATTAGGTCTGTCAGATGCTACAATGATATTTCCAATATCTTGAATAGCTTTCGAGAAAATGAGGAGAAAAGTCATGTTTTTATATAAAAATAAAGTTGTATTTTACTGCGTAATTATGAGTCATAGAACTAATATTCATAATGACAGTTGTACAGTTTTAATAGGTCTATTAGATGCTGCAATGATATTTCCAATATCTCTAATAGCTTCCGAGAAAATGAGGAGGAAAGTCATGTTTTTATATAAATATAAAGTTTTATTTTACTGCGTAATTATTAGTCATACAACAAATATTCATAATATCAGTTGTACAGTTTAATTAGGTCCATCAGATGCTTCAATGGTATTTCCAATATCTCTAATAGCTTTCGAGAAAATGAGGAGGAAAGTCATGTTTTTATATATTATATAGTTTTATTTTACTGCGTAATTATGAGTCATGGAACAAATATTCATAATTACAGTTGTACAGTTTTATTAGGTCTATCATATGCTGCAATGATATTTCCAATATCTCTAATAGCTTTCGAGAAAATGAGGAGGAAAGTCATGTTTTTATATAATTATAAAGTTTTATTTTACTGTGTAATTATTAGTCATACAACAAATATTGATAAAATCAGTTTTACAGTTTAATTAGGTCTATTAGATGCTGCAATGATATATCCAATATTTCTAATAGCTTTCGAGAAAATGAGGAGGAAATTCATGTTTTTATATAAATATAAAGTTTTATTTTACTGCGTAATTATGAGTCATAGAACAAATGTTCATAATTACAGTTGTACTGTTTATTAGGTCTATCAGATGCTGCAATGATATTTACACTATCTCTAATAGCTTTCGAGAAAATAAGCAAGAAAGTCATGTTTTTTATATAAGTATAAAGTTTAATTTTACTGCGTAATTATGAGTCATAGAACTAATATTCATAATGAAAGTTGTACAGTTTTATCAGGTTTATCAGATGCTGCAATGATATTTCCAATATCTCTAATAGCTTCCGAGAAAATGAGGAGGAAAGTCATGTTTTCATATAAATATAAAGTTTTATTTAACCGCGTAATTATTAGTCATACAACAAATATTCATAATATCAGTGTTACAGATTTATTAGGTCTATCAGATGCTGCAATGATATTTGTAATATCTCGAATAGTTTTCGAGAAAATGAGGAGGAAAGTCATGTTTTTATTGGAAATAAAGATTTATTTTACTGCGTAATTATGAGTCATAGAACTAATATTCATAATAACAGTTGTACAGTTTTATTAGGTCTATCAGATGCTGCAATGATATTTCCGATATCTTTAATAGCTTCCGAGAAAATGAGGAGGAAAGTCTTGTTTTTATATAAATATAAAGATTTATTTTACTGCGCGTGCGCGTGCGCGCTTGCTCCTGTGCCTGTGCCTGCGCCCGCGCCCGCGCCCGCGCCCGCGCCCGCGCCCGCGCCCGCGCCCGCGCCCGCGCCCGCGCCCGCGCCCGCGCCCGCGCCCGCGCCCGCGCCCGCGCCCGCGCCCGCGCCCGCGCCCGCGCCCGCGCCCGCGCCCGCGCCCGCGCCCGCGCCCGTGTCCGTGTCCGTGTCTGTGTGTGTTGACATGTGACCTGTCCTGAGGTTGAAAAATGAGTGCTACCGTTTGAAGGGAGTTTACAATATTTATTTTATATAGGAAATGCCTCATTTTATTGCTATATTCCTTCATATTGTATTTAGAACACAGATATTGCAACATTTACCTTAATAAGAACTACGGTGAACGTTGATAAAAGTGATAACGTTTTCCAAGCAACACTGTAAAAAATGTTTGCCGCGCTTCGATATTCATATGAATATCGTAAGCGTAGAACGGTAACTTTTCTTTTATACATGATTTTTTTATATTTGATGTTGTATGGATTTTCGTTAAAGCATTTTATATGCCCTTTACTTATGTACATCAAGTTCTAACTGGCTAGTTCACGTAGACATGGCAACGTTGGACCCATGGGAAGACTGGATTCTGTCCCACCAGAAAGCTCTGCTAAGATCTGTCGGACTAGTGCTCGGGTCAGCGAGCCTAGGGTTCCAGGTTCGACTCCCCGATATTTGCTGACCACTTTTCAATATTTGATATCACCGCCGAGTGGCCAAAGACTACCCAAATTCCTGCCATACTGTCCTCAGTCGGGACTTACAACGTTATATGCATCTGAGGCTGTAGCAGTGATTAGCCTCACACGTTCTCAACATATTCAAGAGAGAACGTAAACATTTGAGGCGTCACTATAAAAATCTGATAACCTACGCCAAATAACAGGCGAGGCAAGTCCAGCTGTGCCTCCATAAGCCTACTGGCGCCAACGGTTAATGATGATAAAAAAAAAAAAAACCAGACCATAATGATGACCAAGGTCCAAGTGGAGTTTGATCGACGTTGACTGTCACTACACGGTTTTTCCTCCTCCTTATATATAGATTTCTGGTGTTTATATATCTTTTAAGTTTCCCTTAAACACAAAAGACTTCCATATTCTCTGATTTTCTACTGGTAGCGTTTTCTTCGGATTTTGGCCACGGTCCTAGATGGCTAAATCCATTGTTGCAACGTGCAACTGTACAATCAATTTAACGGCATAACTTTTTCGCATTATTAAGATAACAGCCTATATAATTTTATTAGGGGTAAAAGCAAATTATTTTTCCTATGTGTATGAATGTCCTAATGTGTTTACCTATTTATGCCTCATATACGTATCAATAAATGTTTATGTTTTATCAATCACCCTGTACATTGGCTTTATTCTGATTCACCTCTTCATCTCAAGCGAAACTGTGTACACAATAAGGATATAACTATTCATAGTTGTCGTTAAAGTTAATAAGAGTATCATCGTCATCATGATTTGTGATGATGAGTCGTGGCCCGTGGGTTGGGTCCGTCTGATTCCGTCAGTCAGTGGGTCTGAGGATAGTGTGGTAACCTGGCAGGCAGTGCTGCAGGTGAGATAAAACAACACCCTATTTTCTTCTAACATGTTAAATCATGGGTAAATCTAACAAATAGCATCTCCTCACGGATCACCAATATATTCAAATAGGTGAATAGGTACGTAATGTACAACACGTTTGTGGTGGTTTTATTTGGGGGACGGCCTTAGTTTGGCCACAGAAGCTCTTTAAAAATCTGGTAGCTGCCTCAAATTCGAAGTCCACACAAATGTTAAGTTATGGTTCGGTTAGGGTTATATTAGGTTACGGTCATGTTATGGTTAGATTATGTTAGGTTATGTTCGGCTCAGTTAGGTTCGGTTATATAAGATTTTTATATTTTATTACCCAAATCCAGAAACAAATCTGGTATAATTGCAGAATAAGGCCTTCTGCCCTTTCTTTTTTCTCTCCTTCCCTACATACTAAACATAGTGTACTCAACACATCTGTGAAGGTTTCAGGCGGAGGTCACCATTATTTACCTCGCAAAACGTGTTTTAAGTTATGTTAGGTTATGTTATGTTAGGTTGGTTAGGTTACGTTAAGTTATGGCTAGGTTAAGGTTAGGTTAGGTTCGGTTCAGTTAGGTTCGGTTATATAAAAATTTTACATTTCATTACCCAAAAGTTAGGGTTCTCAACCTTAGATTTTTTTCTGGATTTGGGTAATAAACTGTAAAAATCTTATATAATCGAACCTAACTGAACATAACCTAACCTAACTTAACCTAACCTAACTACCTTAACTTAATCTAACCTAACAAACATAACATAACCTAACATAACTTCAAACACGTTTTGCGAAGTAAATAATGGTGACCCCCGCCTGAAACCTTCACAGATGTGTTGAGTAGATGTGTTGTATAGTATGTAGGGAAGGAGAGAAAAAAGAAAGGGCAGAAGGCCTTATTCTGTACTTTTACCAAAAATCTAAGGTTGAGACCCCTAACTTTTGTAAATTTAAAAAAAATATCTTATATAACCGAACTTAACTGAATCGAACCTAACCTAACCATAACATAAGCGTAACCTAACCAAAACTTAACATCTGTGTGAACTTAGAATTTGAGACAGCTACCAGATTTTTAAAGAGCCTCTGTGGCCAAACTAAGGCCGTCCCCAAACCACCACAAACGTGTTGTACATTACGTACCTCATCACCTATGTCAATATTTTGGTGATTCATGAGGAGATGCTATTAGTTAGATTTACCAACTTGAAAACTATTAGTCATACAGGAACATTTACTTAACAAAAAATATTGCAAATTTAGGTATCTATAACTTTTATATATATATATATATATATATATATATATATATATATATATATATATATATATATATATATTTTTTTTTTATTTTTTTATTTTTATTTTTTTTTTTTATATTAAAAGGGTAATGGCCAAGGGAAAACAGAAATAAGTAAAAAAAAAAATCCTGCTTGTCGCCAGACCCTGTAAAGAGGACAGTAGGAGAATAGAAGCAAGGGGTGGAGATCTGGTTAACATTAGAGGTGTCTTGACACTCCTCTCTTGAAAGAGTTCAAGTCATAGGCAGGTGGAAAAACAGACAAAGGAAGAGAGTTCCAGAGTTTACCAGTGTAAGGGATGAAAGAGTGAAGATACTGGTTAACTCTTGCATTAGGAAGATGGACAGAATAAGGATGAGAAGAAGTAGAAAGTCTTGTGCAGCGAGGCCGCGGGAGGGGGGGGAGGCATGCAGTTAGCAAGTTCAGAAGAGCAGTCAGGATAAAAATAGCAGTAAAAGATAGATAAAGATGCAACATTGCGGCGGTGACTTAAAGAATCAAGAAAGTCAGTTAGAGGAGGAGAGTTGATGAGACGAAAAGCTTTAGACTCCACCCTGTTTAAAAGAGCTGTGTGAGTTGAGCCCCCCCAGACATGTGAGCCATACTCCATACATGGGCGGATAAGGCCCCTGTACAGAGCAAGCAGCTGAGAGGGAGAGAAAAATGGACGCAGACGCCATAGGACACCTAACTTCTTGGAAGCTGATTTAGCAAGAGTAGAGATATGAAATTGCCAGTTTAGATTTTTAGCAAAGGATAGACCGAGTGTGTTTAATGTGGTGGAGAGGGGAAGTTGAGTGTCATTGAAGAAGAGGGGATAGTTATCTGGAAGGTTATGTCAAGTAGATAGTTGTAGAAATTGAGTTTTTGAGGCATTGAACAAAACTAGGTTTGCTCTGCCCCAATCAGAAACAAGTGAAAGATCAGAAGTTAAGTGTCCTATAGCATCTCGCCTTGAGTCATTTAATTCTTGTTGGGTTGGCCGTCTGTTGTACGACGTTGAAAAATGCAAGGTGGTGTCATCAGCATAGGAGTGGATAGGGCATTGAGTCAGATTTAGGAGATCATTGATGAATAATAGAAAGAGAGTGGGTGATAGGACAGAACCCTGAGGAACACCACTGTTGATAGTTTTAGGAGAAGAACAATAACCGCCCACTACAGCAGCAATAGACCGGTCGGAAAGGAAACTAGAGATGAAGGTACAGAGAGAAGGATAGAATCCGTAGGAGGGTAGTTTAGAAATTAAAGATTTATGCCAGACTCTATCGAAGGCTTTCGATATGTCAAGGCCGACAGCAAAGGTTTCACCAAAGTCCCTAAAAGAGGATGACCAAGATTCAGTTAGGAAAGCAAGAAGATCACCAGTAGATCGGCCTTTACGGAAACCATACTGGCAATCAGAGAGAAGGTTGTGAGCTGATAGATGCCTCATTATCTTCTTGTTAAGGACAGATTCAAAGGCTTTAGAAAGGCAGGAAATCAAAGCTAAAGGGCGGTAGTTAGAAGGATTGGAGCGGTCACCCATTTTAGGGACAGGTTGAATGTGAGCAAACTTCCAGCAAGAAGGATAGGTAGAAGTAGAGAGACACAGACGAAAGAGTTTGACCAGGCAGTGAGCGAGTTCGGAAGCATAGTTTTTGAGAACAACAGGAGGGACTCCATCCGGACCGTAAGCCTTCCGAGAATCAAGGCCAGAGAGGGCCTGGAAAACGTCATAATAAATAATTCTAATTTTAGGGATGAAGTAGTCAGAGGGTGGAGGAGTAGGAGGAATATGCCCAGTATCATCCAAAGTAGAGTTGGTAGCAAAGGTTTGAGCGAAGAGTTCAGCTTTAGAGAAAGAAGAGACAGCTGTGGGGCCATCTGGTTGAAGTAAAGGAGGGAAAGATGAAGAAGTAAAATTGTTAGAGATATTATTGGCTAGATGCCAGAAATCACGAGAAGAGTTAGAGTTGGAAAGATTTTGACATTTTCTATTGATGAAAGAGTTTTTAGTAAGTTGGAGAATAGATTTGGCATGATTACGGGCAGAAATATATAGGGCATGAGTTTCAGCAGATGGATGGCTACGGTACCGTTTGTGAGCCGCCTCTCTATCATTGACAGCACGAGAACAAGCAGAGTTAAACCAGGGCTTTTTAGCTTTAGTATTAGAGAAAGTATGAGGAATGTATAGCTCCATGCCAGAGATAATCACCTCTGTTATGCGCTCGGCACACAGAGAAGGATCTCTGACATGGTAGCAATAATCATCCCAAGGAAAATCAGAATAGTACTGCCTCAGGTCTTCCCACTTAGCAGAGTTGAAATGCCAGAAGCACCTCTGCTTAGGCAGGTCCTGAGGCTGCACTGGAGTGATAGGACAGGTAACGGAAATAAGATTGTGATCGGAGGAGCCCAACGGAGAGGAAAGTTTAACAGAGTAAGCTGAAGGGTTGGAAGTTAGGAAAAGATCAAGAATGTTGGGCGTGTCTCCAAGGCGGTCAGGGATACGGGTAGGGAACTGCACTAGCTGCTCTAGGTCATGAAGGATAGCAAAGTTGAAGGTTTGTTCACCAGGTTGGTCAGTGAAAGAAGATGAAAGCCAAAGCTGGTGGTGAACATTGAAATCCCCTAAAATGGAGATCTCAGCATAAGGAAAGTGAGATAGGATGTGCTCCACCTTGGAAGTCAAATAGTCAAAGAATTTTACATAGTCAGAGGAATTAGGTGAGAGATATACAGCACAGATGAATTTAGTTAGAGAGTGACATTGAAGTCTTAGCCAGATGGTAGAAAATTCTGAAGATTCAAGATTGTGGGCACGAGAGCAAGTAATGTCGTTACGCACATATGCGCAACAGCCAGCTTTGGATTGAAAATGAGGATAGAGAAAGTAGGAGGGAACAGAGAAGGGGCTGCTGTCAGTAGTCACAGACAACTGTGTTTCAGTTAGGAAGAGAAGATGAGGTTTAGTGGAGGAGAGATGGTGTTCCACAGTTTGGAAATTAGATCTAAGGCCACGAATGTTGCAGAAATCGAGAGTAAAAGTATTAAAGGAAGTGTCAAGACACCCGAGGTCGTCAGCAGAGGGGCAGTCCGACCTGGGGACACTTGTGGTCCCCTCCTCAGATGGGGACTCCGAGGCTGGGTGTGGTGAAGCCATAAATAATGAAAGATCAACAATATGTAGGGGGTGACAAGACTTTCGGACCACCCTGTAGTACACAGGATACTTACTGTACTAAACATCTGTGAAGGTTTTAGTGAGCGGTGGCCTCCTCAGGTAAGGTTAGGTTAGGGGGGTCCGGAAGGCCCAGCCCCATTTCAGTTAGGTTAGGGTTGTGTGGGGGGGATCCGGTTCGGTTAAGTTGGGAGGATCTATTGCAGAATAAGCCAATGCACAACTTCATTATTGTGGACTTACAAATATTTTAATATCATTATTTTGGAAATTTCTTACTATACACATAAAATTGCAGCTCAAACCAAGACACCTGTTCTTGTTTTTCTTTTCCCCTATAGCCATCAAGCTTTGGAACCACTTGGGAAACCGGTGTTTTAGGATGGGGGAAGTAAATATAGGCCATATATGGCAATCCGGAAAAATCTAAGGTGAAAAACCAATTTTTTTTTTTAGTTTTAAAACCTATAAAAAGCTTATATAACTGAACCAGACCCCCCCTTTAATGACGCAACCCTAACCTAAACTGTCCCGGGAGGAATACGGCTCCCCAGACCCCTCCAACCTAACCTAATCTAACCAAAACTGAACTCACGTAATAACCTCTTAAATGGGGGGACAAGCCCCCTGAGACCCCCAATCTAACCTAACCTAAACTCATGTAATAACCTTTTAACTTGGGGGAGGGACAAGCCTGCCCAGACCCCCCCAACCCAACCTAACCTATCGTAACCTAACCTAGCCAGGGAGTTTTACCTCCACCTGGTCCCCCCCACTAAACTAAAGAAACCATACAGATTAACCTATTTCATATTACAATGAATACTTTGATTAAAAGTAGATATTCCAGCCTCCAAAAATGCACCTATGAACTCCGACACTGTAACAGTTGCACTGTTTGTTATGCTTTTTGGGGGGTAATTTTTGGTATTTACTTCATTACCACAGATGTTTTTCTAATCTAAGCTTGCATGGCAACTTACATTTAGGACATTTGACTGTCTTCGGTAAAACACTGTGTAAACGTAGGAAATCAATTCCCACGTTATCTTTAGGATGAAAATTCACAAGGCAGTGCTTACAGGTACAGTAGCCGACGTGCCTAACTTTTGGGTAATAAAATATAAAAACCTTATATAACCGAACCTAACCAAATCAAACTGTACCTAACAACCAAACTGTACCTAACCAAACCAAACTGTATCTAACTAAACCTAACCTAATCAAACCATAACCTAACGAGTGCCATATCCTCATAGTGCTCCCTTATAGATACAGCATGTGCCTAATGTTTGGGTGAAAAGCTTATATAATCGAACCAAAACGTACCTAACATAACATAATCAACCTAACATAACTTGAATGATGCTTTACCAGGTAAACAATAAGGCACAGGCTGTAGGAATAGCAGATGAATAGCGGATGACAACACGGTACGACTGTCGTGTCTCTAAGCACTTAGAATTCACAATAAAATCGCAATAGTTATAGTGCAAACACTGCACACAGAAGATAGGTAAGTGTCTGCCGTGACCGCCATTGTGAGACTGGAAAGAATTTTAGAGCCTACCAACCGGAGATACATATATGTGCATTTCTTTGATTGGCTAAAAAGAGGTCAAGGCATTTTATTGGATAGAGGGCAACCAAACATCATACAACGTCACACCACGTGACTTAAACAGAGCATGCGCCTATAGTAACAAACATACGAACACACTCAGTTGTACTTCCAGCCCTGAAACGTAGGGTGTCTGGTGTGGACTTAGAAGATTTTTTGAAGGTATGGGACTTGGACACTTTGCGCCGTTAATATTAATTTGCCCCGGGGTGTGTATATAGTAAAAAAAACTGTCCAAAATAATGATATCTAAAAATTTATGAGTCCAGAATAATGAAGTTGTGCATTGGCTTGAACTGAAATAGAACCCCTGGGTCATATTAATATTAATGGCGCAAAGTGTCTTTGAAGTTAGGTGCCTCAAAAAGTTTTGGCTAAGATTCGGTTCTTTAACCACTCGATATCTCTTTACCTTTATAATGCACTGCAAATTCAGCCTCAGAAACTTGTTTAGATCACCTCAAACAGTCATGCCGCTAAATTACAGAAAAAATACGATTATTCAAATTAAAATCAAGATGTGCTTTTATAATATGATTTTTCATTGCAGGAGGTTAAAGATGCTTCAGAATATTTTCAACCGAGGCCTTTCAACAAGATGTGCATTGCATTTACAGCACCAGTCACTGCTCGTCAGGTACAATGATTATGTTTTTTTTCTTTTGTAGTCACGGGATATAACATGTTGGCCTAATTTTGTCCAAGTTTTTCATGTATTCATCTTAACACTAACACCTAACATTGTGTAACCTGACAAACTTTAATTGGATGCTATTCTGTTTTTTTTTCAGGTTGTCAAGTATAATTGTTAGGAAGGACAAGTTCAATAACACATCTTTGTCTCATATTACTCCAGGAAAATGCTTTGGTCAAAAGAGTTACCGTTCTTACAGTACTGGTAACGGCAGTAACAGTAGATGGAAATACAAGAGCAATCCTTGGTATGCTAGACCAGTGGGTAAACTGGTTGGTGCCCTGGGAACAGTGGCAATTCTGGGAGTTGGCACAGTTCTTAGTAAGTCCCAAGAAGGAAAGACACCATGTGATGATGAGACTACTCATACAATAATGGAAACATCTGTGAAGAATGAAGAAACTCAATTGGGTGAAGATGTTGTTGGTAGAGGAACGAAACAAAGAGATGAAGTGATAGGGAGTCCAGACATAAGGCTTCATGCAGATTCAAGTTACTCATGGGATGTCAAGCATACAAAGAAGCTTAGTAGACATGAAGAGAGTGTCAGAAAGGCACGTCAAATCCTGAGGCGTTTTGCAGAGGAAATCGGGGCACCAGGCATAGTTGTAGGTGTGACGGTGAATGGCGAGCAGGTTTGGGCAGATGGTAGGTATGTGTTCCTTTTACTTGAACTTCAGTAACTCTCTTGTAAGTTATACATGGGAAGAGGAGGAAAATCTATTGCTATCTACATTTTCTTACTTGTTTCGTGAACTCATAAGGGTGGCCACAGTAGAGGTCTTCATTTCATACTTGCAAGTTTGTCCTCTCACTAATATTTCTTTCAAGGAGAGTGAAGGGCTTGTTCTTGCATGCACCAATTTTAAGCTCATAATGGATAGTTATGTGCATGGAGAAATGACACAAGGAAAAAACAAAAATTTATGACAATTTAGCTGTGAATATGAAGCTGAAAAGAGATGTAACAGATGCCACGGTGTTGAGAGAAGAATCAGACCATTATGTATTGTTTATGAAGATTAACATACCAGATCATGAAATTAAAGTAGGATGAAATAATAGAATGTGTTCAGGAATATATCTACTTATGACAAAAAAATCATTGCAGGTCCAGATCATTAAAAAAAAAAAAAAAAAAAAAAAAAAATAATAATAATAGGTATGGGATGGAGTGCTTTTGGGAGACAAAATGATGTTATGAAAAGCCATGTCCCACGATCACTAAAGAGAAGAGTTTATGATCAGTGTATTCTACTAGTACTAACATGGATCGGAAACCTGAATTGTTACGAAAGTCCTAGAACATAAACTTGAACTACAGTGCCTAAAGGGGAATGGAGAGAGAATAATGACTGAAAGAAAGTGTTTGGACAAATCTTATGCAAAACTATAAATAGACAACTTAGAGTAACAAAATTAACCATGGTAAGATGGTAAAAGAAGGCAGGACAGACAAAGAAATAGATGGAGAAAAGAGATAGGAAGTTTTGCTGTTGTGGCCTGGAATAGACAGGCAGCTGATAAAGGGGAGTGGAGAAAGTTGGGAGAAACTTTTGCCCTCCTGCAGTGGGCTGATTATAATGACAGTACTAAATAAATGTATTAGAATCCAGTTATACAGATAGATATAGATTAATATTTAACAATATTGTTAACGACTCCCCTTTTTCATGAATAAATTTTGGATTTTCATTATGGAGAAGGAAGAGAGATCAATAGATGTCAGGTCTAGTGCCAATGATCCCGAACATATTTTAAATAACACCATGTGGTGGGATATGTAAGAATACATATGTAATACCACTCTATTCCTAGCCTTTCATAAATGGAAATCAAAGGGATGGAACGAAGGGTCTGGGAAACTCCTCTGTATTCTCTCCTTTGAAATGACAAGGTACAAAGAGGGGAAAGGAGAGTATTATCTTCTCCTTTGAAAGGATGTAAGCCAGGTATATAGATATTACGCTAACAATTGTAAATAGAATTATGGTGTTAGTTAGACACCAGTCTTGACTCTATTATATTTTTTTCTTTTTAACTAGTGCATCTCTCCAGCACACGTGATTTAGCATACAAGAAAGGAACAAAACAAAGCACATATGATAGGAGGAAAAATGGTTTATAGAAATCATGATTTTTGAAAATGATGTATTCTTTTGTAGGTGTATGTACAATAATTTTGTTCTACAGGCTTCGGTTTTGCTGACCTCGAGAATGGTGTGCGTTGTTCACCAGCTACAGTGATGAGGATTGCCAGCATCAGTAAGGCTATCACTATGGCTGCTGTGGCCAAACTTTGGGAAGATGAGAAGCTGGATCTAGATGCTCCAATCCAAAAGTACATTTCAAATTACCCCCAACAAATGTACAATGATGAAGAAGTAAGTTTGTTACAAAACAATAGTATGGTGTATTTTGAGAACCAGTAGACATTTTATTGATGTGGCTGAATCCAAACTCATAGGCCTCTTAAGCTTAAGTGCATCTTTAAGACAACCATGCTTTTACTTTATGTAGTTATGCCATTGTTGATATAGATACAGTACAGAATAAGTTTAGAAAATATATAGTTTGATATTTTTATAGACATACTGCTTGCCTTCATTGCATAGACTTAATGGAGAAAGAGCAATCTGAAAATAGTTGGAATTAAAAATTTCAGAGAGGCAAGAAATATGACAGAAAACTTAAACTTCTCCAATATTCACTTTCAAATTCCATCTATGAGTATCAAACACATCTACCATCTTTAGTAATCCACTCGTCTGCAATCAGGACTGTAATTGGCAAATAATTCTATTCAACACCCACTTACCACCATTTACAACACTCCAATATCGCCAATCTTTACTTCTATCCCTCTTGTTACACAATTATTATGTATGTAATAAAAAAATTATCACTACAAATATTGGCCCACTCCACCTAGAAAATGGTAAAGTAACAAGTACAGAATTAGAAATGGCTTAAGTATTAAATGATTACTTTGCATCTGTTTTTATCTTTGAAGACACTGAAATCCAGGAAATAACAACAGCTCAACCTAACTTAATTACTTGAAAAAGACTTAAAGGTAACTATTAGTAACGACCTCAAACCAAGTAAACATTGTTAAGAGGTTGCTAAGAAAGCTAACAAACTAGTTTGTTTCATCGGAAAAACTTTTGAGAACAAATCTGAAAAAAGTTATCCTTACACTATGTAATGCACTTGTACGCCCTCATCTAGAATATTCTATTCAGTTCTGGTCACCATACTATAGAAAAGATATTGATAAGAGAATACAAACAACAGTTACTAAAACGATCCCTAGATTGCAAAGCAAGCCTTATGAAGAACGACTAACGGAGCTGAACTTATTCAGTTTATCCAAACATAGGCCATGAGGTGACCTAATAGAGGTATTTAAAGTTTTCTGTGCTTTTGTCAATATCAACATAAATGACTATGTAACTACAAATCTCACAAGCACCACTTGTAACAATGGTTTCAAGATCATTGGTAAGCATTTTAGATTGAACAAAGCGAAGCACTTTTTCTTTAATAGGATTGTGAATATTTGGAATTCTCTACCAGCACAAATAGTTAACAGTAACACAATTGAATCATTTAAGAAAAAACTTGATAAGCACTTAGTATCAGTTCACCAAATCGAGTATTTCATTCCTGCATTTTTTTTCTTCTTTTTTTGGGGTAGCAATAGCCTTAGTTTACTCCTCTTTCCTCACTCCTATACAAATTCCATGATAATTTGTCCATACTACATGGTATCACTTCCTCCTCCGGCTAGGAGGGAGGGGTGGGTGGGGAGGAGCCTTCCACTTTGCTGTTCTTTTGTCTATCAAGTAGATATTATAATAGTTGTGTAGCCACATGGGCAGCCTCATTACGTTCAGTGGACTTGCTGTCTGTTCTTCCTTTGTACTCCTTTGTTCTGCTGTCTTATCATTCTTCAAATTTCCAACTGGTTTCATTACTTCCTCTCTTTTAAATTTGTTTTGTTTATTCACCTTCCCACCACCACCTATCAATCCCTTAATTTCTTTGTGAGGAGTAGAAATCAAACACTGTTTTGGTGGTGGAGACTGGTGACTCGCAGTACTGTCAGGTGAAGATGACTTCCTACATTTATCCAAGTTGGTTCCCCACAAAAAATTCAAGCTTGAAATGCGGGTGTGTGTGTGTTAGCTGTAGACTGCAAGAGGGTGTTGTAGAGCTCAAAACTGGGCAAAAATCTTTAGTACATTTACGTCGCTGAAATGTTGTACCAGTACAGTGTCCACCCGTTTAGCCCACCTGACAGAACATGCCAGTATGTAGCCCATGGCACAAGGTTTAAAGAAGCACCATGCAAATTGTATGATGAAGAAACAATTATACTAAGGGATAGGTGTAATGACGCATTTTGAAACACTGAGAAATTGATCTAAAGGAGTAAGTAGCTTCAGCCAGGGATTGAACTCCTGACAGTTCACTCAACATACCGACACCTTACCAATCGGACCATGATAATCACCAAGATCCAAGTAGAGTTTGTTTGATGATGACTGTCCCGTCACTAAATAGGGTTGGTATAAGAGGCTGTTAAGTCTTCATGGAAGTAAGAAATGGCATCACTTAACTACTTTCATTATTATTGTGATCAAAATTGTTATATTTACATTTAAAAGATGTACTGTATTAACTTTATGGGACAGTCTGTTGCTCTCTTTTTTTCTTTTCTTTAGAGTCCTAATTTCCTTATTGTGTGAAATTTGGTTGATATAGAAAAAATCAAACAAAAATCATGATAATATGCAAGAATGAAAAATTGTGACTGAACCATTAATAACTGATGAAATAGTACATAAACATTATAGTCTATGAAGAAATGTAACCTGGCTGAGAAGGAAAGGGGCTAATATTCATGTATTAAGCATTTTAGTAGTTGAAATATATAAATTATTGTTTATGAATTGGATGCAGGGAAGCTATTTTATAATATGATAAAATGGGATGCTCCAAACACCCCTTTTTCCCTCAGGTCACCATCACCACTCGACAGCTCATAAGCCACAAGTCAGGCATCAGACACTACAAGCTGAAAGATCCCAGAGAGGAAAACAAAAAGAAAGAAAGGGATCAAAGTGATGATGATAATAAGATACAATCCCAGGCAGCTAACAATGAGTCCCTGAAAGAAAGGGAAAATGTTACTATTGGAAGTAAAACAGATACAGAAATAGAAAAAGCAGTTGTAACTCAAAAAAGTGAAGAGGAGAATGTATCCAGTAGCAAAGACATTGAACTAAAAGAAAGCAAACATGAAAATATAAAATGTTCCTGCTGTAATCGTATTTCTAGAAGAAGAGGTAAGAAGAAGAAGAAGGAAGAAGAGGAAGATGAATTTGATATGCAAGAATATTACATCAAAGAGGAATATGAAACAGTTCAAGATGCTTTAAAAATTTTCCAGAATGATGAATTATTTTTCAAGCCTGGTGAGTAACATTGGCTGTATTGAGTATAAGGTTATAGAACATGGTGTGTGAGGTGTGTCACTACATAAGCTAAACTTTTATTTGACAGATATTTGTGGAGGAAACTTTTAACACTTCATATCTGTATTAAAATGGCTTAAAGAAATTTTTGTTGGGAAAAAAAAATTAGTGATTGATTGAAGCTCAGCGAAGTCTTGATAGGGTAAAAAGCATCAAGCTTTGGCAATTCTAACTATTTAAATTCTGACTTATTGAGGCACTTTGGGGCTTTGTGGTAGTGTTGTAATCAATACAGTTCAGCCAAGGTGTGAGATTGTCACAAGCACTGCTACTGAATGATATTGGGAAGAAAGGCTATCAACTAGAGGTACCCTGCTGGAGGCAATGTTTCAGTTCATTCCCACCATCATGTAGTTCACACTGTTATTGTACCTTCAAAGTGGAACTGATGAGGAAGATGCTGAGAACACCAGCCGTCGTTTTTAGTATCATTGTTGTCTAGAAAAGGAAAGTACAGCAGGCTCTTAGAATTTTCTCAAATATTTGCTTGTTGGCAGAGGCAAGCTATTATATTAGCTAGGTATATTAGGTGAAAAGGAAATAGCTGAGGATGTAATAGTCTACCATAAGGCACCGACTACTGGGTCATTATTCTTTTTGTCACGGCCAATTATTTCATATAGGAACTATTATAAAATATTTCTGGTTATTATTTAGATGTACCTAGTTCAGCACAATTCTATACCTATTCACATCAGCAACAACTCATGATTACTACTTCAAGGTGTATGAACACACTGACGATAGCGTGTTTGCCTCCAGCTCCCATCAGGGGATCTGGATTTTGATCTCCGTGTAATTTTGAGTGAACTTTTCTGAAGGAAAAGTGCATCTTATATGGGAAATATGGTGTGTGAAATGGATATTGTGTTTGGTAAACATTATAAAATGATCCACAGGGGTGAACAGAAGAGTAAGATAATAAGTAAAATTAATCTAAATAATCCATGGGCGATTTGAGACAATTCGCAAATTTATCTGCTGTGCATAAATTTTGCACTTAATGCAAAGGTGCAACAGTATAATACATACCAGCCAAAGAATTTCATACGTTTGATCACTGCATTACACTTAGGATGGGTAATGCTTTTTGCTGCTGAAGTTCTGAGATGCCAATTGTTCATATTTTATGCCTACATTTACTTAGTAGTACTGCCTGTTTCCTGGATATGCTTTTTTTCTCAATCTTACATAATTTAGATTAAAAGTAGGCATTTCAGACGGCACCATAAACGTTCAGGCTGTTTTATGTTCTTGTATTATTTATTTGATTAATTTATAATAAACAGCCCTGTAGTGGTGCTACAAGAATTCTACCACCATAATGCCTGAAGTTTGTAAAGGGTGACAAAAGCGAAGCCCTCCTCTGTATGTTCTACAGAAAGACAAAGCACAGAGGGGAGGAGAGAGTAATGTCTCCATGAACCCTAGCGTGCCTTGTCTTGGCTAACACCGTTAAAGGAAATAAACCTGGTATATATATATATATATATATATATATATATATATATATATATATATATATATATATATATATATATATATATAAAGAGAGATAGAGAGAGAGAGAGAGAGAGAAAGAGAGAGAGAGTGTGTGTGTGTGTGGGTGTGGGTGTGGGTGTGTGTGTGTGTGTGTGTGTGTGTGTGTGTGTTGTGTGTGTGTGTGTGTGTGTGTGTGGTTCGGTGTACCTTTGTGGATCAAAAGGTTTCTAACATTAAATTGAATTTTAATCATTATTGTTGTCATTTTTACAATTCACTTTTTTATTCATGATTTCAAAGTTTGTCAGAAGTTAAAGCAAACTCTACAAAGTAGTTAATTGAGTGGAGCAGTTCATGCAGCTCAAGTTACTAGTATCACTCCTTACCTCCTTGACCAACAGGTGAAGGGTACAAGTACACCAGCCATGGTTGGACAGTGGTGAGTGCTGTGGTGGAGGCAGCAGCTCAAAGGCCCTTCGCTGAGTTTGCCCAACGTTTGTTCCATGAACTGGGCCTTAACAACACTTACCTTGATAAGTCATCGCCAATAATCTACAACAGATCCAGGTTGGTCACATGCCTGATGTTCTTACACTTATATGTACACATATATGTACACGGGCAGGTGGGCTGAATTTGTGGAGCTGGGCTCGTAAGCTCGTACAATTCCTCATAACTCATATCAGACCTCTATGCACTCCTATCTCCTGGAACCCATGCCTTCAGCCTATTTGGTCCCCTGAAACCACATTCTACGGACCTTCAAAGTTTGTGTGGCACCCTTGAGCGTGGAAAATCATGGCTATTTGGTGCCCTGAAACCACATTCTACGGACCTTCAAAGTTTGCATGGCAAGTTCCCTTGAGTGTGGAAAATCATGGCTCCTAAAAATCATGAAAATAATGAGAGATGAGTCCTCAAATGTATGAATTATGTGTTAATGCATTATATGCCAGAAAAAAACTGTACCTCAAATAATCCTTCAGGACTCATTTTGTTGAATTTGTACATGTAGATTCCCTCAAACTTGTGTTTGTGGAAGAAAAACATCTGTAACTACTTAATCATTCCTCTTAGGAAATATTATACAATATCGGAATTTTATTTTCTTGCTCGTCTTTGTAAGCTTTCCAATTGGTCTGTTACTTCATGTATAATTAAGTTATCATTCTCAAACTTTCATATTTTAATTCACACACCATGAATTCATCATGATTTTAGCACATTCATATAGATACATATTTTCAGCACTTCCATAAAATTATTGAATGGCAATGTACTGCTTACATTGGAACACATAATGATTACTACACTACTAGATGAATAAGGTTATGTGCAATCACCTTATTTAGTCCACACGTTTTTATAATTACAGCTACTACATCAGAGATAGGCATGGCAGACTGAAGAATGCTCCTTATGTGGACAATTCTTACAAGTGGGCAGGCGGTGGCTTCCTCTCCACAGTGGGTGACCTCTGTAAATTTGGCAATGCCATGCTGTATGCCAGCCAGCAGGAATGTAAAGAAGATGGAGGAGGTATGTTTTAAGGTTTTTGGTAATACTATAGGTATGTGCATTGT
>JAPQNM010000045.1:19857506-19879193 GCA_029783475.1 Metacarcinus magister
TTTTAACTCCTTTTCTGTGGACTCGTTACGATAAAATTCAAGTAGGATAATTACAAGCCTTCCGACACCAACCTCTTTCACTTCACCTTCTTCGGGAGACCCTGTATCACCTAAGTTTTAAATCTAATGTACCCAGAGTGTTTGGCAAAGTAAACAAGTAAGACAAGCTTCTTTAGTTTATTTAAATAAGCTCCCCTGAAATGGAAAGATTATTAAAGACTCTCACACCATTCACTCGCTAACCTGGCTATAAAGAACTTAATTGTAAACTTAAGATTCCTTACTGCACTCACGATCTTCCTACTCTCAAGGAAGTAGTGTGTGCGAGCATGCATGTAGGTACAGTGGGCGTGGGCGGCGTCCGTGGGTGTGGCAGGCGTGGGTTGAGGGGGCACACGTGGTATCCAGATACATGTCTCCTTCTGTCCTTCCACACGCTGTTTCTGCAAAGAAACTCCACCACAGACTCCACCTTAGACTCCTGGGGCAGGACAACACCAGATTCCTCTCTACCCAAGCTCCACTAAGCCTCTCCACCACACTTCTCTCTCTCCACCGCCAGTTTCTCTACAAGAAACTCCACGTAATCCCTCGCTCCACCTCTGCAAATCCCAGTCCACCTGACAATGATATACAGGGCAAAGCGAGAAATATATACGTGGAAAAAGACTCCAACCCCCAACCTTTGACCTAACTCCACCACTGCGCCAGCCAGACTGTTTTGTCTCGCCACCCGGGTCAGCGCGGGTCACCAACACACCTGGCCCGGGTCACCGGCTTGCCACACGCTTCCATAAAAGTCTTCAGGAAGACTTAATTTGTATAACACAACCCCAATTTAACATGTGCGTAAATGTTACACATCATGCAGCCAGCCCCACCATCACCGAGTGACGCTTACATGCAAAAAATGTCTTCCAGCCTGATAATACCCCCCATGGATATAATGTAATCTGGATTCTACCCTCGCTCCTTGTCTAGAATCCAGGATTCTGATTGGGAGCGGCATGTCCTGGCTGTGACGTCAGAGAGGAACATACCCCACGCTGGAGCGTCTCCACCTGGGTCACGTAGACCAAACATTCCTGACTCATGACGTAGCTGCCTCTGTCACGTAGGCCCAAAATTCCACCCATGACATTCGCCCTTCCTTTGGAAAATTTTACCAAGGGAAAAACTTGCCATGTAAAACCTGCTGCAGACATTTTCTTAGCCATGCACTTATAAGCTACCTGGCTTTGGTCATGCATCCTATTAGAATCTAGACACTCACTCGACCATACCTGTGGTGTATGTCACTCTACCCTTAGCTCAGATGACAAGGCGGGTCGTCCAAGAGGAAAAACCCCATATTTACGTTAATTTCATACTAAGGGAAAACTCTTGAACGCGGCGCCTTGGTCTGGCGAGGCTTGCTCCGGTTGTATACCACATTTAATTTCAAGTGTTATGTTGTGCCTGTATGTTAACACGGTGTACATGGTAAATATGTGGTGTAAATTGCAGATGTAACACAGTGGAAATAAATAATCCTGGCTACCTGCCTATTTATCCTATTCGACCACACCATGCAACACACCATGCGCCTTAGTTACCATGCACGTAACATTGACTGGTCCTCCCGTTTACTCCGCCAGTAAACGCGACAAAAAATCTGCACCCACGTTTGTCTGACCTTTTATATATTTCACTGTAAACTGAAACTGTTGCAGGTACAGTGCCCACCTCATAAGTCGCGCATTTGCATTCTTTGAGGTCTTTAGACTAGCCAATGGCATATGATCGGTTTCGATCAAGAACTGATCTCCGTAAAGATAGAAGTAATACTTCTTAACACCTTCTACCACCGCTAGGAGCTCCTTTTCTACCGTCGAGTAGTTTCTCTCAGCTGCACGCAATTTTCTGCTGTAGTAACTCACAGGAAACAACTGACCATTACTTTCTTGCATCAAAACGGCACCAATGCCCTCCTTTGATGCGTCAGTTCGCAAAGTGAACTGTTTATTGAAATCAGGAAGCTGCAAGATTGGTTCCTTACACAGTAAACTCTTAAGTGTGGCAAAAGCTTCCTCTTGGACACCAGTCCATTTCACATTATTAGGTGCATGCTTCCTCAACAATTCATGCAGCGGTGCAGCAATGACAGAAAAATTAGGGATATAATCTCTGTAATATCCTGTCAAACCTAGGAAAGACTTCACCTGAGTTTTATTCTGTGGACGAGGAGCGTCCCTGACCTTGGCAATTTTATCTAATTGGCAACCATATTGTCCGCCGCCAATGACATGCCCTAAAAATGGCACTCTCGTGGCCAATCATGCATTTACTTGGTTTGATTGTCAGGTTGTAGTAGTGGAGCCGTTCCATTACTATACTCAGGGTTTCTATGTGCTGCCTGAATGAATGAGAGTGGATCAATACATCATCCACAAACATCTCTACTCCTTCGATACCTCTCATGACCTCGCGCATAACCTTATTAAAGGCAGCAGGCGAATTAGTCATGCCAAAAGGTAAAGCCTTGTATTGATACAAGCCTCCCGGGGTGCTGAAGGCTGTTACTCTACGACTTTCTTCACTCAGCGGTACTTGGAAGAAGCCTTTGGTCAAATCGATTTTAGAAAAAATCCTAGAGTTGGCCAAAGTCGCAAAAATGGCCTGTGGGTCACTCATTGGCTCGGCATCTAGGCGCGTCACCGCATTCACCTTCCTATAGTCTCCACAAATTCTAATCCCTCCTTCTTTCTTCTTTACCACAACAATGGGACTACAATAAGGTGAGTTTGACTTTTCAATGATACCGGCCACTTCCATCTCATTAATTTCGCCTTTTACCGCTTCAATCAGCCTGAGAGGTATTGGGTAAGGCCTCACCCTCACGGGCTCCTGACTAGTTAACTGCACGTGGTGCGGCGGCACTCGAGCGATTCCTGGCCTATCTGAAAAAATTTCAGCGTAGTGAGCTAGCAATTCTGCTAATTGCCCTTTCTCTTCCAGAGAGAGTTGTTCACCTATTGCCACATCCTGAAAGGATTCAGTCTGTCTAGCAGAAACAGTTACTGGGCCAGAATCCTCCTCATCCTCAATCACTACTGCTGCTCCTACCTCTGCTCTCTGCAGCTCGGCAAAACGAGCTTGCACAAATTCTAGGCACTTTGCCATCTCTTCGCTTCTCACAGCCCCCAGACACCTCGTTTCTTCACTTGGTGTGTCAGCACGCTTGCAACCCGCGGCTGTTTCTGCCTCAAAATAACGTTTCAGCATGTTGATGTGAAAGCGCTTGGGCTTTCCATCAATTTCGAGTACGTAATTGAGGTCATTAATGCGCTCCTTGACCGTGTACGGTCCCTTCCATTGGGCCAGTAATTTGTTGCTCACCGTCGGCAACAACACAAGGCACTTTTCTCCTGCACGAAGTTTCCGAAGCCTGCATTTCCTTTCATAATAACTTTTCTGCACATTGCGAGCTCGTAGCAGCTCTAACTTGGCCAACTCGCAAGTCTGCTTGAGCCTGTCTCCCAAATCTATGACGTACTTGTAAGTCGTCCTCACTACCGGGTCCGGTACATCATCATCCCACAACTCTCGCAGTAACTGCAATGGGCCTCTGACAGTGCGCCCATACACTAACTCAAAAGGTGAGAACTGTGTGGAGTTCTGCGGCGCCTCTCGGTAGGCGAATAAAAGCGGTGCAATAAACCGTGGCCACTCCTTGGGCTGCTCAGCCGCCATTCGTTTTAACATTTTCTTAAGCGTGCCGTTAAAACGCTCACACAAGCCATTACCCATGGGATGATAAGGCGTGGTGCGTAGCCCTTGGCAAGCCACAAGGTGGAGTACTTCTGCCATCATTGCCGAGGTAAACTGGGTACCGCGATCACTGAGGACCTGTTTCGGTATACCTACACGGCAGAATATGCCTATCATTGCCTCAGCAACGGTACTAGTTTCTATATTCTTCAGAGGTACCGCCTCTGGCCATCTCGTGGAAAAATCCACCATTGTCAGAATATATCTGGAACCATCACTAGCTCATGGCTCGATGGGTCCTACCAGGTCTATGGCTACTCTCTCAAATGGAGAGTCAATAATGGGCAGAGGCTGGAGAGGGGCTGGCTTTATCCTTCCCCTGTCCACAGTTTTCTGGCAAATGTCACATGACCTCACAAATCTGGCAACCTCCAGACCGATTCCTGGCCAGTAAAAGTGCGCCTGGACACGTATCAGTGTCTTTTCTCGGCCCATGTGACCAGCGAGGGTCGTACAGTGCCCTAATTGCATGACAGCTTCGCGATACTTCGCAGGCACCGCCAATTGCAATTTCTCCTCTCCCGAGGTGCTCACTACCCGTCGGTATATCAAGCCACGCTGCTTGACAAAACTGATGAGATTCTCGTTACTCCGCACGACCCTGCCCTCCATCCATTTCCTACGAACGCCTAGAAGTGACTCATCACTCTCCATTTCCCTCCTAACTTCAGCGCTGTTAGTCAAATCTCCAGGAGACTTGACCACCAGGGGCCTAACTGTATCCCTTCTCTTGGCTGCAGCGCGCGTCACCGCTGCGGCACCGATACTGGGCTCTACACCGTTAAGCAAGTCCTCGCTTCCCCTGAAATGACTAGGGTTTAACACTGCATCGGGCGTCTGGGTCACTGCATCTTTGCTTCGCCCATTAGTCACGCCGGGTATGTTACCGATTACTAAATCGTAAAGCGGCGTCTCAAGCGTCACACCCGTGATCCAGCCTGAGTAAAACGGTGTTTTCACCTTCACACGTATCTCAGGTGCAAATATGGCAGTCCCATCTAGTAGCCACAACCTTCTCCTATGCCCTGTGAGCTCATGTCTCCGGGCCAAACTATGCCTGAGAGTACATATAGTAGACCGTTGTCCCTCATCACCGTCACCTTCCTATCCCCTACCATGCCCTGACTCAGGTTCAACCGAGAATCATACTGATTCTCAGTGGCACCCGCTAGTCATTGCGGAGGTGGCCTGCTATAACCCTGACCGGCGTGGTGCATTGGTTGAGCATTATCGGCCTGTCTCCAATCACAACTACCACGCTGATGTGAAGGCTCATCTCTCGCTGCCGTGACCTTATTCCATCTATTGGAGTAGTCGCCTGGGGGCGCTCTCGGCCCGTGATTCTCTGGTCTATAGCGCTGCTGATAGGCGGTGTATCACTTCTAGGGCCTTGCCTTCGAAAAGACTCATGAATTGTAAACGCTTTGCGGCAGGGTCGTAATTCATGACGTCAGCTGTCTCTTCGAATCGAGCAATAAATATCTCGATTCTATCTCCCTCTTTGAAGGAAGGCAGTTTTAACTTGGGTAAGTTCACTGCAGGACCTTGACGTCCATTTCCTCCATTTTGTTGGGTCTGGGCTACGAGGGCCTCATGTTCCTCTCTCTCCTTCTCCCTCACTAACTGTAGCATAGCCAGCTCATGTTTCTCTCTCTCCCTCTCTCTTTCTCTTTCTTTCTCTTTCTCGGCTTCTCTCTCCCTCTCTCTCTCTCTCTCTTTCTCTTTCTCGGCTATCTCTCTCTCTTTCTCTTTCTCGGCTATCTCTCTCTCTTTCTCTTTCTCTTTCTCGGCTTCAGCCTGCCTCCTAAGGATATAATCCTTAGTTTCCTTAGCGTTCAGTCCTATCATCTCCGCCTCACCTTTCAACTCCGCGACCGACATGCTTGATAGCTAGTCTTTAACTCACTAAAGACAACTGCCAGTTACTTTAACACAGCTCTGGGTACGAACGAGTCCCTGTTCGGGCTCCAATTGTTACGGGTTCTTTTTAACTCCTTTTCTGTGGACTCGTTACGATAAAATTCAAGTAGGATAATTACAAGCCTTCCGACACCAACCTCTTTCACTTCACCTTCTTCGGGAGACCCTGTATCACCTAAGTTTTAAATCTAATGTACCCAGAGTGTTTGGCAAAGTAAACAAGTAAGACAAGCTTCTTTAGTTTATTTAAATAAGCTCCCCTGAAATGGAAAGATTATTAAAGACTCTCACACCATTCACTCGCTAACCTGGCTATAAAGAACTTAATTGTAAACTTAAGATTCCTTACTGCACTCACGATCTTCCTACTCTCAAGGAAGTAGTGTGTGCGGGCATGCATGTAGGTACAGCGGGCGTGGGCGGCGTCCGTGGGTGTGGCGGGCGTGGGTTGAGGGGGCACACGTGGTATCCAGATACACGTCTCCTTCTGTCCTTCCACACGCTGTTTCTGCAAAGAAACTCCACCACAGACTCCACCTTAGACTCCTGGGGCAGGACAACACCAGATTCCTCTTTACCCAAGCTCCACTAAGCCTCTCCACCACACTTCTCTCTCTCCACCGCCAGTTTCTCTACAAGAAACTCCATGTAATCCCTCGCTCCACCTCTGCAAATCCCAGTCCACCTGACAATGATATACAGGGCAAAGCGAGAAATATATACGTGGAAAAAGACTCCAACCCCCAACCTTTGACCTAACTCCACCACTGCGCCAGCCAGACTGTTTTGTCTCGCCACCCGGGTCAGCGCGGGTCACCAACACACCTGGCCCGGGTCACCGGCTTGCCACACGCTTCCATAAAAGTCTTCAGGAAGACTTAATTTGTATAACACAACCCCAATTTAACATGCGCGTAAATGTTACACATCATGCAGCCATCCCCACCATCACCGAGTGACACTTACATGCAAAAAATGTCTTCCAGCCTGATAATACCCCCCATGGATATAATGTAATCTGGATTCTACCCTCGCTCCTTGTCTAGAATCCAGGATTCTGATTGGGAGCGGCATGTCCTGGCTGTGACGTCAGAGAGGAACATACCCCACGCTGGAGCGTCTCCACCTGGGTCACGTAGACCAAATATTCCTGACTCATGACGTAGCTGCCTCTGTCACGTAGGCCCAAAATTCCACCCATGACAGTAAAGTTGTTATCTGCACGGTAACTTGTCTTCCTTTCCTCAGTCATTATTTTCTGTTGTCGTTTCATATCACTACTGGACCAATGCATTTTACTTATAAGCAAGTTTTAAGTGTACATATGGATGTGAGATGAATGCATGATGTCACACTGGTTATTTAGTATATGGTACAATGGCTCCTTGGTAACTGAAGGGAAGGTTAGCAAGGAGCTGGGAGGATTTAGGATAGGACCAGATATTTGTAGTAAAGTGATTATAGAGAAGTACTTAGGGAAGGATGAAAAATTTTATGCAGCCTTCATGGACTTAGAAAAAAGCATATGATAGAGTTCATAGGGAAGCTCTCTGGAACGTTCTCAAAATTTATGGTGTTGGAAGACAGTTACTGTGAGGAATTCAGCCATTTTATAGGGAGGCAATTGCATGTGTGAGGGTGGATGGAGAGCTAAGTAAGAGTTTTCTTATAGCAGTGGGAGTGAGACAAGGATATGTGATGTTGCCATGGCTGTTTAATGTTTTTATGGTTGAGTGTATGAAGGAAGTGAAAGCTAAAGTGGGGAATGTAGGTGCAAGACTGAAGATGAATGGAATAGAATGGGCGGTGGTGGCATGCCCGTTTGCTGATTACACTGTTATTTGCAGAGAGTGAAGAGCACCTTCATAGTGGTGAATGAAATTTGATAGTGTATGTACGAGAAGGAAGCTAAAAGTGAATGCTAGGAAAAGTAAGGTGATGGTTTTTAAAAGAAGGGAAGTAGAGGTGGTTTTCTTTAATACACCTTATAGGGTGAGTGTGCCAGCAGTAGGAAGGTGATTTATCATAGTGATCAAAATAAATTTGCTTCACATTGTCTAATGCACTTCATTTGTCATGGATTCCTACTGATAATGATTTTGATCGTTATTTCCTTATTGTCTTACTATCATTTGATTTTATTGATTTTGTATCCCACAGTTACCTTGTTCTGTGACTACATCCCAGTAATACTGGTGACTGCAGAAGTTTATACTTAAATCCTACATACTGAATAACTTCTGAGTGTAAAAGCTTGGGATGACTTGGTATTATGAGGAATACCATTATGTGTTGTTGCTCATTCTGTGGCTGAACTTTTGAAAACATTACAAGTATAGTGAAGTGCATTGAACTTATTCCATCTTATGAAAGTTGTCAATTGGAAATAGTTTGGTAAGACTACTGTATTCTAAACAGTCATTTTTGTGGTTGAATAGCATTGGATTAGCAACCTCTAAGGTTTAATGATAATTACAGTTTCAGGAGTACTAAAGCAATAATTAATACTTCAGACACACAAAAGCTACCTGGATACCTGAAGGCATCAACCATCCGGCAACTCTGGACTACAGTGGATGGCACACAGGAGGGTTGGCGGGGCAAGGGCTATGGGATGGGCTGGCAGGCTATACAGGAAAAACATTCCCACCAATTTTGCCACAAATCGCGCCACCAACCCTTCCATTCTGGGATGGCTGTGGGTGCTAGCAGCATCCTCCTAGTTTTACCTCAGGAGGAGTCGAGCAGTGCCATACCTCAGGGGGTAGTTGTGGCACTCCTGACCAACATGCAAGGTGTTGGAATGTATAAGGTGGCCTTAGAGATTGCTGAACTCTTTGAAGAAAGTCAATAGGATATTCTTCAAAATCAGGTAAGAAGACTTGACAGTCATATATTTAATGCTAGTGTTTCTCACTGGATTAATATGGTGAATTTGTTTAAATTTGCATCAAAAAGATCACATATTGTTTTCATCATCATCATTTTATAGTTTTCAATGTTTCCGGGAGCACCACCAACCACAAACAAGATATGGCTTTGGGACAAGTGCCTCTAGAATACCCTGTTCATTCAGAATTCAAATTATCCAAGCCACATTACACCTCTTCCATCTGTTCCCTTACACACTGCTCCACTCACTTCCTACAGTTAAATATATATTCCTCGACACATTTTTACTCCTTACTGAAATACAGTGGACCAAGCTTCTCAGTATCTTGATTTGCAAATTAGTGTTTTATGGTAACCCCCAAATATCATATGATTAGACTTTGATGTAAAAATATCCAAGTTTTGGTCAAAGAATGGTGTTGCCACATTACATTCAATTGTTTATCTCAGTCACTTGCCTGATTTCATTAATACGGCAATGACAAAATAATTACTTTTCATCAGTTGGAGGTAGAGATGTGTCATTACAGCCTTAGCCAGGATTTACTGTTAAATAGGCAGCTTGGCATGCTCAAAAACTATTTACCTAGATCTCGATAATGAACCATCCTTAAGCCTCTCATCTCACCTTCCACTCTTCTCATACCACACACCTCTGCACACCAACCTCACACCACTTTTAAACAGCTACCATTTGTCTTCCACATTACCGTCACCTTTAAATCAATCTATCTTCCATATCACCCTTCTCGCATTCATTGCATTCCACTCGTCTACAATCTGGTATTCCTCCATTTTTTTCTTTTTGTTCCACCCTCTTCCTCTCTCAAAAGTCTCACATCCAGCAGCTATCCTATTACGTTTCTCGACACAATCACAGTGTCTATCATTGCTCTCTCCACAACACTTCCTTTGCTTTGTCTCATCCACGTATACTTGTAAATATCCTTCTTGAACAAAACTTTTCCAACCACGTCTTCAACAACTTCATCACCAACAGGAGCATTTGTATTTCCTAACAACACAACACTGCACTCACATTCGCTCCAAATAATTCCCAAAAGCCTCCATTTCTGTTTCATCCCTCTAACTACCAGAATTGCAGCTTCTTAATTCAATCAATCTCTACCAGTATCATATGCATTCACAATCACTAACAACTCTTGTCCAGTCACATCAGTTTTGACACTTCCTTTCACTCCACTCCACTCCATACTGTCTCACTGCCACTCACTAATATAGCCACTCCTTCCCTTACTCTCTCTTTGTTCACATTTAACATCCTTGCACTCATACATCCAAACACGCATTCACCCTTCCCTTCCAGTTTAGTTTTACTCATTGGTAACACATCTCCCTTTTGCTCCACAAACATTCTTCTTATCTCCCTTTCACCCACAAGCATAATGCATTCAGGTACATTCAGAGACCCGATCTTTAAGTTTTGGGAAGATATTACTTTCCTCTCCTTTTGTGAGCCTCATCTTTGTAGGAGAGTGCAGTAGTCCCGTAACATTTGTAGATTTACTTATTCTCTGGTAGGCCCACAAATTTTGTAAAGTGATTATTTTGGTATTAGCAAGTTTTCATCGTTGCCGGGAACGTGTAAAATACCATTTTTACAGCTTTTGTGCCAATTATAGGGTTTCTAAAAATACCCAAAGGGTTTTCCTTTAATTAGATAAGGAAATAGGCGGTCTAGGAAAGTTATTAAGGGGGCAGCATATAATAGTAGATTTTTAACTTCGCATGTATTTTTGTTGCATAACTCTGCGAATGCTAAGAAACGACTGTATACAGAGGAGAGGCCTTCCAGACCTCTTGCACCATCCCTTTTTGTCTCCTTTTATAAACCACAAGGAATACATTGATAGTAGTCTGGCAGCGATTATAACAAGTCATGTAGTCTAGCCAAAAAAATTGGGAATCAGGAGAGAGAGAGAATTACAATTTTATTTAATCTTTAGGAGCATCACTTTGTTCAATAATCATGTTGGTGTCGAGCATAGCAGGTGTTTAAGTGGTTCTGATATGTACATGGAGATGGAGAAGGACAGGTCTGTGATGGAAATAGTAGGATCAGATTGTTTTTTGATATAATAAAATTGTCAGTTGTAGTAATTGTTGTAAGGTAAGTTTTGACACTTCTTTTCATCAACAGGTGATGCTGAACGGGCCTGAATCTGAAGCCTTCGTTCGTCTCCTGATATATCAAGCCAGGAAGAATCTTACTGAATCTCTTCAAAAATATTTTATGCAATGTTTGTGTATACCTTTGACTGCTGCTCTGGTTGGGTAAGTAGCATGTCAAAATTTTCGTAGACTATCATATATATATGGATTGATGATCTAGAAAAATATAAGTCAAACTTTTAGTAGACTAAGTTTTCCCAAAATTATATTATAATGATGATTTCCTCTGGTTTCTCAAAACTGTTATAAAATAAAATATTTTAAGAGTTTTCCACCAAAAAAAGCCCAATTCTAGGGACAGCGAAGCTACAGGCAAAGTGCTCCTTAAACTTAGAAATTGAAATGTTTTTTTTATCAACTAGTACCATTTATCATTTTTCACTATTTTTGTTGTACTACGAAGGATACTAATAAATTACAAATTAAAAATGTATTTTTTTTTAATTAGCATTCATTCAACATTTAATGAACAGGTTCCTCCAAGGAAAGCTCTTCATGTCGGTAAATGATTCCGTAGAAGGGAGACTCTTCACATCTTCCAGTTCTTCAGTTGCTGCCGATGAAACCAACTCATTACAATGCCTTCGTATAGTTCTATAATGCTCCTTGCCTACTAGGTGTAGGTTGGAAGACGAGTAACAAAATTCACGTTATGGTGTTTTAATCTTTATCATTAAAGGATTAAAATAGAATTATTTTGTAGTAACAGACAATGTTTGTAAATTCCTCTCTCCTCCCAGGTATAACCTACAATTTTAAGAACTTGTTTGAACTAGAAGCCGTGACTAGTTAGTCATGGTTTCTTAAAATTGATGGATGAACATTTTCTATAAACAGTCATGGTATTTATAAAAAAATAGTAATTAACATTCTTAATACTAAAGTTAAATTAAAATGTCTAAAATTAAAACTTAAAATGCAAAAATTTTCATCATAAAATATTACAGCTGTAATTTCTTAAAATGTAGTCTATAATATCCACAGAAAAAAAGCTTCAAACTGGTATTTTTGCTCTGCTCTGTAGGATATCACTGTGACGTGCTCCAAACAACTAACATTTATTTTGGTCCTGTGAACAGGGCAAACAGGGACCTTATGCTCTGCTGTGTTTGCTTCCAAATATAATTCTTTATGAATTGATAGTAGTGTGCACTGTAGAGTTGGAAGAACGTCACAAATTGAGATGCCTAATTGGTGGAACGAAGGTCCCAGTATGAGGCTTGTTTTCTCCTCAGTCACTGTGCTATACCATACATACAAAAAGTGTGTTCTTAAAAGCTACCACAGCCAGTGATTCCATGTGTGGTCATGTATTTTCAATAATCATAACCACCCTTTGTAGCAGGTATGTGAGAATGAAGGTGATCAGGAAGTTAGCTGCTCACATCATTCAACAGGGTCCCTGTTGGTAAAAATTTAAACATTGTTGTATTAACTATTTTGTAAAAGCTATTCTAGTGAGAGGAATGCATGCATATGCATGCATGGATTGTGTGTGTGAATATGTGTGAAAGAGTAATGGTTTGGGGATGGTGCTATGCAAACATGGAGAAATGGAAGAAGAAATGAGAGGGGGTTATGAAAGCCAGATGTGTCATAATATCATGTGAAAGATTTATGAGAGGAAGGAATGTATCCATGGAGGTAAAGAGAGGGTTAAGTAGTAGTATTCTCGTAACACTGACATATGGATTAGACACCTTGATATGGAATATGTCACAACAGTCAAGAATGCATGCTTTGGCATCTAACTAACTGAGAGGTGCATGTGGCATAACAATAAGGGAGGCTTAGAACAATGAAAGCGTGTATGGGAACTTATGCAAATGTAGTGGTGTCGTGTAGTTGAATTGATGAAAATTAACACTTTAAGGGATTTGGTTTTTGAGAGAAAGAGTTAAGAGTCATAAGAGAGTAAGAGGCCAGTTGTAAGATGGAATGATAGGGAGTAATGGAGTATATGCATGAAAGAGTTGCTGATAGAGGGAGAGGGATTGAACAAGCAAAAAGAGTGTGTGTGGATAGGGAGAGGTGGAGGCTCTTCTTCCATGGCCCTTTGGGGATGTTATTGGAAGGAACGAGGCGTCAGAATAATGTCTCATCTACCTTTCTTTATGGGAAAGACAGCCTACCATATAGATAAATTATATACCACTGTATCCAAATATTAAACATTCTTACATGTAATACCATTCAGCACTTACAAAAGGAGCATGACATAGCATACATATAAGCATGAAGTAGCATACATACATTTATATCCTTGGACATGTTCATATATTTGTGCCTATTCTTGAGAACTCCCCCTCTATCAGCAATTCTTTTTATGGATATACTTCATTCCCCTAACCTTCCATCTTCCAATGGGCTTTCCTCTGCTAGAATTCCACTTTTTACTACTCTTAAACACCATTACTTTACTTTTGTTTATATTCACATTCAACCTTTTGCATGTGCAATCTAACATGCATATCATCTTTTATAGGTTATTTTAATTTTTTGGAATCAGAACTGTATAATTTGCAAAGAGAATTGTATTCAGTAACCATTTACTGGGTTCTGATGAGAGGGTGTGTTAACATTAGAAAATCAAAAGGAAGGAAGTCATGAAATTGACTGGAAATTTGAAAATGGAAGGGCTTCAGAATTGGATGGTATCACAGGCGAGATGTTAAAAGTATGGAAGAATGTACAATGTTTATGGGTTAGAATGAGGAGAGAGGAGAGTATCAGGAGAGTGAACAGAAAGTCATTATTATCCCAATCTACAAGGAAAGGGTAATAGAAGTTAAATGTGAGAATTATGGTGGTATAAGTTTCTTTGGAAGGGTTGCAAGAATAGTACCACCATGTTCCCTTTGGCTCGTAAAAGGCGACCAAAAGGGATGGAGTTTTACCCCATAAAGGGGGTAGCCAAGACAACGTGCACATACACACATCCATATACAGCCCCTTGGCTGCTAGAGGAAAAGAGAAGTGCACCATGGCTAGCACAGTGTGTCAAGTCAGTGACGCAAATGAGGCCCAAGCTGGGGTTATATCCACAACAGGGTCCTGAGGTTTACCACTACCATTTCATGCCCTCTCCCTCCCCGTACCTAATTTGATCCACAGGTCACACAAGATGCGAGGGAACCTCTTTCCTTGTCTTGGCTACTCCCTTTAAGGGAGATATTAGCTGGATATATAGATAGTAGAGATAGACACCCTTGTGATAATTTGTGACTACCCAGCATCTTTTTCTGTGTGTGCCTCTTTTAGCTTAAGGAAATGTAACGTCTCAAGTGCCCATCTATAAGTAGGAGTCAAATAAAACTAAATAATAAATATAAGCAGTGACCATACCTGCTATACATGCAGTGAGGAAACAAGCACAGCTGCCAGCAATCATGGCCCTCAACACCACTTTTGCTAAGTCTGCCTTACGATTTGGGGCCATAGCACCAAACCCTCCCAGGTTTATGCCAATGGAGCTAATATTGCTGAATCCACACAGTGCATAAGTTGCAATGACCTCGGCTCTAACCTGCATCAAGAAGAACAAGAAGACAAGGCAAGATACAGTAACAAAGTATTGATAAGCCCAGAAATCTTCTGAACAATAATTAAATCATGCAATGCAGTTAAAACTGAATTGGAATGCCATCCAACATTGATATGCAATGGATGTACTGAAGGCACTGCAATGACTAGTCCGAGATTGGATGTGGCAGATGGTGCAGGATAAAAATTTGTTAAATTCTGAATGTGGTGATTCAGTTTAAGGATAATCACTCACTAAAAGTTCATCATTGTGCTGCAAGCACTTTTTCTTCCAGATATTTAGTACAGCTGAATTTTAGATTTATTGAAATTGGTCTACTCAAGATCCTCATCCCAAACAAAGTTAAGGAATGCCTTAACCTGAGAAAAAATTACAAAAATACCTGGAACAATTTATAAGTTTTCTTTATTGTACATTATGTTGAAGGCAAAACCTCATGGATTCAAGTACAATAACTAACTATTTGGCTAGGAGTAGTGTAACCTGCCATTTGGCTCATTGGACTTAATTCATGAAAAGAAAAAGAAAAGCAGCTTTGATATATGTGAAGTAGAGAAATATAATATTACTTTTTCATGCACTGATTGGAATGTAATTTTGATCTTCCCAGCTGTACCAGTTTGAATTATCATGTGGGATATTTAAGCTGTAGTCATTAGTATGAAGGTACTTACCGAGAGCTCTTCAGCCTTCACCATCTCTGAAAGCTTTTGGTACGCCACAAACTCGTTCAATATGGTTTTCAGTCCGATGAGCTCACCCACCTTGCCACACTCTGCCCAGTCTACCCCCATCACCCATGCCAGTGGCATGAAGATCCAGCCAAACAAACTCTGGAAGACAACATTTTTTTTATAGGGTTACCTGTAGAAATTATGAAAAAATATATGTAACACTCTCGTCTCTCCTCTACTCTTTGCTTCTCCCATTTCTTTAAAAAAAATCAATTTAATTCTCCAATCACATTGAATACTATTTGGAACACAACTTTAGATCATTCTTGTCACTTTTTTGGCTTTATTCCTCCACCAATGCAGGAGGCCTAACTATCTGTCACCCAAAGACTACGCACCTGAACTTGTATCCCAATACCCATCAACAAAAAATACTAAACACAAATAGAAGATGACATACAACATAAGAGGAGTGAAACTCCTATAGGTACATTTTCTCCCTTGTTTAGTTCTGCCATTATTAAACCAGTAAGAACAAACAATACTTGATTACCAAAATTTTTTTTTACCTCAATGGAGCAGGTACCCTCTTCAGCCCCAGCCAAGGTACAGGCCCAGTTAAAAACATAGCTGCCAAATGCAATGAAGGAGTAGAAAGCCACAAGATTGGCTGCAATGTTAGCAACAAGGGGGATGGCATTCGTCACCCCTACCATGGCAGCATGAAGCAGATTTGCCTCTTCTCTGTGAAGGAAAAAATAGAACATGATAGATTTTTGGATTGCTTTGAATTTCATGTCAAATAATGGTTATTACCATTATTTTACAACATGAAGAGAATGAGAGAATGGAGAAATGCTGAAGGAGTCATAAAATATTCTTTCTACACAAGGTTTCATGATTGTGACAATTATTATCTACATATCATACACATGCATATCATTTGGTGATCATTTTGCTTGTTTACCAACACCTAATCTTTGTGACATTGACAGTAGACAGTCTACTTCACCATGACTAACAACTAAAGAATGCCATATTTACAAATCATTCAGTCTCAACACACTTGTGGTTTTAATTACCCTCGAACTCAGTTTGAATTATTTTTTGTAAATGCAGGTTTGGCTTTCTTAGTTTTCAACTAAATCATTAAAATAGAACATGCAAGCAAAAATGTATATACAGAACAAGTATAATGTTCTATAACAAATATAGAATTTCTACCTACCCCTTCACTATCTGGATGCTTTTGACACTTGTCTTAGACTTTCTGGTCTCTGGATAGAAGAGTTTGGAGAAGGCAAGTGCTGCTGGGGCACTCATAACGGAGGCTGACATGAGATGGGCTGGGTTCACACCAAATTGTATGTATGCTGCCATAACAGAACCAGCCACTGTTGCAAAGCCACCTGTGAGCACTGCATGGAGCTCTGACTTGGTCATGATAGAAATGTATGGCTTGATAAGCAGTGGTGCTTCTGTCTGCAAGGATTAAAAGCATGAATTTTTCTTCTATATGATATTTTTCACAAAACAGACCCGTGGTGCACACCAGCATTTATAGAAAACTCATCAATCACTTCTCTGCTCACCGTTGTGTGGTTAACGCCTACATATATTGCCAGCCACCCTTCAAATCCCAACTATCATAACTCACTTCACTTGGTACTCCATAAATAACATAGATTTCCTGCATGTATCTGTTAGTTTCCCTGCCAAAACATGTTTGAATGCAGTATTATGCCAAATAGTAATGTACCTATACCTCAATCAATCATCACTTGAGAATACATGCATGCAGAGATGCAGGTATACTACACAACAAACAAATCAAACACACCTGACCGAGGAAGATGTTGGCAGCAGCATTAACACTCTCACAAGCTGTGGTACCAATTGTAACCTGCAGAAACCATCCCATTTTCACCACCACCCACTGCATCACACCATAGTAGTACAATATCTGGATGCAGAAGCTGAAGAAGAAGATCACTGGCAAAACCTGAAAGGATGGGATTATAGGTCATGCTCTGAAACTGTTTTGTACACAAAACAACTATATACTTGAGGCAGTGATGGTGCATTGGGTAAAAAAAAAGGCTTAATCTCATGAATCATATTGATTATTCAGTCAGAGCCAATCTATCTTAATGTCGGGTGTTTTGAAATACTGAGAAATCGGTATTAGGCTTTCAAATATCTACAGGAGTGGGCACGTTTTAAGTGGTGACCAAACAACCAAGTTACATGACATTGCACCATTCAAGCCAAGACAATCACCAAGGCCAAATGGAGGTTTTGTCAGTTGTATGTTCTGCCACTACACTGACATGGCACCATATTTACAATTTAAGAAATAACCAAAAAACAGCAACATTCTGTAAATAAGTGAAGCTATAATGTATCCAAAATAAGCACACCAAGTATTGCCTATGTATACCGGGAGACGCATCAATTAGGTGTTTTTTTTATTGTTAAAATGAAAATTTAAAGGAAAACTTGAGCCACAAGTTAATTGGTTTCATAAAGGGGTGCAAGAGATGTGTCTCCTCCATTAATATTGCTGATCTATGAGTGGGAAAAAAAATTGTCAATGCTGGGATGAATTTGGAATTTATTGTTAACACTAAACTCTTGTATATTTTCGGTTTGGAAACATGATATAATTTGCCATATTTATGCAAGTTTATCTTTATGAGACTAGCCAAGTAATACAACACAAAATCTGGAAAACAAGTGGCTGCTATATGTGAAGGTATTAGGAGACATCTAAAAGCAACAGCTCAACAAGAAAATATTAATAAAAATGGATCAGATAAGGTGACTATTTGGTATGGGAAGAGATAGGAACTAAGATGGAGAATAAATGAATAAGTTTACGTGAACTCACAGAAAAGGCAAAAATCCCAGCGACGGTGGCTAAGTCTCCAAAAACAAAACCTGCTCCTTCATTCGTGAAGGAGAGGAAGGTTGCCACCTTCCCTGAAATACATTCAAACACAGTGCGGCCAAAGGTCCATCGCAAGATAATCAGCCCCAGAAGGAACTGAAGAGCCATGCCCCAGGCCACATGACGCCACCTCACCTGCCAACACATACATCATGAGAACTCATGTTCAGTCATATCTACATATTAAGATGTAAAACTAAAAACCTATATGTTGAGATTCTACTTTATATAATAATGAATCAGTAAAACTTGTGTGCAGCTCCATGCTGTTTGGAAAATTTAAAAAGATAATTGCAGAGATAACCTACTTATGTATCAGGTTTTTTAACCATTAAAGGTCGAGTATACCTCTCATTTTGGTTTGGTAACGTGAATACTACTCCTTTATTGTCAGGAAATGCATCACATTTGCCTGATCTCTCGTGATGCATGCTGATGACCTTCTAGTTGTCTCTTTTGTCATCTCTCCCATGCGTCTTATATGCCATTAAATATGATACTTACCCGTTATGTAATTTGAATACTATAAGACATTCAATATAACAAATACTGTCAATATAATGTAAAGACAATTATGGAACAAGGATGACCATCCTTGTTAGGGATTGCAGAGTATGGACTGAGGTTTGTGCAATTGTAAGTAAGGAAAACAATGGAAATATGATGATCATTAGTGAATGCAGCAAATAACCCAAAAAGAGTGAGCATGCATTTGATGTTAATTCTTTTTTGTATTCTTGAAATCTTTTGGGTCTTTATTTATAAGTTTTTTAGGGGACCAGAAATGTATGTAGGAACTTAACCTATGTATATGTACAACACTTCCTTATATATCACCCTTACCCACTTCCTCCCTCAATCCATTTACTCTACTGCCAAGTGGCATTTGCTAACAAAACATATGTGCATGGTATAGATTAACTTAGGCTTGTGAAAGGTGCCGCACATCCAGGAATAACAGTACTTACAATTCTGTTTAGAAAAATTAGTTATGCTAACCTTTTTAGGAGCCACTGAGAAGACAAAACCAAAGACCAGAAGTACCACCACACCAATAAGTGATTGGAGGCGGCGAAGGTTGTGTCTGGCATCCACTCCAAGGAATATGAGAGCACCAACTACCAGCACCAAGTAGAACACCCAGGAAACCCACCTGTTGGTTCATCAAGTATTGTAAAGAATGTTCAATTATCAAAATAACATCACTATTTGGTTTATTATAATGGAAATATTGTGATTTGAATATTTTGTTACTTTAGAAGCAGTCAGTGTATTCACTCAACACAGATCCTAGTAAATCGTAAAGGTCATCTTGAAATATGATACAATTGTTATTAATGATGGAAATTAACCTTAAAGGGGGAATTATTCAATCATATTTCCATGCATGTTTATCACTATTCAGTTTTGCTTTTAATCAGATGCCAACCCATGTTTGAGATGTGTCCAGTTGTAAGAAAAATATATAATGGAATAAATACTGAATTTTATGACATACCAGTATGCGAGGATCTTGTCTATAAAGCTGCTTAATGGTTTGATTATCGTGTGATATATCATCTTCCCAAAAAAATTCTTTACAATCTGCAAATAAATTAAAAGTACTTAAATACACAAATAAATCTAAAACACACACACACACACACACACACACACACACACACACACACACACACACATGGGTGGATTGCATATATTTAGACTTACAAAGGCATTCCATAAGGTTCTACACAAAGTACTATGGAGGTTAGGAAACATTGGAGAACTGAAGGGAACAATTGAGAATGGATGGAAGACTAGCTGAAGAGAAAAAAAATGAGAACTGGATGAACAATCAGAATATATAATCTCAAAGTAAAATGATCTTTCTAATTATGTAACAAAATATTTGACAAGCTTATGCAGCTAACCAAAAATCTGACACGAGTGTCTGAGGTGTGCAAGTATTGTTCTGATATGTATTTACTTGGTGACTTTGATTCCATTTATAAGCTTTATAAAAAAATAATAATACAAAACAAAACAATAGAACTTACGAAAAAAAAAAAAAAGATTCAATTGTTTTAGAAGCTTTTCAATTGTGTTAGTGTAACAGGTTTGACAAATGTGACTCGTGGATTGGAAAAATAGTACTGCTTACCAAGAAGTAAAAAAATCCCAAGAAAAGTAGTCCAGTGATAATGATGACAAGGCCATCGGAGTCACACCAGTAGTTACTTTCCTGCAATAACAACACAAATACCAGTTAATGTAAATAGTACGAGTGAGACAATAAACTGCACTTTGGAAAGATACCGAGTGCTGCATTAACAACATGTAATATCAATGAACACGTGAATTACGCTCGATTTGTAAATTTATCAAACTAAAGAGGTAGAAAGTACACAAAAAATCAATAAATGTATACATGAATGAATGAATGAATCAATATATAAATAAATACCCAAATGAAATAAGATCCTAAAATTTGTATGGAGCTTACATGTTTGGCTGCAGGAAATTATCTGAAGGTTGTATGTCCACTAAACTGATGGTACCCTAGCTAATTAATTGTTAGATACTTATCCAGGAAAGGCTAAACTATCATAATCTGTCCCAGATTAAGTATTTCTATCCACAAGCTCAAAAGTCGAGCTATGTGGCAATGCATAACTTATTTCACTTGAAAGTCATTGGTGATGAAAATGATAATACAATTTGTCTATTTCATTCATTAGATACACTACTTACTTCTGTTTTGGTCTGGATGAAAAGAATCGCAATGACATAGGCAACATAGGCAGCAGCTACTGTCACTGAGATGATACAGACCTTCCATTTGGATAACTGTGTCACCTAGAGGACAAAAAGGTGTGGTAAATACTGGCTTTTTATATATTTCAGAATGAAAATAGTTCTATGTAGTACTGCATTATGGAATAAAAAAATTAATACTATCCGAACCTAAATACTGGATGCATGTAGAAAAAAAATAGGAAATCTATAATACACATTATTTTACAGTGTAGTGAAGTGAAAGAAAATGTATATTCTTTTAAACACAAATTTCATCAAGATTTTCAACTGACGAAAGAGGATTTGATATTAACGTTTTGATAAAAATCTGAGTTTATATGGTCAGATGGCCAAATTTCTTCAATAACTTCTTTCAGGGGGCTAGTCAGAATGATGCAACTCTCTCTCTCTCTCTCTCTCTCTCTCCTCTCTCTCTCTCTCTCTCTCATCTCTCTCTCTCTCTCTCTCTCTCTCTCTCTCTCTCTCTCTCTCTCTCTCTCTCTCTCTCTCTCTCTCTCTCTCTCTCATTCTCTCATTCAGATTACTGGAATTTGCGCAATTCGTCCTGTTCTCATTAATCGTCCCATCATTACTGAAGATGACGATGATGAAAATAGTATAATATTATATGTGGAGAAATCATAACCAAGAGAAGTAGTTTGTCGAGCACCACAGTTAGTTCATCTGCCCTACCTGGTACCTGGATGATGTGAGAATGAGGTTATACCTGTTTTCTGTATCGGTCGGTAAATGGCAGCATTGTTAGGAAATTTTCATGCTTCTCTTCTTCCTCGTTGTCAGAAGACTCTGGACTGATATTAACAACAGAGTTCTGAAACCATAAATGTTTAATTAGATTTATTCATGACACTAGTAATATATTGAAAACAAATATAAGTACTAGACTTTGTTTCCATGTTTAGTATACT
>JAPQNM010000045.1:19879293-19881793 GCA_029783475.1 Metacarcinus magister
GGTAACGTACACTCCTGTTGTAATGGTCCGCCTCGTCATGGTGTGGTTCTCTTACTTTACTGATGTTTGTGTTCATGTTTGACGTCATCTCGTTTTCTTTTCATTGGACCTCATTAGTCTGATTATGTTTTCTAAAATAAAAGAAAGAATTCATGTTTAGATGTAGAGTTAATAAATAAATCTCACTTAAAAATTAAAAGAGATTAAAAATATGTAAAGGTGGCCAGTTTTATACACGCTCATAAACACACACACATGCACACACACACACACACACACACACACACACACACACACACACACACACACACACACACACACACACACACACACACACACACACACACACTCATGCTTCTTACAACTTAAATCCTTCCCTGTCACATACATAATTAACACTGCTTGCATTGCTATTACTACTACTACTACTACTATTACTACTTTTTTTGTGTTATTGTCGTTCGTAAGATTACGTGTTCTCTTCTTATTCTAACTACGCGTCGTGGCGTCTACTTCTCTTCCCTTCTTCACTCCTTCGCACAATCTCCCCTCATATCCCTCTCTTTTACCCTAACAAAGGTGGATAAGAGTCATTGATCACCATTCCACTCTCACCTTTTTCCTCACCCTCTCCCTCCCTCCCTTCCTCCTCACCTGCCCTTCATTAAGCCCTCCTCCTTCACACCTGCCTGCCTCCCTCAACTCGGAATGACAGAGAGGAAGGGAGGAAAGGAAGGTAAAAGTGAACTTGGGTGGAAAGGGTGCGTGTTTATGTTAGAAGTGGGATACGAAAGAATAATTTAAGTAAGGATTATTGATAAGATGAGTCAAATTTATTTAGAAAAAGGCAGTTGTATAAATGTTATGGAGTAGAACGGAGACCATGTTGTATTAGTTATATTTTATACGTAGAATGTATCCTCAGCGCCGCTGGTGTAGTGGTATCATACAAGATTCCCATTCTTGTGACCTGGGTTCGATTCCCGGGCGGCGCAGCACCTTCAAAGAACATTTTCCTGTCACTGACAATAGATATTTACCCTCCAGAAGGCACACTAAGCTGTAGTTTGGGTGCCTGCGTATAGTGCATATTTCTTCTTGATAGGGTTTTCGTGCCTTATAAAAACAAACTCAATGCAATCCCTTCTCAAACGACATGGCGTGGTGATCCCAGTAACCCACCCTCACAGAATGGAATGGATAGGTTGCCCTCAGAGAATAGGATAAGGCCATCGTCCCTTTGTTCCTGCGGGAGGCGTGTTAGAACTATAGTAGCAATAGAACTCTTTCCTACTTTTTCTTTAAAACTGATCCCGAATATGTTGAGTGTTTCCAGAGAGACTCACGTGACTGTTGACTGTGAGGAGCATGATGAGGCACCACACCAGGCTGGGAATGGTGAGTGTGGAGGAAAGGCAACGTGTAGGAGTGGTGGTGAGTTCATTAGTAGTCAGTGAATCTTCATCAATAGTTACTGCCTTCGCCCCTCGCTGTTATTAATTGATTTGCATTATTAATATTATTGTTATTATTATTATTTACATTATTATTATCATCATTATTATATTATTATTATTATTATTATTATTATTATTATTATTATTATCATCATTATTATTATTATTACTTTCGTCAATATCATTATCATAATTATTTATATTAATATGACCATTTTATCGGAAGTATTGTTTGGAATTTAGTATGCCAACAGAAAGAGAAATTGATATTCTGTTGTTGTTGTTGTTGGTGTTGGTGTTGTTGTTGTTGTTATTGTTGTTGTTGTTGAGGCGTGTGCTTTGAGAATACAGATGCTTGTTGACCCAGACTGAAAATTGCCCTGACAAGTTTGTAATATTGCTTGATACCTAATATATCTACGTACACTGTCACATTCCAGGCGTCTGCTGCACTTCATCTATAATGGACGACAAGTTTCAATAAAAAAGTAATATATATAATTATGAAAATAACTCCGTCAAAGCAGAAGCATCCTCCATCCACTATTTCTACTATTCTATTACTAATTAGGTTACGTCAGCAAGGGACAGGCTCGGACCCGGAGAGATGAGGGAGTGAGGCTTGTAGGGATGAAACCGAATACAAGCTACAATTCACCTGGTAAAACTACACGATATGATGTTTTAAGGAAGTGAGCTTTACCAGTTTATATTTCATGGATATTGTGGCTAAATATTATCATAAGTTTGGTAGTTTATCCTAATCTTCGCCCGAGTGTTTTTGGCTTCGGCAGATACTTAGGAGTTCGTATATTTGATTCTATAAAGTCTTGCAACACGGTGAGGCAAGGAGGCAGGGAGCAGTGCATTCATGAGTGAGATGCACCAAACGAAACTTGACGGTACGCAGAGACCTGAAGGCTTAAATCAAGTTATATGCTCCTAAATTTTCCAACATAGGAGTGAAGGCAGACAGCAAAGCCAATGAGACGCGAAGCTATATTACAGTTAAACTCTAAATACTAAAAATTACTCCAAAACCA
>JAPQNM010000045.1:19886793-19896793 GCA_029783475.1 Metacarcinus magister
AGAGAGAGAGAGAGAGAGAGAGAGAGAGAGAGGAGAGAGAGAGAGAGAGAGAGAGAGAGAGAGAGAGAGAGAGAGAGAGAGAGAGGAGAGGAGAGAGAGAGAGAGAGAGAGAGAGAGAGAGAGAGGAGAGAGAGAGAGAGAGAGAGAGAGAGAGAGAGGAGAGAGAGAGAGAGAGAGAGAGAGGAGAGAGAGAGAGAGAGAGAGAGAGAGAGAGAGAGAGAGAGAGAGAGAGAGAGAGGAGAGAGAGAGGAGAGGAGAGAGAGAGAGAGAGAGAGAGAGAGGAGAGAGAGAGAGAGAGAGAGAGAGAGAGAGAGAGAGAGAGAGAGAGAGAGAGAGAGAGAGAGAGAGAGAGAGAGAGAGAGAGAGAGAGAGAGAGAGAGAGAGAGAGAGAGAGAGAGAGAGAGAGAGAGAGAAAAAAAAACAGCATTATAAAAAGTAGGGTGAGAGTGAATCAAATGTCAATAAAGTGGAGTGCCTCAGGGTCTTCTAACACAACGGATTTCCTCCACCATTACCACAACACCCGCCATCAACACCATCAGTACTAGAGAAGCAAAGTAAAATTTATCTATCTATAGTCACATAGTCACTTTAACATCCGTCTACGACCCATAACGACCCTTATTTTCAAGTGCAGTATGGGTTCCGAGGCGCCTCTTCACCCCTTCAGACATAATCTTCCCGCACAGACAACACGCTCCCTGCTATTTGTACATTGACAAGGTAGGACACTCGGACACTTAGGTAAGGGGGAGGAAACAAAAGGTAATAGTATCGTAAAGCAACTCAATGATATGACTGATGGAACGAACCCTAACCCGGTCTAGCTCGTTCTCATAATTTTCGTCTCATTTCAGTTATCTTATTAGAATTACCAACATGACTACAGTATTCAGTGTCTCTAAGCGGCTATTAACGTCATCCTGCGGCAAATACGAGATAAGGATACATCTACTTTATTTCAGGTTAATTATTTCAGAAACATTTTTCGACGTTATTGCTCGTATAAAAAAAGAATGAGTTCAGTACAGGTCAAGGCAAATTGATGTAATACAGTGACTGAATTGTTAGCTGCGATTGGTTGGTTCTGTCTTGAATTAATTGGTGGCATGAAGACAGCTGCAGGAGCATTGTGTAAGCTGCGTCTATTTGTAATCACAATGCCGTAACCAAACATCGGATATCCCTGACCTTTACTTTTGACCTTGACCTTTCAAAATGTATTGGAGTCGAATTCTAGGGCATGGGGTCAGGTTGAATAAAGTTCATGAAGTTGCGATGCATGGTGTTGTCAGGAAGTTGCTAACATATAAAAGGCAGACAATTAAACAAAAAAAGTAAAAACATAACTTCTCGCTTAACTTTGTTAGGTTAGGTTTGGTTAGGTTAAGAGTTAGTTTATGGGTTACAGTATAAACGGTTCAGTACAGTAAATTACACTTTAAAAAAATCTACACATTTCAGAGAAAGGAAGCTGAGAAAATAGTCTCATGGCAAGGCGTCTGACAACTGTGGTGAAACTTTGTGACGTATTTCTTCCACGATACAAAACATCCACCTCTTCCATCCCTTATGACTGCCATCTCCTCCACCACTCAAGGGAACCACAACTTTTACCGCACAAAACAACCCTCAGGTCCATCACTCTGAAGTAACCGAAGGCACTGCCCTTGAACCTTTCACCTGATATATGTTAGAATACCACTTATGTGTTTCTGCTCGCAGAGCCATCTATCAGACACACAAATCACTTTCAGGTTTGAAGCGAGTGATTGCAGACTCACCACCAGGTGCTGATATGAATTAACCTATCTACACCCATCCCTCCAACAAGGGTATATGATCTGGCGTAACTGCTGGCTGTTTGACAACGTTTGCTTAAGATTTTCTTTACTTTTGATTGTGTTTCCTTTTGCATGTTTCAAGTAAGTTAAACTATAAAACTAAAATACACTGAAAAAACAACATTTTAACACAATGGAATAATCTATGGTAATGTCCTGCTTTTCTTTGTAATAAATATTTCTATGGCAGTCATAGTTGTCAAAAGCTAGACATGTAAGAAATATTTTTACACTGTATTCAAAGTCTACAGGTCAACGATGATTAGAATAACTCCGCATTGCATCAGGGCAATAACACTTTGAATTTTGTTGACCAGCGTTATCGATACAAATTCTATTGTTCTGTCAAAATCAAAGTAAACAAAAACAAAAACAAAAAACTTTGCAAAACAATCAAGAGGAGTTTTGAATCGGATACAAACGAGGTTCGGTAAACGTCCGTGGTATGACCTGAATGTAAAATGTTCCGTAGGAATGTATTTGCTTCAGAACTCGAAAATGCGCCACACAAGGAGAGCCACTAAAAATATGAAAACAACGTTACCTGAACTGCAACAACCATATAAAGAAAACAAAAAGGAAACTATTGGAGAAATGTCATTTGATAAAAATAACATTGAAAAAGTGAAAAATACATTATATCAATTTTGGAAAATATGATACAAACACATACCACGTCCAGGTTTACAATAAAAGAAAAAATAATACACTAGGACGGGGTAACCTTTATATAAGTAATAGCGTGTCTCACCTGGACTTACTTAAACCTACCCCATTTTAGTTACGCTTTAAGAATGTTGTGACGTTACCTAAAGCGGAGAATCAGCAACAACACAAACAACAACGACAACAATAACAACAAATGCCGTTTCTACTTCCTTGCAGCTTTTAGGAGGTAAAAGGTTCCCAGATAAAGCATTGTCATCCCTCCGCCCTCATTCCTACTTGTCACCATTTGAAATAGGCAAAAAACGGGGGACATGTATTGTAAATCTTTAGTTCACAAAGAGAACTACTGCCACTACCACTACTACTACTACTTCTACTACTACTACTACTACTACTACTACTACTACTACTACTACTACTACTACTACTACTACTACTACTACTACTACTAGTACAACTACTACTATTACTAATTTTATGATTAGTGAGACAAATGTACAGTTAGATGTAATAAAATACTAAATAGAGCCGCAAAATAGCATTTCGTTTTCAAATGCATTACTGGAAATGTAAATGCAATGAAACTTAAACACATTACTGAATAATATATCTAAATATAACGTTAATACAACTCAAATATAATGAATTAATAATTCATTCACTTGAATTAAAGAAGCCCATGCGGAAAGCATACAAATTACTATTTATAATAGTATATAAATGAAGATTAATGTATCTTTGAAAATAGAACAAAGAAACAGTTAAATGTGTAGGTATTAAAAATGAGACAAAAAATAGATTTGTTTTTGCTCATCCTGAGGCTCAGCTTCCTGGTGTGTTTAATCCCCATGACTATCTGCTGCATCTTTGCTTTCATCAGTGTTAAGGCCTCAAATAATTTATCCATCAGCTTTCCTCTATTTTCTCTCATGGGTGAAGTGATCATTCTGACAAAACAAACGTTTGGCTGGAGCTACTATTACTATTACTATTATTACTACTACTACTACTACTACTACTACTACTACTACTACTACTACTACTACTACTACTACTACTACTACTACTACTACTACTACTACTACTACTACCACTACTACTACTACACACTACTACTACCACTACTACTACTACCACTACTACTACTAACACTACTACTACAACTACAACTACAACTACTACTACTACTACTACTACTACTACTACTACTACTACTACTACTACTATCACTACTACTACTATCACTACTACTACTATCACTACTACTACTATCACTACTACTACTACTACTACTACTACTACTACTACTACTACTACTACAACTATTATTACTACTACTACTACTACTACAACTATTATTACTACTACTACTACTACTATAATAATAATAATAATAATAACAATAATTACAATAATGATAATAATAATGATAATAACAATAATAATAATAACAATAATAATATCAATAATTATAATAATGATATTAATGATAATAATGATAATAATGATAATAATGATAATAATGATAATAATAATAATAATAATAATAATAATAGTAATAATGATTATAACAGTAATAATAACAATCATATAGACATGATGAAGAAAAAAAAAAGGATAAAAGAATAGTAAAAATGAGAATAAAAAGAATACGAAAGAAAATGAATAGAGAGAGAAAGATTAAAGCAAGCAGTAAGTGTGCATCACTCTGAGTGAAGGTTATTTGCACGCTGCAAAACTTAATTAGCACCAGACTATAAAAACAATTCACAGTTAAACAAATGAGAGATTCAGCACTAACGATGTGTGTGTGTGTGTGTGTGTGTGTGTGTGTGTGTGTGTGTGTGTGTGTGTGTGTGTGTGTGTGTGTGTGTGTGTGTGTGTGTGTGTGTGTGTGTGTGTGTGTGTGTGTGTTTGTGTGTGTGTATATGTTTTTCCAGACCAGACAAAATAACCGAAAAAAAGTCGACTTCACTAAACACACAAGGAAAAATAAACAAGAATAAAACAAGAGACATAGCACTGACTGTACACATTTTCTTTGCCTTCGTCACCAGGCAGGCAAGTGTTGGTTCATGAAGGCAGCTCAGGCGGCGCTGGTTTGTTGACGCGATGAAGGATAAACGTAAAAATAAAAGTCAATGTATCCGAACGAAGTGAGAACTACTGCACGTGAGGCAGAAATGAGGTGCCATGGAAGGGGGAAAAATAATAATGATAAAAAAAAATGGTTATATAAAATTATCAGACTTGAAGGTAAAGATGTTGAATTTTGCATGGTATTAAATATTCACTTTTGAATACTGTATACGTAAGAACAACTCAATTAAGTTAAATAAACTACTTTTTGTACCAAGTTGTAAGTAAGCACTGCACAACACTGGGTCCGTATCGTAGGAGAACCCCCCCACCTCTTTCTCTCTTTCTCTTTCTCTTTTTTTTTCTTTCTCTCTCTCTCTCTCTCTCTCTCTCTCTCTCTCTCTCTCTCTCTCTCTCTCTCTCTCTCTCTCTCTCTCTCTCTCTCTCTCTCTCTCTCTCTCTCTCTCTCTCAGCTACATCTCATTAAGAAACAAGAAAACTAAAGTTCAGGAGATATTACTTTGAATAGAATACCATTAAGTATGCAAAGTGGTAAGTAATTTAATAAGATGACGCCGACCCGATCGTGATTTAATCTTCAATATCAAGAGTTTATTAAATCTTGATGCAGCTCCAAGCCACTGGCACTCAGCGTCCAAGTTGTGAGTGCTTGCTTTTAAAACTTTCTGGCCAAGGACATCACTCAGCAGTGTCGCCAACAAATGATTTTCAAGAATTTTTATGATGATGATGATGATGATGATGAGGATTACCATTTACTTTTATTTTTATTTCCTCAGGTCTGTCATTTCTTTCACTTGCATGATGGACACATTTCTTTATATAAATATACCTAATATAATCATTCAACAGATCTAGGTCGCGTGTACTCACAGAATGTTTTATTAAGTTTTATGAGCAGGTAAATCTTCGGGAGTACTAATAACCCCGCGGTCATACTATCGAGCCAGAAAAAAAACAACAACAGCGGCAATCAGCGTTGGGAGTCCCGACATCCAATAAATTAAGTCTCTCCGAGCAATCTGTGGCGGAAGAATCATACAAGATTGAGATCCATTCCCACATTCACCTTAACTACTACTCTCCCAAGCCAAACTTTCTGTCTGCTTAACTTGACTATATCTGAACACCAACTTCCCCTCTCCTATTTCCTAACAGTACTAACACACATATCGTAGTCCAGGAAACCAGAACAAGGCAGTAGATAAGTAGTTGAAAATTTAACTTTATCTGACAGGGAGAGCTTATTGATGAAATTTCTATGAGCGACTAAAAAAAATTTGCTGAGGTAGGAGTATGTGATAGACAGTCGATCGAGGGAAGAGCGCCACAATATTAATGACGCAGGAAGGCCAGGAGGGTTAACGACGTGCTATCCTCGTGGCACGTCAAGTGAGCGATGGTTCAAGATAGTTTACTACATATTTTTCATAATCTTCGGTTGAATTTTCTATCTGGTTCAAGCCCAACCTAGTGTGGTAATGGCGTTTTTTTTTAGCAGCGTCAGTGTATCGTGGGCTCCTGTGCTCCTCCACTAGCATTGTTGTGGCGTGTGGTTAAAACTTTCAGGCAAGACGAGAAAAAAAAATGGTGCAGTAAAAACCCAGAGAAGAAGAAAGAGAAGGAGGAAAGCAAACAAGACGGCCAAAGATCAACAGGAATGAGCACAAAAAAAAGGTTAATCTTTCTCATAGCCATTAAGTAGCAGTAATGTATTCGTAAAGTTTTCTCTGCCTAAATGAGAGTAGAGGAGGGCCGCTGAGAGTGAGAGGGGAGGGAGAGGCAGGGAATGGAGATGAAGCTGGGTAGAAAAGATGCGATGTTAAACAGTTGAGGAGAAAGACGAGGGAAAAAAATGAAGATAGGAAGAAAAATAAAAGAAATTGGAAAGAGAAAAAGGAGAGATCAGGAATGAGTTATGAGACACAGACAGACACACACACACACACACACACACACACACACACACACACACACACACACACCACACACACACACACACACACACACACAGACACCCACACAGACACCCACACACACACACACACACACACACACACGTCTACGGGGACACGATTCTTATCTCAGCAGAGTTGAGAAAAGAGGCACAAAACTTCTGAAAGAAAGGACAATTGAACTTAAGTCATTGATGGCCAAACTTTTCTCTCATAAATGAATGATAACGAGAGAGAGAGAGAGAGAGAGAGAGAGAGAGAGAGAGAGAGAGAGAGAGAGAGAGAGAGAGAGAGAGAGAGAGAGAGAGGAGAGAGCGAGCGAGCGAGCGAGAGAGAGAGAGCGAGAGCGAGAGAGAGAGAGAGAGAGAGAGAGAGAGAGAGAGAGAGAGAGAGAGAGAGAGAGAGAGAGAGAGAGAGAGAGAGAGAGAGAGAGAGAGAGGTGAGGGGGAGGTCATAACAAGCAAGTAATGAGACAAACAAGGCTTTATTAATCCACAATGAGCAAGAAATGACCTTGGAAGTGCAGAATAATGGTCCTCGTCACCAAAATAACAAACAAATCTCACAAAACAACAACACCGCAAAATAATAATGGAGGATAATGACATGAAGTATAATGACTGGATTGACGCAACATAACAGTAAGTAGGTCATGCATTGTTGTTTATGACACTTAATGACGTTGATTAATGGAGATGTAATTAGGGATCTTTTGAGAAAACTTTGTATCCCTGGTTGTATTTTCATATAATGTTCATAAGATGTTACTAAGAAATGCCAAGAAAGTCCATGAATAACTTAAAAGTCAATCATAATGTATACGAAAAAAGAAAAGGAAAACAAAAACAATAACTAGGTCAGGAACATCAACCACCACCACCACCACCACCACCACCACCATCACCACCAAAAACAACAAAAACAATAACAGCAAAAACGACAGCATTACTCTCTTTCTCGTTGCTCTTTTTCCACATAATCGCATTATCTCGACTTACTCCCAAGGATTTCGTTGCAGACTTTGTAAAATAAAAAAACAACTTTTTCTGATCCAAGTGATAGACAGTAATACCACGACTTGGCTTTGTGCATCGAGTATTGATAAGCCTGAGTGTGTATCGTAGGTGTTTCCAAGGACGCAGCGACCTCACTCCACGAACACTGTTAAGGCGGTGCGTTACGAGGCTGGAAGTTAAGAGATTACAGTTGAAAAAAAGTAGGATTAGATGCAAGTTTTTCAGCAGCCTTGCATCACCCAGCAAACTACCTTCACACCTACATAATCACTACACTTAACAGGTCATATAGTGGAGCAATACGGACGCAGCTTTATACATAAAATCTTTAAAAACATCCTTACATGTAGTAATTGGGACGGAGAAGAGAAACGACGTAGGTGTTGGCTGCAGGTGGTGGTGATGGTGGCAGGTTGTCAAGGTGGTGGTGACAGGTAAGGCGGAAAGCAGTCTGCTTGTCCTGAATTTCTTTTCGCCTGTTTACACCGCCCGCCATGTCTTTCCGTAGTTCTGTTTGCATTATAGTTATGTGGATGGACGCATCATTATGTAGGAATTCCGATTTCTCGTTGTAAGAATAATGTGTAACCTACTCCTCTCAGCACACAGGACGCACGGTTCTTCACAAAATCTATAATTGCTGATTAAGGAATTTAATCCCCTCTGAAGTGTTTTTCTTTGATACCATAATATGTTTTTAAATCAGAGGGTACGGAGGGCACACACTTGGCTTCTATTAGAGAGAGTCATCTCAACAACCAATCTTCACAAAAAATGTAAGCCAATCGACCCTTAATTACCTATCCACTTCAGTATCATCTGGTAAACAGCAATATTCCAGTTAAGTATTGTTGAAGGTTCAGCATCCGAGGACCTCTTAACGGCATTTCGTGGTGAACTAATGCAAAAGACGTGCATGGACAGTAGGGACAAGCGCAAGGCGAAGATTCTTTCTCACACACGTGCGCGTGCGCGCGCACACACACACACACACCACACACACACACACACACACACACATCACACACTCTCTCTCTATCTCTCTCTCTCTCTCTCTCTCTCTCTCTCTCTCTCTCTCTCTCTCTCTCTCTCTCTCTCTCTCTCTCTCTCTCTCTCTCTCTCTCTCTCTCTCTCTTTCTGCTGCTAGGAGAGGATCCTCTTCCTGGTATATGAGGTACTTCCATCTATGAGACAAGTATTTTTTTCCTTCAACTATAAAAAAAGCCATTCATTTCAACAAACTTTTCTCGTATATTTAGATATAGTTTTGGATATTCAACTTTTTAAAACAAATTTTGATTTCCATTTTAATGACTATCCAATGCTACACAAGGTGCCATATGACATTTGGTGCTGGGGTGCCACGAAGAAATATAAAATAAAACAATATACAAGTACAATATGAGAGTCAGCCTTGATTCAGTGCTGGGATGACCACTTTAGATAATATAGACTTACAGAATAAGGAACTGATGGACTACAGTTGCCTTCTGTTTCGAAGTCTTCTTCTGCACTGACTACTAATGTAACCAACTCTTTGTTTGCCTTATTCACAGTACTTATAACTGTACAAACAAGTGAAGGTTGATCACTGCGACAAGTGATGTATGACGCCTCCAAAGTGTTTACGGTGGTGTTTCTTAAGAATGAAAGTTTTGCCAAGAAAACAAGGATCACACCCATCTGTTTCTTATGGGGACTATGATCATTAACTTTGTGATCTAAAGAGGAAAGTTTACTGCCTAAGTAATGTTGTTTTTACGATGGCTATCTCCGCGTGGCTGTGACCATTAGATTGAATAGTCCATCAGTACGAGAAAAGTGTTTCAGGCGGAGGAGGTGGTGCTGGTATTCACGAACTTAATAAAAAAAGAAACATAATAGGATGTAGTATCTACGTAGGCAGGAAATATTTGTTCTCACATATCACGATGATGCTAAAACAAGAAGTAAAGTCAACATGCATTGCCTTGTTTCCTCTCACAAACAAACGATGGCGACGCTCCCCAGAGCCTCCTTCTGACTCACCACTCACCGTTAACTAACAATGCTTCAAAAGTTGTTGTTGCAGTGATTCAAATCTTACAAAGCAATGGCTACAACCACTGAATTGAACCAAAATAGAATATCTCAAGCTACGTCCAATGGCTGTACGAGTAGGGTTATGTTAAGACAATGAGATATATTAAGGTAATTTATCACCTCAGAGCCTCGTGCAGCACAGAGGTACACGACATATCAAACGGTAATGACGTCACAACCAGGAAACTATTACGGGAAGGAATGGAGTCCAGCGTCAGGAAGGTGAGGCAATGCGTGATGCAAGGCCTTGGTCATAGGTTTGTTTCCTCTCTTCCTCAACAAACCAGAAACTACAATACCGTGATGTCTTGAAAGCAATTACGGCGTCGTTCTG
>JAPQNM010000045.1:19899293-19901793 GCA_029783475.1 Metacarcinus magister
AACACAACTAACAAAGAGCAAAATATTGCCTTCCATCCGGCCATAAATGCCTGTCAATGATCAAAGTATCGCTGGCGGACCACGCGGAAGAGAACACAGTTACTCTAAAATTATGAATATAGTACACCTGGATAATATATATATATATATATATATATATATATATATATATATATATATATATATATATATATATATATGTATATATGTATATATGTATATATATATATATATATATATATATATATATATATATATATTTTACACACACACACACACACACACACACACACACACACACACACACACACACACACACACACACACACACACACACACACACACACACACACACACACACATGGCTGTCGATCACCAGTCAAGCACGTGATTCTCCAGATCACGCTGAAAAATTACGCATGTGTATCTACAGTCCTAAGGAGCAGTATAAGTGAATCCTTACTATCTGTTTCCTTTTTCATTTATTTATACGCAAAATAGCAGTTACGCAGCAAACAATAACTACAGTGCATGGTGATGGTGTTGATTCTCCTCGCAGAGACGGTTGTAGTGCATTGGCTGGATGAGGGGCGAGCAGCACCGAACACTGCCGCTCAGCACTTCCAGGGTGCTGCGGCACGGTTGCTTCCGGGATAAGCACACATTACATGGAGTTTATCTGACTGGCTATCGGGGCTGTCGGGGTAATACAGGCAGTGCGCCTTTGGGAGGTTCATTCAACAGCAACTTATTCATGCGGAGAGGGAAGTGTAAACAACATTGGTTTGTGGGGGTGGCAGAAAGGATGGTGGTGTGTTGATGTGACCGAGTTTGTGACGTGTAACTAGTAATGTAACCTCATGTGTTACGAACGTAATATCGGCGTGAACACATACTAAACCAGATACTTAAAACTACATAGAACTTTTTTCCTTGTCTTTGGAATGGTAACACTGTACCAGACTGACACAACCCTAATTCAGGGAAAAACATATTCATCGAGGTCACATAGGGAATAATTTTTTCTGTTTGATATACATTTCAAAGGGGGATAAAGTGGAAGGATAAAGCCATGCATCACGGCAGCTCATTTCAATCTTAACCTCAAGTAATGTACCATTCAGAGGATAATAGTTTGATTTCCCGTTAATGTCGCATCAGGGAAGAGTTCATTCACCTTCAAATGCTAGCCAAAAGAGTGAACAAAAATTGGCGATCAGTGAAAACCGGAAAGCTGGGCTGGAAAGGTACAAGGAATATCAAAAAGCTCACATCAAATATTTATCATCCTGACTGTCATTCTCAAATCTTGAAGCAGATATTACCATGCTTCCTCCTCTCTCTTTTATCATCAAATAACAGAAACTAAACAACTGCATACTATAGAATGTTTAATCAATGAAACAACAAGTAGGTTTACGCTAAATGCCTTCAACGTTTAATAACGAAAAATCGGTAGGTGAAATCGAAAATATTGATAGTGTAATGTATTTGTTCAATTCTGATTCAGTAAGTTCTAAAACAATGACCAAAATAGTTAAACGTGATTGTAACCCCAAAACGATCTTCTCCACTTCCCAAAAAAGTATAAATTATTATCAAGTCCGCCAACGAGGGCATGGCATATTCAAAATAAAAGATGAATTTAATCACACAAAGGATTAGATTTGTGTTTACATATTAAAGGAGACTGACCAACGAATATGGAATACACTTGCAGAAAAAAATCCACTGAAGGCGAAGTATTTGCCAGATAAAAATAAAAAAAACTACAAACGATGGAAGGTCAATTTGATTCCGCAGGCGTGTTGAAACTCCCGTCTTGAATCCATGAATCCTATTCTTATTAGGGTAAAACAACAGACGAAGCAGACTGTTGGCAGGCTTACCGGAGGAAGACTTGATGGAATAAAGATTGGAATTATCATGTATTGGTGAGAACAAAATATTGATGAGTAAATCAATATAAACCCATGGTGGAAGAAGGAGGGTGGTTAAAGGTATGACCAGGAGCAATTCAAATATAAAAAAAAAAATTTAATAACAGGATCAGGGATAGATTTCCACGCCGATAAAACCCTTATTGCACGGACACACACACATATGCATCTATATTTCCAGTACTCCATGCACCCATGAAACTCTCAGAAACTTGTAATCATGGATGGAATATTAGTATTCGGTAATCATATTTGAATACACTACAACGCATTTCAGCAAATTCGTATTTGGATTCAAATTATTGGAAAGGAAATAAAAGTATTTGCATTGATATTCAAATGTTTGGACAAAGTATTCGTATTAGAAAAATAATCTGGTGATAATTACTGTTTTATGCTAGAAACACTGTACATTTGAGTTTGAAGCGAGAGAAGAAAAAAAACTATGAAATTAATGATTGTCTGCATTTTAAGGAGAAGCAAATCAGCAAGCTTGTTTTCGTTGGATATGTTTTCAGTTACTGGTGAGTCTCCTCCTCACGTAAAAAATGTATAATGCA
>JAPQNM010000045.1:19911793-19926793 GCA_029783475.1 Metacarcinus magister
TTAGTCATAGAACAAATATTCATAATGATAATTGTACAGTTGAATTAGGTGTATCAGATGCTGTAATGATATTTCCAATATCTCTAATAGCTTTCTAGAAAATTAGGAGGAAAGTCATGTTTTTATTTAATATAAAGTTTAATTTTACTGCGTAATTATTAGTCATAGAACAAATATTCATAATTGCAGTTTTACAGTTTAATTAGGTCTATCAGATGCTGTAGTGATATTTCCAATATCTCTAATAGCTTTCGAGAAAAAGAGGAGGAAATTCATGTTTTTATATAAATATTAGGTTTCATTTTACTGCGTAACTATTAGTCATAGAACAAATATTCATAATGACAGTTGTACAGTTTAATTAGGTGTATCAGATGCTGCATTGATATTTCCAATATCTCTAATAGCTTTCGAGAAAATTAGGAGGAAAGTCATGTTTTTATATAAATATAGAGTTTAATTTTACTGCTTAATTATTAGTCATAGAACAAATATTAATAATTTCAGTTTTACAGTTTAATTAGGTCTATCAGATGCTGCAGTGGTTTTTCCAATATCTCTAATAGGTTTCGAAAAAATTAGTAGGAAATTCATGTTTTTTTATAAATATTAAGTTTCATTTTTCTGCGTAATTATTAGTCATAGAACAAATATTCATAATGACAGTTGTAGAGTTTAATTAGTTGTATCAGATGCTGCAATCATATTTCCAATATCTCTAATAGCTTTCGGAAAAATGAGGAGGAAAGTCATGTTTTTAAATAAATATTAAGTTTCATTTTACTGCGTAATTGTTAGTCATAGAACAAATATTCACAATCACAGTTTTACAGTTTAATTAGGTGTATCAGATGCTGCAATGATATTTCCAATATCTCTAATAGCTTTCGAGAAAATGAGGAGGAAAGTCATGTTTTTAAATAAATATTAAGTTTAATTTTACTGCGTAATTGTTAGTCATAGAACAAATATTCATAACGACAGTTGTACAGTTTAATTAGGTGTATCAGATGCTGCAATGATATTTCCAATATCTCTAATAGCTTTCGGGAAAATGAGGAGGAAATTCATGTTTTTAAATAAATATTAAGTTTCATTTTACTGCGTAATTATTAGTCATAGAACAAATATTCATAATATCAGTTGTACAGTTTAACTAGGTGTATCTGCTGTTGCAATGATATTTCCAATAACTCTAATAGCTTTCAAGAAAATGAGGAGGAAAGTCATGTTTTTAAATAAATATTAAGTTTCATTTTACTGCGTAATTATTAGTCATAGAACAAATATTCATAATATCAGTTGTACAGTTTAATTAGGTGTATCAGATGCTGCAATGATATTTATAGTATCTCTAATAGCTTTCGGGAAAATGAGGAAGAATGTCATGTTTATATAAAAATATTAAGTTTCATTTTACTGCGTAATTATTAGTCATAAAACAAATATTCATAATGACAGTTGTACAGTTTAATTAGGTTTATCAGATGCTGCAATGATATTTCCAATATCTCTAATAGCTTTCGGGAAAATGAGGAGGAAATTCATGTTTTTAAATAAATATTAAGTTTCATTTTACTGCGTAATTATTAGTCATAGAACAAATATTCATAATATCAATTGTACAGTTTGATTAGGTCTATCAGATGCTGCAATTATATTTCCAATATCTCTAACAGCTTTCGAGAAAATGACGAGGAAAATAATTTTTTTATATAAAAATACGGTTTTATTTAACTGCGTAATTATTAGTCATAGAACAAATATTCATAATATCAGTTGTACAGTTGAATTAGGTGTATCAGATGATGCAATGATATTTCCAATATCTCTAATAGCTTTCGAGAAAACGAGGAAGAAAGTAATTTTTAAAAAAGTAAAATTCAGTAATTATTAGTACTAGTGAAAATATTCATAATGACAGTAGTAGATTTTAATCAGGTCTATCAGATGCTGCAATGATATTTCCAATATCTCTAATAGCTTTCGAGAAAATGAGGAGGAATGTCATGTTTTTATATAAATATATAGTTTCATTTTACTGCGTAATTATTAGTCATAGAACAAATATTTATAATGTCAAATTTACAGTTTAATTAGGTCTATCAGATGCTGCAGTGATATTTCCAATATCTCTAATAGCTTTCGAGAAAATGAGGAGGAAAATCATGTCTTTATATAAATATTAAGTTTCATTTTACTGCGTAATTATTAGTCATAGAACTAATATTCATAATGAGAGTTGTACAGTTTAATTAGGTGTATCAGAACCTGCAATGATATTTCCAATATCTCTAATAGCTTTCGAGAAAATGAGGAGGAAAGTCATGTTTTTATATAAATATTAAGTTTCATTTTACTGCGTAATTATTAGCCATAGAACAAATATTCATAATATCAGTTGTACAGTTTAATTAGGTGTATCAGATGCTGCAATGATATTTCCAATATCTCTAATAGCTTTCGAGAAAATGAGGAGGAAAGTCATGTTTTTAAATAAATATTAAGTTTAATTTCACTGCGTAATTATTAGTCATAGAACAAATATTTATAATATCAGATTTACAATTTAATTAGGCGTATACGATGCTGCAATGATATTTCCAATATCTCTAATAGCTTTCGGGAAAATGAGGAGGAAAGTCATGTTTTTATATAAATATTAAGTTTCATTTTACTGCGTAATTATTAGTCATAAAACAAATATTCATAATCACAGTTGTACAGTTTAATTAGGTGTATCAGATGCCTCATTGATATTTCCAATATCTCTAATAGCTTTCGGGAAAATGAGGAGGAAAGTCATGTTTTTATATAAATATTAAGTTTCATTTTACTGCGTAATTATTAGTCATAAAACAAATATTCATAATCACAGTTGTACAGTTTAATTAGGTGTATCAGATGCCTCATGATATTTCCAATATCTCTAATAGCTTTCGGGAAAATGAGGAGGAAAGTCATGTTTTTATATAAATATTAAGTTTCATTTTACTGCGTAATTATTAGTCATAAAACAAATATTCATAATCACAGTTGTACAGTTTAATTAGGTGTATCAGATGCCTCAATGATATTTCCAATATCTCTAATAGCTTTCGGGAAAATGAGGAGGAAAGTCATGTTTTTATATAAATATTAAGTTTCATTTTACTGCGTAATTATTAGTCATAAAACAAATATTCATAATGACAGTTGTACAGTTTAATTAGGTGTATCAGATGCTGCAATGATATTTCCAATATCTCTAATAGCTTTCGGGAAAATGAGGAGGAAAGTCATGTTTTTATATAAATATAAAGTTTCATTTTACTGCGTTATTATTAGCCATAGAACAAATATTCATAATATCAGTTGTACAGTTTAATTAGGTGTATCAGATGCTGCAATGATATTTCCAATATCTCTAATAGCTTTCGAGAAAATGAGGAGGAAATTCATGTTTTTAAATAAATATTAAGTTTCATTTTACTGCGTAATTATTAGTCATAGAACAAATATTCATAATGACAGTTGTACAGTTTAATTAGGTGTATCAGATGCTGCATTGATATTTCCAATATTTCTAATAGCTTTCGAGAAAATGAGGAGGAAAGTCATGTTTTTATATAAATATAAAGTTTCATTTTACTGCGTAATTATTAGTCATAGAACAAATATTAATAATGACAGTTGTACAGTTTAATTAGGTGTATCAGATGCTGCAATGATATTTCCAATATCTCTAATAGCTTTCGAGGAAATGAGGAGAAAAGTTATGTTTATATAAAAATATTAGGTTTCATTTTACTGAGTAATTATTAATCATAGAACAAATATTCATAATGACAGTTGTACAGTTTAATTAGGTATATCAGATGCTGTAATGATATTTCCAATATCTCTAATAGCTTTCGAGAAAATTAGGAGGAAAGTCATGTTTTTATATAAATATAAAGTTTAATTTTACTGCGTAATTATTAGTCATAGAACAAATATTAATAATTTCAGTTTTACAGTTTAATTAGGTCTATCAGATGCTGCAGTGATATTTCCAATATCTCTAATAGCCTTCGAGAAAATGAGTAGGAAATTCATGTTTTTATATAAATATTAAGTTTCATTTTTCTGCGTAATTATTAGTCATAGAACAAATATTCATAATGACAGTTGTACAGTTTAATTAGTTGTATCAGATGCTGCAATCATATTTCTAATATCTCTAATAGCTTTCGGGAAAATGAGGAGGAAAATCATGTTTTTATATAAATATTAAGTTTCATTTTACTGCGTAATTATTAGTCATAGAACAAATATTCATAATTATAGTTGTAAGGTTTAATTAGGTGTATCAGATGCTGCAATGATATTTCCAATATCTCTAATAGCTTTCGAGAAAATTAGGAGAAAAATCATGTTTTTAAATAAATATTAAGTTTAATTTTACTGCGTAATTGTTAGTCATAGAACAAATATTCATAATTACAGTTGTAAGGTTTAATTAGGTGTATCAGATGCTGCAATGATATTTCCAATATCTCTAATAGCTTTCGAGAAAATTAGGAGGAAAGTCATGTTTTTAAATAAATATTAAGTTTAATTTTACTGCGTAATTGTTAGTCATAGAACAAATATTCATAATGAGAGTTGTACAGTTTAATTAGGTGTATCAGATGCTGCAATGATATTTCCAATTTCTCTAATAGCTTTCGGGAAAATGAGGAGGAAATTCATGTTTTTAAATAAATATTAAGTTTCATTTTACTGCGTAATTATTAGTCATAGAACAAATATTCATAATTACAGTTGTAAGGTTTAATTAGGTGTATCAGATGCTGCAATGATATTTCATATAACTTTAATAGCTTTCGAGAAAATGAGGAGGAAAGTCATGTTTTTAAATAAATATTAAGTTTCATTTTACTGCGTAATTATTAGTCATAGAACAAATATTCATAATATCAGTTGTACAGTTTAATTAGGTCTATCAGATGCTGCAATTATATTTCCAATATCTCTAATAGCTTTCGAGAAAATGACGAGGAAAATAATTTTTTTATATAAAAATACGGTTTTATTTAAATGCGTAATTATTAGTATAGAACAAATATTCATAATATCAGTTGTACAGTTGAATTAGGTGTATCAGATGATGCAATGATATTTCCAATATCTCTAATAGCTTTCTAGAAAACGAGGAAGAAAGTAATTATAAAAAAAGTAAAATTCAGTATTTATTAGTACTAGTGAAAATATTCATAATGACAGTAGTAGATTTTAATCAGGTCTATCAGATGCTGCAATGATATTTCCAATATCTCTAATAGCTTTCGAGAAAATGAGGAGGAATGTCATGTTTTTATATAAATATATAGTTTCATTTTACTGCGTAATTATTAGTCATAGAACAAATATTCATAATGTCAAATTTACAGTTTAATTAGGTCTATCAGATGCTGCAGTGATATTTCCAATATCTCTAATAGCTTTCGAGAAAATGAGGAGGAAAATCATGTTTTATATAAATATTAAGTTTCATTTTACTGCGTAATTATTAGTCATAGAACAAATATTCATAATGAGAGTTGAACAGTTTAATTAGGTGTATCAGAACCTGCAATGATATTTCCAATATCTCTAATAGCTTTCGAGAAAATGAGGAGGAAAGTCATGTTTTTATATAAATATTAAGTTTCATTTTACTGCGTAATTATTAGCCATAGAACAAATATTCATAATATCAGTTGTACAGTTTAATTAGGTGTATCAGATGCTGCAATGATATTTCCAATATTTCTAATAGCTTTCGAGAAAATGAGGAGGAAAGTCATGTTTTTAGATAAATATTAAGTTTAATTTTACTGCGTAATTATTAGTCATAGAACAAATATTCATAATATCAGTTGTACAGTTTAATTAGGTGTATCAGATGCTGCAATGATATTTCCAATATCTCTAATAGCTTTCGGGAAAATGAGGAGGAATGTCATGTTTATATATAAATATTAAGTTTCATTTTACTGCGTAATTATTAGTCATAGAACAAATATTCATAATGACAGTTGTACAGTTTAATTAGGTGTATCAGATGCTGCAATGATATTTCCAATATCTCTAATAGCTTTCGAGAAAATGAGGAGGAAAGTCATGTTTTTATATAAATATTAAGTTTCATTTTACTGCGTAATTATTAGTCATAGAACAAATATTCATAATATCAGTTGTACAGTTTAATTAGGTGTATCAGATGCTGCAATGATATTTCCAATATCTCTAATAGCTTTCGAGAAAATGAGGAGGAAAGTCATGTTTTGTAAATAAATATTAAGTTTCATTTTACTGCGTAATTATTAGTCATAGAACAAATATTCATAATATCAGTTGTACAGTTTAATTAGGTCTATCAGATGCTGCAATGATATTTCCAATATCTCTAATAGCTTTCGAGAAAATGAGGAGGAAATTCATGTTTTATATAAATATTAAGTTTCATTTTACTGCGTAATTATTAGTCATAGAACAAATATTCATAATGACAGTTGTACAGTTTAATTAGGTGTATCAGATGCTGCAATGATATTTCCAATATCTCTAATAGCTTTCGAGAAAATGAGGAGGAAAGTCATGTTTTTATATAAATATTAAGTTTAATTTTACTGCGTAATTATTAGTCATAGAACAAATATTCATAATGACAGTTGTACAGTTTAATTAGGTGTATCAGATGCTGCAATGATATTTCCAATATCTCTAATAGCTTTCGAGAAAATGAGGAGGAAAGTCATGTTTTTAAATAAATATTAAGTTTCATTTTACTGCGTAATTATTAGTCATAGAAAAATATTCATAATATCAGTTGTACAGTTTAATTAGGTGTATCAGCTATTGCAATGATATTTCCAATATCTCTAATCGCTTTCGAGAAAATGAGGAGGAAAGTCATGTTTTTAAATAAATATTAAGTTTCATTTTACTGCGTAATTATTAGTCATAGAACAAATATTCATAATATCAGTTGTACAGTTTAATTAGGTCTATCAGATGCTGCAATTATATTTCCAATATCTCTAATAGCTTTCGAGAAAATGACGAGGAAAATCATGTTTTTATATAAAAATACGGTTTTATTTAACTGCGTAATTATTAGTCATAGAACAAATATTCATAATATCAGTTGTACAGTTGAATTAGGTGTATCAGATGATGCAATGATATTTCCAATATCTCTAATAGCTTTCGAGAAAACGAGGAAGAAAGTAATTATAAAAAAAGTAAAATTCAGTATTTATTAGTACTAGTGAAAATATTCATAATGACAGTAGTAGATTTTAATCAGGTCTATCAGATGCTGCAATGATATTTCCAATATCTCTAATAGCTTTCGAGAAAATGAGGAGGAATGTCATGTTTTTATATAAATATATAGTTTCATTTTACTGCGTAATTATTAGTCATAGAACAAATATTCATAATGTCAGATTTACAGTTTAATTAGGTCTATCAGATGCTGCAGTGATATTTCCAATATCTCTAATAGCTTTCGAGAAAATGAGGAGGAAAGTCATGTTTTTATATAAATATTAAGTTTCATTTTACTGCGTAATTATTAGTCATAGAACAAATATTCATAATGAAAGTTGTACAGTTTAATTAGGTGTATCAGAACCTGCAATGATATTTCCAATATCTCTAATAGCTTTCGAGAAAATGAGGAGGAAAGTCATGTTTTTATATAAATATTAAGTTTCATTTTACTGCGTAATTATTAGCCATAGAACAAATATTCATAATATCAGTTGTACAGTTTAATTAGGTGTATCAGATGCTGCAATGATATATACAATATTTCTAATAGCTTTTGAGAAAATGAGGAGGAAAGTCATGTTTTTAGATAGATATTAAGTTTAATTTTACTGCGTAATTATTAGTCATAGAACAAATATTCATAATATCAGTAGTACAGTTTAATTAGGTGTATCAGATGCTGCAATGATATTTCCAATATCTCTAATAGCTTTCGGGAAAATGAGGAGGAAATTCATGTTTTTAAATAAATATTAAGTTTCATTTTACTGCGTAATTATTAGTCATAGAAAAAATATTCATAATATCAGTTGTACAGTTTAATTAGGTGTATCAGCTATTGCAATGATATTTCCAATATCTCTAATCGCTTTCGAGAAAATGAGGAGGAAAGTCATGTTTTTAAATAAATATTAAGTTTCATTTTACTGCGTAATTATTAGTCATAGAACAAATATTCATAATATCAGTTGTACAGTTTAATTAGGTCTATCAGATGCTGCAATTATATTTCCAATATCTCTAATAGCTTTCGAGAAAATGACGAGGAAAATAATTTTTTTATATAAAAATACGGTTTTATTTAACTGCGTAATTATTAGTATAGAACAAATATTCATAATATCAGTTGTACAGTTGAATTAGGTGTATCAGATGATGCAATGATATTTCCAATATCTCTAATAGCTTTCTAGAAAACGAGGAAGAAAGTAATTTTTAAAAAAGTAAAATTCAGTATTTATTAGTACTAGTGAAAATATTCATAATGACAGTAGTAGATTTTAATCAGGTCTATCAGATGCTGCAATGATATTTCCAATATCTCTAATAGCTTTCGAGAAAATGAGGAGGAATAGTCATGTTTTTATATAAATATATAGTTTCATTTTACTGCGTAATTATTAGTCATAGAACAAATATTCATAATGTCAAATTTACAGTTTAATTAGGTCTATCAGATGCTGCAGTGATATTTCCAATATCTCTAATAGCTTTCGAGAAAATGAGGAGGAAAATCATGTCTTTATATAAATATTAAGTTTCATTTTACTGCGTAATTATTAGTCATAGAACAAATATTCATAATGAGAGTTGTACAGTTTAATTAGGTGTATCAGAACCTGCAATGATATTTCCAATATCTCTAATAGCTTTCGAGAAAATGAGGAGGAAAGTCATGTTTTTATATAAATATTAAGTTTAATTTTACTGCGTAATTATTAGCCATAGAACAAATATTCATAATATCAGTTGTACAGTTTAATTAGGTGTATCAGATGCTGCAATGATATATCCAATATTTCTAATAGCTTTTGAGAAAATGAGGAGGAAAGTCATGTTTTTAGATAAATATTAAGTTTAATTTTACTGCGTAATTATTAGTCATAAAACAAATATTCATAATGACAGTTGTACAGTTTAATTAGGTGTATCAGATGCTGCAATGATATTTCCAATATCTCTAATAGCTTTCGGGAAAATGAGGAGGAAATTCATGTTTTTAAATAAATATTAAGTTTCATTTTACTGCGTAATTATTAGTCATAGAAAAAATATTCATAATATCAGTTGTACAGTTTAATTAGGTGTATCAGCTGTTGCAATGATATTTCCAATATCTCTAATAGCTTTCGAGAAAATGAGGAGGAAAGTCATGTTTTTAAATAAATATTAAGTTTCATTTTACTGCGTAATTATTAGTCATAGAACAAATATTCATAATATCAGTTGTACAGTTTAATTTAGGTCTATCAGATGCTGCAATTATATTTCCAATATCTCTAATAGCTTTCGAGAAAATGACGAGGAAATTCATTTTTTTATATAAAAATACGGTTTTATTTAATTGCGTAATTATTAGTCATAGAACAAATATTCATAATATCAGTTGTACAGTTGAATTAGGTGTATCAGATGATGCAATGATATTTCCAATATCTCTAATAGCTTTCGAGAAAACGAGGAAGAAAGTAATTTTTAAAAAAGTAAAATTCAGTATTTATTAGTACTAGTGAAAATATTCATAATGACAGTAGTAGATTTTAATCAGGTCTATCAGATGCTGCAATGATATTTCAATATCTCTAATAGCTTTCGAGAAAATGAGGAGGAATGTCATGTTTTTATATAAATATATAGTTTCATTTTACTGCGTAATTATTAGTCATAGAACAAATATTCATAATGTCAAATCTACAATTTAATTAGGTCTATCAGATGCTGCAGTGATATTTCCAATATCTCTAATAGCTTTCGAGAAAATGAGGAGGAAATTCATGTCTTTATATAATATTAAGTTTCATTTTACTGCGTAATTATTAGTCATAGAACAAATATTCATAATGAGAGTTGTACAGTTTAATTAGGTGTATCAGATGCTGCAATGATATTTCCAATATTTCCAATATTTTTAATATCCAATATCTAATGCTAGCTAGAAGAGCCCGTCGCTGACGGCCGACGGAGCGACGGTTATATATTGCTGCCGTCGGTGTTGCCAAACTGCAGTTATCGTACCGTAAAATTATCTATTGCATATCACATAAATACTCATAAGAACGGTAATTCTGATACATAAGACAATAGAAATTTGTAAATAATGATAAAAGTTGTTACACTGGCTTATACTTATTGTCATCATACGTTTGGTATATGCATGGGAATGATATAAAGATCTTGGCACAGACGTCGTGCCGCAAACACAGGAGAGGGAGACGCTGCTGGCACATACGGTGTGCCGCAAGAACTGAATGGGTTAATAGGACTCAACTTTTTTTTACCCTCTCCTTTCTTCTTTAACCCACTTAAAGGTAGAATGAGCAGTGATCCTTCCTTCCATTCCCCTCCTCCTACCCTCGAAACCCCTCATGTAATTTTGTTTGCTTTCCTCACTCTTGAAATTCGTTTACTCTACTTCTTACTCTATTTTTATGTGACTAGAAGCTCCTCGCCGTAATGGTCTCTTTGCACGGTTCTATTTCATGTATTTTGCAAAATACTTCAACTTGATTGATAGTTAACGTTCTGATTCAATAAAATTTTTCTTTAGTAAGTTTACTGAAGTGTTGGAAAAAAAAACCTTCAGCTTCACTTAAATATGTACATCCCGTAATGTCGGTCTGCACGTTAGCAATAATAGAATATGTACCTTAAAATATTTAGTCCCTTCATGTACCGTTACAGAGTACACGAGTAACACATAGTTTTTATGATATTCAACAGGTCAATCCTTCCCTCGTGCCGCAATAGACGTTTCAAAAAGAAAGTTTGCTAGTTGAACCTCACTTCTCATTCAATAAACCTGATCTAGCACTGATGTAAATATATTTTTTTACCATCACGATGCCTTCTTACATATGGAGCTTCTGATTCTAGTACGGCATCAAAAATCATATTCAATTGACTTCAATACATATATGAATACGAGGAATACGAAGGCGAAATATATCTACGTAATGTGATGTATTCTCCTTAGAACTCCCTCAAGTAGGTTACCATGCAAATAGGAGGAGAGTATCCACTTCCTCTTTACACAATCCAGATATCTCCCCTTTCATATCCCTTCTCTCTAAAAACTCCAATACTTTATCCTCACTTTATACAAGAGCCTTACTCTACTATATACATAACCTACTCGACTTCTGTACATTCTCCTCTTGATGTCATTCTTATTGAATTCCAGTATTACCCATTTTCTCATATGATTATATTCCATTGAACCGTTAAAGTGACACTACAAAGCCTTACCCCAACTCCTTCATCTATTTTAAATCTTGTCCCGCTTTTTTCATCTCAATACATATATTAGCATCGGCAAAATGGTTTACGTCAATTAATAAGTTCTCCTCCATCCATTAAGCTATTGAAAGCGTTTCATATCGCTTATAAATCCTGTCACAATCTTTTTTCAAAAAAATTTATATATTTGTTAAATTTGTTAATAATGTATGAGTAGGAAGTGAAAGAACCGGTGTAAAAAATATTACTGAATCCTTTGAAAAAGTGAAAAATGTGATAGATTTTTGTGTAATAAACATGAAAATTAGGAAGAAGTTTTTTGAATGCATATAAATAAACAAGGCACACATATGCAATCAAATAGAACAGTTGGACAAAAAATATGTAATTAATTATATGCTGATATCAGAAGAAAAAAAATGAGTCATATCAAATATTCACTAGATGACTCGAGTAACTTTGATCATAAACTTTTGATTGGAGAAATTAAGAAAATTAAGAAAATTAAACAAGCATGAAAAAAAATATACATCATCAAAACTGAATATTTGAAAGAAACAGAAATAAAAAGAAAATATAGAACAGCAACAATAAATGATAAAACATATATTAGAGATAGAGAAGCAGCACAAGACTGGAAGAATCTGCAAGAAATAGTAAAAAAGTATGACAGGGAAAAGAATAGAAATAAAAACAGTGGAAAGAGTACAGAAGATACATATATCATGGTGGACAGATGAACAAAAAAAGTGAAAACCTTAAAAAACTGTTCAGGTATAAAACACAAAAGACAAGGAAAAAATATGTGTTGACAAAAAATAAAGCAGAAGAGAAAAGTGGAAAAAATGTTTTGGAGTTGAAAGAAACTATGAAACAGGGTCTATAGGAGTCAGTAAAACTAAAATCTTTGGATTAGCAAAACTATACCGTAAAGACAAAGAATATAGTGTAAAATATTAAAGGTGCAGAAGAAATTCCGATTGTAGGGTCAAATAACATTAATGAAATATGCAATACTACTTCAAAAAGATATATTGAATTGTGAAAATGGATGTATTTATGGAAATATTGAAACAATCCTTTTTAAACACATGCATCCACTAAACAATCATGGTTCTCAGTCCTCCCACGTAATCCTATTTTTCTAACCATTTTTAATTCCATTGTATAACTTTTTTTTTAGCATTCACATACATGACCTTAAAAACCCTTTCTTTCTAACTCGCTTAAATATTCATTCATCTATTTTCAGAACTTTTTTTTCATGCTTTAATTTTTTCTCGTCCTCATATATACAGTCACACGCAGAACAAAAGCAGATTTCTTTAATCCAATTTTACATTTCATCAAATATTTTTGCAGCTCCTCCTTTCTGATTCGATAATTTTGTTACATGTTCTTTTCCACAGAGAATCGCACATCCTGTCTTACCTGTTCTACCATTGCCTTCATCAAATTTTGTCCGTATTGTTCCACCTCCAAGTCCTCCTCCACACTATACTGATTCCCATTTCCACCCTCAGTTATTTGTTGTCCAAGAAAATGTATTTTAATCAATCCTCAGCATATCTACTCTCCCTCTCATGTTTCTTTTTATCACCAGATCCTTCTTGTCTCTCAGCTCATTTGGATTATTCTCAAAATGCATTTTATTTTACTCTCATTCGCTTTTCTATAATGAACCCCACACACATTTTTTTTTTAACGTAACCTACACCCTAAAGGGAACATCGACAGGTGGTAAGTCTAGTGTGATGACACCAGGGAAAAACGGCTCCCCAGTTTGAAGTAAAAGTTGAAATGAACTGCAAATGGGTGCAAAGCCTTTGCCATTGGTTCAACCAAAAAGGTACTACTAGCACAGCCAACCAGGAGGAAGTGTAGCTGCTGGCCTGGGCTGCCTTCTTCTGGAAGGGGCAGTTATATGCTTTTTTATTCTTCCAATATCCTTATGGGCTGCTCTGCTTTAGCGCCAATCTCAGACACTCGTGCCACAGTGCACCCTCACTGGCTACCGTACTATAACTATGCTTGCTCGCAGTTGCAGTATATAAACATATTATATATATATATATATATATATATATATATATATATATATATATATATATATACATATCAGTAATGTTCATGTAAATGTCGTCCTTAAATCATCGTTGTAAGAGTACTACCGTAATTTTGGAGACAACATTGCAAAAAGAGAAAAAAATATGAACGATTAAAAAAACATGCAAATTCTCTTAAAAGCTTGTAACAATTACTTCAAAATGGTACCCTATATGCAATGGGTTTGAAAAACATCCCTAACACAAGCAAACAGACAGACAGGCACACGGACACGGGGATCACATAACCTTCCACAAATTCGTTGGGCGAGGTAACAACAACGTCAATCACGTCACTTGTTGAAACCTTTGCGTCGGCGGAAATACAAGCATTACAGACCAAACCATTAATGCCAGCGAACAGAAAGAAAGTGCTACCTTAACGAGCCTTGTCATTCAGTGATTATCCTTGTTGTACTGGAGCAAAGGCAAGAATGTTCCAGGATAAAACTACATATTGGTGTATCACATAACCAGAATAGGGTGTTGTTAAAGTCGCTAATACCAGTCCTGCCACACTGATTAACCTTGGGAAGGTATTCTGATATCAAATGTTGCACTTATTGATATGTAGATGATTGAAGGTGGCAAGAAAAACAAAAAACAAAGCCATGCTCGTACTGTTCTGTCTCCATATCAGGTGTGTGTGTGTGTGTGTGTGTGTGTGTGTGTGTGTGTGTGTGTGTGTGTGTGTGTGTGTGCGTGTGTGTGTGTGTGTGTGTGTGTGCGCGTGTGTGTGTGTGTGCGGCGTGTGTGTGTGTGTGTGTGTGTGTGTGTGTGTGTGCGTGCGTGTGTGCGCGTGTGCGTGTGCGTGTGTGTATGTGTGTGTGTGTGTGTGTGTGTGTGTGTGTGTGTGTGTGTGTGTGTGTGTGTGTGTGTGTGTGTGTGTGTGTGTTAGTAATATATACTTATAGAAAGAAAAAATAAATCGAGCCGTGTAATACAAACGGTCACCATAAAATTGAAAATATATATATATATATATATATATAATATATATATATATATATATATATTTATATATATATATATATAATATAATATATATATATATATACACGCTACAAAAGGGCTTCAGGATCAGAACATGGGCACAGAGGCCTCAGCTGCCACGAGGAGCGGGGCGGGGCGGGGCGGGCCCGGGCGGGGCGGGGCGTCAGGGGTGCTCAGGCTACATCATTTATCGTGTGTCGGGGCACCAGCTGTGTTATCGGCGCTGCGCTTCACCACTACGTGTATACATTACTTCCTTCACCCTGACTGATGAGCCTTCAAAGAAAAGATGAAATATTCTAATACGTGAAGGTAAACCAGGTGTTCACAAAAGTTAGTTAGATAAGCCTGATAAGGTGATTTTAGGGGTGTGTGTGTATCA
>JAPQNM010000045.1:19939293-19946793 GCA_029783475.1 Metacarcinus magister
TTGCTGTTTCCCTTTGGTCTCTACGACTATTGGAGGGAAAAAAAATAACCATCTGTTTTGACACGAGTTCTTACAAAGTGAAGGAATTCGTTTTCGTTTCCTGGAGTTGGCTTACGTCTGGAGATATAAAACAAGGGCACCCGCTACACACAACAGGTGCCTTCTATGGAAAGTGTATCTCGAAGACGGTAATGACGGTAATTTCCTTGTTTACGCTGCTCGGAAAGAAGGTTTAGATATTGCCAGAAATAATCCAGTGTTTCCCGCACCACGCCAGACCAGCCAGCAACACTCAACATACAGGAACACTCAGGCAAGGACACTCAGCAACACACACCCATTACAACACACGGCCAAAATGTTATGTTGACTTTCCTTTTTTTTTCAAACTTTCCAAATCATCCGAATTATTTTATCATATTACATCGACTCTTCACGTGTACTTTCACCTGATCAGACTTGACATCAGCCGACCATGCTCGTGTTTTCTATAATTCATCCCACCATCGTTGTTCCTCTCCTCCAGTGCGCTTGTTGCAACACACATACATTTCCTTTTATTTGTATTCTTATTTAAGTCTGTAAACATTATCTACCTGTTCCTAGTCATCTTCTTGAGTTTTTTACATCTTCTTGAGTCCCTTCAAGTATCAAGCAAGTCACGAGAAGACAGGAAGAGGATCGGCAAGATGAGAGAAGAGATACGGTAGAGATAGTCTGGATGTGAGGTTCTTACCGTACTAAATATTGTGAAGGGAAGTCAGTACTGTACATGACGGTTGTTTGGACATGATGATGATAAGAAAATAAAAGGACGACAGGTAGCAGCTCTGAGGGACGACCATGTAAACGATGGATGGCATAGCGAAAGGCACTCGACGAAAGAGGATTAATGGTGCAGGAAATGAAGAACAGAGAGAACGAAGATAGTGCAGAATGGAGGAGACTATAATTACTATAATCATGGTCGGCGACCGACATGTTGATGTGCGTACAGTGGTGAGAGAGCGCGCACACACGCACGCACGCACACACACACACACACACACACACACACACACACACACACACACACATACACATACACACACACACACACACACACACACACACACACACACACACACACACACACACACACACACACACACACACACACACACACACACAGAGCAGGGTAATGAACAACAGGTAGCAGTGTAGTGTGCTGCATGTAGCAAAAATGGCGTAGACGCGATCTTAACCTACTGACGAAATATTTAAGATCATGAGGTGCGTGAATTATGAAAATAAAGCATATTATTGGAAATAGAGGAGTATTAGACAGTCGTGAATTACCAAAAAACCGAGAAAATTACACATTAAAGTGATTCGCCTCCATTTGCAAATAATATTCAGCTGTATATGAGTTGTATGATTATCATAATGATATTATTCCTGGAAAAGCTTGCCCGGAGAGGCTTGTGTTCCTGCAGTCGGCCAGCTGGCGAGACAGCGACAGCGTGGCGGGTACTTGTGCTGAACACGTCCAGACAACCATTACTACACCCGGCACACTACATTGTCTGCATTGCCAGTGCACTGCAAGGCTGCACAATATTTATTTCCAATGTTTCTCGTTGTGCTTTTGGTAATAAATAAACAATGTAGAATTCACATGCACTTAATGAAATAAATTTTTGTAATATAATAGAGCATGAACTACATACAGCTTGTGTTATATAAATTATGTTATAGTATGATGTTTGTGGACAAAGGCTGTGTAACCGTTATAACAAATAACACAATTATATACATGTATACATATATGTATGTGTATGTATATATATGTATATATATATATATATATATATATATATATATATATATATATATATATATATATATATATATATGACAGAAGAATGAAATTAATTTCCTGCACATTGTTTTAAAAGAAGGTTTAATAGCCGTGTCCTTTCTTTCTTTCTTTACGTCACTACCTGAGTCAAGTTTATTGTTTTCCTTTGTTACGTGCGAGGCTGCAGGGCACACAGACGACGCGGCCGAAACACACTATTATTGAAGGAGAATTATGCTTTCACGTTTGTAAACCTTCTATGAGTGAAACCTTCCACGTCGTTACTTTCCTGGAGACACTTCATACCTTTCCGACAAGCTGTCATTACGTGTTTGAGTCCTGGCTGTTGTGCACGCAGAGTGTGTGTGTGTGTGTGTGTGTGTGTGTGTGTGTGTGTGTGTGTGTGTGTCTGTGTGTGTGTGTGTGTGTGTGTGTGTGTGTGTGTGTGTGTGTGTGTGTGTGTGTGTGTGTGTGTCTGTGTGTGTGTGTGTGTGTGTGTCTGTGTGTGTCTGTGCGTCTGTGTGTGTCTGTCTGTGTCTGTGTGTGTGTGTGTGTGTGTGTGTGTGTGTGTGTGTGTGTGTGTGTGTGTGTGTGTGTGTGTGTGTGTGTGTGTGTGTGTGTGTGTATTTACCTATTTTACCTAGTTGTAGTATACAGGGCCTGAGCTAGACTCGTGTGGTCTTGTCTCCGTATCTACATTGATCCAATTTTTCCTTCAGTTTGTGCACACTATTCACTTCAATAACTACTTCTTTCAAACTGTTGCATGTGTCTATACTTCTATGTGGAAAGCTATATTTCTTTGTGTTATTCAAGCATCTTCCCTTTTTTAATTTCTTCTTGTGGCCTCTTGTATAAGCAGCTTCTTCCTTTGATAGTATATTCATATCTGTTTTATCCATTCCATTTAACAGTTTGTATACTGCTATCAGGTCACCTCTTTCCCTTCTTTCCTCAAGTGTTGGCAAATTAATTTCTTCCAGCCTCTCCTCGTACGTCCTCCCTTCTAACTCTGGAACCATTTTCGTTGCCATTCGTGCCATGTGTGTGTGTGTGTGTGTGTGTGTGTGTGTGTGTGTGTGTGTGTGTGTGTGTGTGTGTGTGTGTGTATGTGTAGTGTATGTGTATGTGTATGTGTTGTGTATCTCTGTCTCTCTCTCTCTCTCTCTCTCTCTCTCTCTCTCTCTCTCTCTCTCTCTCTCTCTCTCTCTCTCTCTCTCTCTCTCTCTCTCTCTCTCTCTCTCTCTCTCTCTCTCTCTCTCTCTCTCTCAGTAATGGGTCGTCGCATCAAATACAAAATGGATAACAAATACATTTTATTCTTAAACAATGATTCGTAAAGAATGCAAAACAGAAATGGACATTCAGACACCAATCGAGCGACCAGAAATAGGTTTGACTTTATCCTCAGTGAAAGATTAAACATAGTAATCGATGGCAATGCATGGGATGAATTATTATAGACTAGATGTTAGATGCACAGGGCGCTTCCATAGTATGAGAGCCAGTGAACAGAGAACGAATTTGTTTTGGTAGAAAGAAGGAAGTCAACTGTACTTTAATGGACTAGAACTTTGACAATCACAACAACTGCGCAGCTCATTCAAGTTCAATCTAAAGAAGAAAAGAATATATAGTTTACAAATTAACGCTCAATAACTGAACAGACTGAAACCATTAATCAGCTAGTGGTCGAGGTGAATTGACTGTAAGCTCGATTGAAGCAGAAACAGAATCAGCATCAGAAGCCTTTAAAAACACACACCAAAAATATACATCAAACACCAAACAAATAGAAAAATAAAGCAATGCATCCAAGACATTATAATGGGATGGAAAGGGACGGTAAGAGGATCAACAGAAAAAATGGAGTTACAATGAAGTAAATGTCACACAACCACTGCAATAGTACAATAATAGTAACCAGGAAAAGATTGGTAGAAAAAAATTACTACGTAGACAAAGAAGAAAACATTTGAAAACCTGAAGTTTACTTTGAGAACAGAAACAACAATCAAACAAAGACGCTAAGGTGATTATAAAGACAAACAAAAACCCGCACATCTGTAGAGCAAAGACGATAATCATGTCAGCGTTAACACTGACGAAGAAACATTATAAGGACATAAGTAATGTAAATGTTAAATAGCCTAGAAAGGGTAAGCTTGGATGAGGGGGAGTCAAGGCAATGGAAGAGGTGTAAGCTGCCTGACTATATAATAACCTTTTCTAAATACAGATTATATGTCAAACTAATTCACGATCTTGTTAACCAAAGAAGCTTCAATAAAAATCTTGACTAATATAATTACTGCACAACTCAACTAGATTGAAAATAAAAAATAAGGGAAAAAAATTCATGCTTTTCGAGCTGAATACTCAACATCTGATCAAATTCATGTCATTAATCAACGAGTGGAAAATCATCTCACTTCGCACAGTTTTTGCAATCGTGTTAAAATTTCGAAATAATTCGTGCAAAACACACATACACCAAGTAGTAATTAAAAAAAACTATTTTGGTACAACACAATGCAACGGTAAAACTGATAAAGAAATGGTGAATACAAATAAACAAAGGATTTAAACAAAAAATTCCTTAATGCTGCTCACTGTCGAAATAGCAAAAAAAAAGTTCTGAGAAATAAACTTTGCAACAGAACATCTATATAAGATTGTCAGATAACATTATTGATAGTGACACTGCGCTGCTGAGGGAGTGTGCAGACCAGGTACAATAAATAGACGATCGCCGAGCTACAGTGAGCAGGTGCGTCTGAATATTAAACCAAATGCAAATCAATAGCCTTCCATCACAGCTGGGAAAAATTACGGATTAAATTCTACAGAAGGATTTAGAATACATTTACATAAGAGCCAATCAGTTAGTGCAGAGTCTGGCCATGAAACGGACGGGGAAAAGAATGATGGATAGCAATGCAATTCAACTCTTCCGATGAACTAAATACTGGATTTATTCCATTCCATGAAGCACAAGATATGTAATAAATATATCACATCAGTCAATAAGGGTTACCAAGCCTCCAGAACACAGTGGAGGGCGTTAAGGGGAGGGAGGGAGTAAAGTAAAAGAGAGAGAGAGAGAGAGAGAGAGAGAGAGAGAGAGAGAGAGAGAGAGAGAGAGAGAGAGAGAGAGAGAGAGAGAGAGAGAGAGAGAGAGAGAGAGAGAGAGAGAGAGAGAGAGAGAGAGAGAGAGAGAGAGAGAGAGAGAGAGAGAGAGAGAGAGAGAGAGAGAGAGAGAGAGAGAGAGAGAGAGAGAGAGAGAGAAAAAAAAAAGTGACAGCTATTATTAGTCCAGAAGCTATTTATGTTATTACTACTTGCTACTACTACTACTACTACTACTACTACTACTACTAATAATAATAATAATAATACGTCTTCCAAAATTCCTAACCAAGGAAATAATAATGTTGATTCACGTTTTTTCCTATTCTTGCATTGCGTGTTACGGTTGATTTAATAGGTAAGATTAGATACCCCGGCCAGTCTTTCTAATGAGTATTGAGTCCCTTTTAAAACTCTCTCTCTATCTCTCTCTCTCTCTCTCTCTCTCTCTCTCTCTCTCTCTCTCTCTCTCTCTCTCTCTCTCTCTCTCTCTCTCTCTCTCTCTCTCTCTCTCTCTCTCTCTCTCTCTCTCTCTCTCTCTCTCTCTCTGAATAATTAAATCTCTTTCTCACTAACTTTCCGAAGAATTCTTTTCACTTACTAATACTAATGCGGATTTTAATTTCCTTTAATCAAATCTTTCTAAAAATTTTCTGCGTTCATACATTCACATATTCTCTCTCATTCTCTCTCATTCTCTCTCATTCTCTCTCTCTCTCTCTCTCTCTCTCTCTCTCTCTCTCTCTCTCTCTCTCTCTCTCTCTCTCTCTCTCTCGTCCTGGCCCCTTCAGCGTGCAGTAACATACGGTAAGAGCCCTTGAGATCGTATCCGGAAGGGCCGGTTGTAATGATAATTGTCTGTAGTCACGGATGTAGTTCGAGTGTGTGTGTGTGTGTGTGTGTGTGTGTGTGTGTGTGTGTGTGTGTGTGTGTGTGTGTGTCTGTGTGTGTGTGTGTGTGTGTGTGTGTGTGTGTGTGTGTGTGTGTGTGTGTGTGTGTGTGTGTGTGTCTGTGTGTGTGTGTGTGTGTGTGTGTGTGTGTGTGTGTGTGTGTGAGAGAGAGAGAATGAGAAAGATAGAGAGAGCAAGGAAAAAAAAAAAAAATAGACAGACAGACAGACCAAAACAGGAAGATCAGGAAGGCATACAGGAAACACAAAAAAAGATACAAAGAAAGAATATTTAAAGTGATAAAAAAAAGAAGTGAAAAAACTTTCTGGTTAGGTTAAAAGGTAAATTGTTTGCGTGTGAGTGGGAAGTGAAGCGGTCAAGGCAGGAATAAGAATAAGAGGAAGAGGAAGAGGAAGAGGAGGAGGAGGAAGAGGAAGAGGAAGAGGAAGAGGAAGAGGAAGAGGAAGAGGAAGAGGAGGAGGAGGAGGAGGAGGAGGAGGAGGAGGTTGTGTAAGGGAGGTAGGAAGGAAAGAGGAACAGAAAAAGGAGGAGAAAGTGAGAGTAAGAGAGGAAGGAGGAGGAGGAGGAGGAGGAGGAGGAGGAGGAGGAGGAGGAGGAGGAGGAGGAGGAGGAGGAGGAGGAGGAGGAGGAGGAGGAAAGGTACGTAATGACGAGAAAACTTTACCACCAGTTAGTTAATTAAGATCCTGAAATAGATGTACGTAATATTATGGCGCTCGTGTCCTGAAAGGATGGTACACTAACGTTCACACACACACACACACACACACACACACACACACACACACACACACACACACACACACACACACACACACACACACACACACACACACACACACACCACACACACACACACACACACACACACACACACTCAAAAACATACACCTTACATTCCTCTTCCTCCTCTTCGTTGTTGTCGTCGTCGTCGTCGTCGTCGTCCTTCTCCTCTTCCTCCTCTTCCTCCTCCTCCCTTTCGGTCGCGCCTTAATATCCACGAGAAAAAAACAATATCTTGTCTCGACACAGTACTGAATTGCGTGATACAAAACACTCGACCATGACTCTCTTTCTCACTCTCTCACTCTCTCACTCTCTCTCTCTCTCTCTCTCTCTCTCTCTCTCTCTCTCTCTCTCTCTCTCTCTTTCTGTAATAAGCGTAATATGACATCAAACTGAGGGAAGAAAGCCAAGTGTGTCTTGAATCCACACTTGGCTGGAGCAACAAGTTAATAATATAGGAATGGTCCACCCGCTTGCCGCCTTAATAATTTGCGGAACACTTGAGTAATGTAAATAAGAGTCCCTTAAGGCAGCTCCGACCCGTCCAGAAAGCAATGTTTACCTAGCCTGGAAAAGCACCATTACCGCAAATTGCCTTCCTCCCTTCTCTCTCTCTTTCTCTTTCTCTTTCTCTTTCTCTCTCAAAACACTTTCAACGTTTAAAATATTTCGATAATTTACACATTTTAACGTCTTTTCTTATGTTCTTCTGATATGGATTTGCGATAAAAATGCAACACAACAACTACAGTCAAATGTCACCCAGTAAACACAAGACACGCATACATATCCTTCCCAACGGCATCATAGGAGGAGGGAGAAATACATGCTTAC
>JAPQNM010000045.1:19956793-19994293 GCA_029783475.1 Metacarcinus magister
CTGTCTCTCTGTCTCTCTCTCTCTCTCTCTCTCTCTCTCTCTCTCTCTCTCTCTCTCTCTCTCTCTCTCTCTCTCTCTCTCTCTCTCTCTCTCTCTCTCTCTCTCTCTCCCCGGTCATGGAGCTGAAAAATACACGAAGTGGTGAATTATTTAAAAGTCCGACTTTTTTTAAACTTCTCTCTCTCCCTTCCCTGTCTTTCTCCCACACTCACTCCCACCTTTCCTCCCTTCCTCTCCTCCCTTCCTTCCTTCCTTCCTTCCTCCAGCCTCCACCTTCCTCCTCCCAGCAAACAATGGTGCGTTGACTCGTTTCATTGTAATTTTTTTTTTTTTTCATACTCTTTTCTTTCATTGTTTTCTGTGTCTACGTTTTTCCTCCAAATATTTGTCTTTTCTGCTTCAATATAATGCCGTCTGTCCCTACTCTCCCCCAGTCACCTATCCTATATTTTCATCCGGTTTCTTTTTTTTCAGTTTCATTCTTTCCTTCTTTGTTTATCTATACCTGAACATTTCTCTTGATGTATTTTGAGTTTGTTTCGCATATTTTCCTTGTATGTCGTATTTTTTATGGTTTATTTTGTACACTCAGAAATTTTCCTTTCTTTTTTATTCATATTATTCATTTTTTGCATTTATTTTATTATTTATCATTATACAGTTATTTATACAGTTATTTTTTCAGTATCTATTCTGTATTTTCTATGCTAATAACTTATATTTTATGAAGGAAAAAAAATACCCTTTCTTATTGTCCTTTCCTATTCTAAAAGTTATTTTTTTATTTTCTTATTATTAGAATCAATTTATAATCAATTAGAAGCGACTGAATTTTCACTTCTGATAATACACAAAAGACATACACGCGTCAATATTTTTTTTTTTTTTAAATCCTGTAAACCTAAAAGCAGCAAAAGTGCCAACATAATTTTTTTTCATTATTTTTCTTCTCCTGGAAATACAAAAGAAACAAGAGTGATAACACAATATTTTTTTTGCTTTAATTAACTATTTTTTTTAATTCTTTCTTGGAAGTCGTAGAACAAAAGCAACATTTGTTCTATTAGGGTACGACACGCATTGTTAAAAAAAATAAAAGATAAAATAATAATTCTTGTTTTTTATCTATACTATACTTTACATGTGTGTGTGTGTGTGTGTGTGTGCGTGTGCATGCGTGTGTGCGTGTGTGTGTGTGTGTGTGCGTGCGTGTGTCCTTGTTGAGCTCAAATATTACATCGTGATTTTATTCCTTATGACGAATGAAAAAGAAAGCGAGAAAGACGAGAAAGCAAAGGAAGGAAAGAACGGAATGAAGGAAGGAGGACAAGGAGATAAAACCCTGAGTGGAAGAATGAAAGGAGAAGCAGCAGGAAATATCATTAAAAGAAAGGAGGTCACCTATATCTTGATGACGAATAAAACACGAATGTATAAAAAAAAATAAATAAATTGAACCAAGAAAAAATGTAACAAAAACTTATACGACTGAGAAAGAGAAAGACTGAAGGAGTGAAGAGAGGAATGATGTGGCGGTGATGAGGTGAGGAAGAGGAAAGTGAGTGTGATAAGTCAGTAAAGAAAGTGATGGAGATAGAGGACGGCGACGAAGGGGAAATAAGTGGGTGGAAGCGAGGCAGGATGCGAGGAGAGAAAAGAGAAGAAGAAGAAGAAGGAGGAGGAGGAGGAGGAGGGAGATGCATGACTCGGAAAGCTGTGAGAGGCAAAAAGATGACGCAGAATGGGGAGGGAAAAGGAATAAAAGCAGAGAGAAGAAAGGAAAGGAAGAGGAAATGAAGAATAAAAAATATAGGCAAGAAAGGGAAGGGAAGGTTATTGAAGAACATTATTATATCAAAAACCTCGAATCCTTTTATCTCTTCCATCAATTTTTGTCTTTTATATAACTGAGTAGAAAGGAGAATTTCCGATTAAAAAGAATAAGACGTCTATTCCAGGTGGAGGGAAGGGAGGCAAGGCAAGGCGTCAGACTCACTAGTAGATGTTTGATGGAAGAAAAGGGCTTCCCCTCCTTTCAGTCTCTACGGAGCCTTTGAAATTAATTATAAATGTTCCATATAGGGGCAGATGGGTTGGGTAGCTTTATCTCTCTCTCTCTCTCTCTCTCTCTCTCTCTCTCTCTCTCTCTCTCTCTCTCTCTCTCTCAATAATAATAATAATAATAATAATAATAGTAGTAATAATAATAATAATAATAAAAACGTACCTCTGCAACATTTTCCTTCAATATTAGGTAATCTATATTGTGGGGTAAAAATGCAATATTACCTCGTTCATCATAAAACCAGAACGGAGGGGAGGGATGGAGGGAGGGAGGGAAGGAGGGAGGGAGAATGGAAGGGAGGAAGGGAGGGAGAATGGAAGGGACGGAGGTAGAGATGGAGGAAGGGAGGGAGGGAAGGAGGGAAGGAGGGAGGGAGGGAAAGAGTGTAGAGAGGAAACGCTTCCGTCCATCATATTCTTCATCATTCATCTTGCTCTCTCTCTCTCTCTCTCTCTCTCTCTCTCTCTCTCTCTCTCTCTCTCTCTCTCTGAGTTGTTATACTTGCCTTGAAATCTATAAAGAAGTGTTACAATATTCGGTAAAGTGTTACGTTTGCTCAGCGCAATTCCGGATATAGGGAAAAAATTATAACATTAATCTATCAATATATAAGGTTGTTTTTCATCTAAAGGCGGATAGCCAAGGTAAGCATGCATACACACATCCATGCACACATACATGTACACTCCCCTCATTAAGCTCCTAAGCCCCCAGAGGATAAGAGAAGTCGTGCAGCTTATGAGACCAATTAGCGAGTACGTAATTAACTATAATTAGGAACCTTAATTATCCCGAAATCAATTGTCATAATTTGTAACAAATGAGATGAACGGAGTATTAGTTTTGCCAACCATTGCATCATTAGGCTGTTGGACTTTCCTTCTCCTACCTCACAAAACATGGTGATTTTTTGCTTTAAAACATTGCCTAATTTCCATTTCCCTGGTGTGCCGTAGACCATTTCCAGCAAGTGACTGAACACAAACAACCCCAAGAAACACACCTACACACACCTACACACACACACGCACACCCACACGCGCACACGCACACGCTCAGCTCAGTGGTACCGTTCTCACCTATCATTTCGAAGGCTGAGGTTCGCACTCCGTTCAGGGTTCAAAGTTTTTCATAGATGAGCGAGCAGTTTTTGTCCTCCTTGAGCAAGATGATAAGTTGTGTGGTGCGTGAAAGGTCACAGCCTTACTCATAGATCGATCTATATGAGCTCTAAGGGCTGTCCGGGAGGGTAGACGATTAATAGTTCAGCACGTGATCCTCAAGACCGTGGGTTAATAGTTACATACGCATGAGAAAATTGCTGGCCTTCTGCTCCAGCCCTACCATGAGGTCACAATCCTCGAGGACTTTGCAAGGTGAAGAGTGGCTACAGCGTGAGAAGAGACTCGGTCAAACAATCCAGGTTGTAAGCTAACCGCATTAACCACTGTGTCAATACCGCAATGGTACGAGATAGATGTTGATGCAGTTTCTTCAACATGTAATTTTTTCTAACAGTAGAGTCTTGGTTAAGCAGCAATACACACCTACAGAGCCTTAAGACAACCAAGACTCAGAAACTTTAAAAAAAAAAAATTTCCATTGTAGGAGACGGTGGCCCTACCTCGAATTGGTCCCCAGTGTGAGTGAATCTTTAAACAAATAACTGTCACTTGAGTGTGATTTATCAACCAAGTCATTTAACATGCAAATGCAGCATACTAATGAAGGAATAAATCAAAACAGAACAGAGGCTCAGGAAGTCATTCCATGCAGTGTCGGGGCAACGAAACGCGCGTGTGTATCATCCATCATGTGCCATCATTGAAAATTTGAAAAGTTGCTAAATAATTAAAACCCTGGCATTCAACAACGCATCAAAGTGCCTGCTTGAAATATTAAGGTTGTGAGCAGCGTTGTGAGAGAAGAAAAAACGTTACATTTAGTAGAAGCGCTAATCTGTACAAAATTAACCACTTGCTCTGTTATTTTTTTCTTTTATTCCTCGAAAATGTAAATTAATTGTAGTGTGCAGGCAAAAGGCGTATTCTTGTATGATCTTGTTTCATTAATACAAAGAAATAGAAAATGACACTGGAGAAAAGAGCCGCACCAAGGCTTATATCATCTTCCTTTGTATGGAAAACAGCAATATGAAGTTCTTATGCTTCTAAACATTATTGAATATTCATTTATTATTCACTGGCCTCTCCTCCCCAATGGGTAGGAGAGGGAGGGGACAGGCTGCTTGCATGGCAGATATATTGTCTAATCACGGAAATTGTTGTTATCGTGAAAAATGGCAGTATAAGTAAATATTAAATTTAAGTAAACATATTTTATCAACAACCTTCAACATATCAACATCCAATAATATTAGTTTTAACGTCTATATTGGTTACACACACACACTAAACTACACAAATGTAAACAAAAGTAAGAACACAAAGTGCAATAAGAAAACAAAACCACGTTCATTGCCACTCCAGGACGAGAAAAAAAAAGTGGTAGTGGGCATTGCACAGGTGATTTCAATCGTAAGTTAACGAACGAATCTCTGCAATGAAGAACAATTCTTACTAAGGTGGGAAAGTGTGACTACATACATTAATTTATACATCGGAAAGATACTCGTATTCCAAATCCCAAAGAATGGTGTTCACTGTTTTGTTTTCCTATATAAGTATGTCTCCCTTTGTTGCTGTTGGGGAAAAAGACTCGTTGAGCGTCACCAAATACAACACAACTCGCCTCAACCAATAATAGTTTCAACAAAATTAAAAACAAACGGAAGCAAATATGACCAAACCCAACACACCCTGAAAAATATTCCTGATTTTTGCACCGAATTTCACCACCGATAAAACTGTACTTTAATTGAATACGGCAAGGACCGTACGAAATAATTCACTTCACTCCATATGGACCCATTTATATCGACGGAAAACATTTTGTACAAACGCTGAAGCAATCAGAGAACTTAATTAACAAAGACTGGCCATAACACGCGGCTCTCATCTCATCGCCTTACCTCAGCCACAGTCAGGCAACTTTCCCTTCATAAATACCAAATTTTACAATGTGATCAAAAACATAACAAAGATATACCTATACCCAGTTTTTATTTATTAAAATGACAGCTGGTACAGGTTATTGTATTACATCGATAACCCGTTGTGGAGCAGGAAATATTGATTAAATTATGACAGTGTTTATTTGAGGTTCACAACACAAAGTGCCTCTTTTGCTGCGCTCTAACCGATGGCGCGAAGGTTAAGTTATGCCACTCGTACATCGGCACGAGGCACTATATCTCCGGAGTTAAGAGGCAGCGGTAGTGCCACCACTAAACACCTTCTAACGCTAAGTAATTAGGGTCGTTCAACTCGCTACCTCAACCCTGCTGAGGTCAACGTCTGTTCCTCCCAGTTAAAACCTGACATAGTTTATATAAAAAAACTTAGGTACATTACCATCAGCTTTACGACACAGGAGAGAAGACTTTTGAAGAAGAGAACCCGCGTCAGTGCATCAGAACATTTCTGAAACAACGAAAAGAAAAACTGACATAAATGTTGTAGGGAGAGAAAAAAAAGAATAATGGAAGAGTAGCTGTTTTTGTTCAGGCAGTGGCTGTTGCTGGAAACCATCTTTGTTTTCCTCTCATTTTACACACGCACACACGCACAGACACAGACAGACAGACAGACAGACACATACACACACACACACACACACACATTATATATATATATATATATATATATATATATATATATATATATATATATATATATATATATATACACACACACACATTTGGACAGAATACAGCGCGCCCAACATGAAGCTGTCTGTCTGTACTAAAAGGATTCTCAAAAAATTCATAACTCTTTCAAAACGTACTACAACTTCGCAACACTTCTTCAACACCCTAAGGCTCCACTCCATTGTTTTTTAAAGGTCAAAGGTCAAGGTCAGAAGAATTCACAAATATCGGTGGAGTTCAATGCGCTATACTGAGTGCCAAACTAGTTAACATGTTTGACTGAATAAATAAATAAGTACTAAATAAATTGAAAGTTGATTATATTTAAATTGAAGTAGTGAGGTGAAAGTGACCTCATTCCCAGTCGTCGCCGCGGTGCGTGTTCGACTCGCTAATATGATGCTTTGGTGACGTCTTGCCCTCGGTGTGGCAGGATTATACCTATCTTGATATATATATATATATATATATATATATATATATATATATATATATATATATATATATATAACCACCATTCGCGTAAGACGATGCATCACCCACCCTCCTACCCATTTTTCCGACAACCCGTGAGGTCCTTGACCCTGCACAACCTAACTCTGCAACACTTGCAGTCGTTTTATTAGCACACAATCACTCTTCGTAAGATGTTGTCTTAAATTTGATTATGATTAGAAAGGATTTCATAATATTTAGTAATTTCTTCATTATGAAATATAGCTTATAAAAATCAGTGGTACTTTTTTACGTTTTGATCGTTGGTAATGGTAGTATTTGTTTTTCCCACTGGGAACACAGTGTCTTGTAGCAACACCAATGCTTTCCCGATCCAGTGGCTTCTGTTGATGCGAGACCCATTCGTCTAATATAGCTGAGCTCATTAGTTCTCCTGGTGTAGGAGTACAGACACTTGAAGGAAAGTATTGGAAATGAATGCGTCTGTGAGTTAATTGGAAAAAAACAGAGTTTGTGCTGTCAAAGGCAGGAATCACCGCGAGATTCCTGGCATTAAAAATGTGTGCCTCCGCTGATATAGGTCACTTCATTAGCAGGGAGTTGACTCTTGATTAACTGGAGTTCAGATGATGCATTGAGGAAAAATCCTCGAGAAATGTATATTGATTTGCCTTGGAAGAACAAACTTGGTAAAGCAAAAACTGACAGTGCTCTGAATTAAGCGTTTGAGACTAATGTGTCTCGACATGATGACGAAGGAATTGAGTGCACCCTCATAGTTAGTGCCACTGCATGAAACAGTAAAACAGGAACAGTTTAATTACTGGCATACTGAAAGAGGCGGATCTTAATGATTTGAGTGTGTGTGGCATTCGTTAATCTAAAAGCGGCAACTCTTTGTTACAACCGGATGCAAAAATTAAATTAATGAATGAAGAATGTTGACTCCAAAGGTCAATAACCTCGCGAGTACGTAGTTGTGAGACCCCGGACGATGCTTTCCACAGGAGTCACATTCAACATTCAACACTCAATCACAGCGCAGAAAATACATACTTAAGACGTGATATTACAGATTAAGGACATGGAAGTAGGCACCACGGTCACCTGCCTATTTATCTACCCCATACACATATCTTTACTCATTTTTTGAAAGGAAACTGACTGCCTTTTGCTTGAATGTTCTGACAAATACACTTTAGATATATAATGGACCTTGGTTTTGTATTACAGGAGAAACGACGGCCAGTAATTAACTCTCACCACCACGAGTAATCAAGAAGCCATGAGAAAAAAATTCACCATTCGCGTAAAACGATGTATCACTAATGGTAGTCAATATTTGAGGACACCTTGATCAAGCTGTACAGGTGTGCGCCCAATGCTTCACAATAAAATAACGATATTCAACAAGCATACTTTCAATATTTTCAACAAAACAGAAAAGAGAGCGAGAGAGCGAGAGAGAGAGAGAGAGAGAGAGAGAGAGAGAGAGAGAGAGAGAGAGAGAGAGAGAGAGAGAGAGAGAGAGAGAGAGAGAGAGAGAGAGAGAGAGAGAGAGAGAGGAGAGAGAGAGAGAGAGAGAGAGAGAGAGAGAGAGAGAGAGAGAGAGAGAGAGAGAGAGAGAGAGAGAGAGAGAGAGAGAGAGAGAGTTTAATGGCATTCGTCGTAATTATTCTTATCATGACTGGTATAATTAATCGTATTCCAAGAAACAAGGGTGATATAAATAAATATATGCTTTGTGATATAACTCAATTCGTTGAAGTGCATACAACTTTTAATGGCTGAATATTTTGACCTCTGCACGTTGAGAAAATATAATAAAACACGAAGCCTACAAAGTCAATAGACCTTTTATAACTGCGCAGTGAAAACGAGAATGCAAGTTGGTTCCGTTTTATAAAGTCAATAGTAATACATGCAAATATACATACAGTCATACCTAGACAACAATCCTCCAGAGGCATTAACTTTACCCTTGTGCTTAATTATAGAACAGCGGGGCTCATTAAAAAAAAAGGTATGTAATAAGTATACATTAGCAAAAGTTTCCGACCTACCAAGATTAGATATCACTGAGGTGTCGCGGGTCCTACCAACCTTACTTCACAAGTGTAGGTGAAAAAAACTTGAGGGTGGGAAACGTGATTGTATTTATTTACAGTTTGTTTACCTGATGCCTGGGTATGTCACTGGTCGTCAAACAATTATAACTCTGCAACAGAAATTTTCAAAAACACTTTCCTTAACGTGAGGTCACACTGGAAATTACACACAACACAAGGATGATTTACAGACATTCGAGGTGTTCATGGTCAATGTTGGGTGTGAGACGCCACAAACACCCTTTATAGCCAGTGTAAATTGTGAAACACAAGCATTTGAATGCAATAGGAACGATGAAATAAACTATTAGGACATGATATTACATTCTGCTCTCTTTATTTCATCTTTTATCTTTTTTTAGGAAAGGATTGGTTGAAATCGTCAAAGGTGTAATCACGTTTATACCGTATATTCAAGAGAAGCTTTCACAGAGTTGCATTGTGATAGGATTGCTTGTTTTCGTCGCCTTGTATTCAAAATTCCTATCTATGAACCTGAGTATCATGCAATCTTTGTGTTCGCTCCTATGTAATGCTTCAGTAGTAAGAATAACACAGTTTTTCATTCGCTCTCTATTCGTAATGCTCTCCGCGTGTAACCTTCGTATAAAGACTGTTCCTGGTCTCAAGGTTTACAGGTTTATACGTTAAAGGATATCTGTCATTTATATATCGGATTCTGAGAACTCTTCCGTGGATGCTTCAGTGTGGCTTAACAATCATCCGCGGTGAGTGAAACTTTCTCCTCTCTTTGTGACGTTCGCCAACATATCGAGAAGAGAACCTAACCTATTACTGGACTTTGTGGTACTTCACTACAAAGTCTACCCATCCAGTGCCTATTGTCCTTTCCCGGTAAGCCTGCAGTCCGATCCGCTGACGTAATGTTTTCTTTAATACCGCTGAAATGTAGTTGTTAAGGAATGTTTCTTGGGGGATTCAGTTGAAGGCTTTCTGAAAATCAAGATATATTACGTCTCTGGGAATTTGTCCAATCCAGTTTCCGTTGGTATTGCGGAAAAAATCCGCAGGTTATTGAATCAGGAAGAGGACGAGGAGGAAGAGGAAAAGCAGAGGGATATGTTGCGAGAAGAAGAAAATGAAGAAAATGAAGAAAATGAAAAAGAAAAAGACAAAGAAGAAAAGACGAAGACGAAAGCGAAGAAGAAGAAAAATAAGGAGAAGAAAAAGTAGCAAAAAAATGACAGACAAAAAAAATTATAACACAAATGAAGATCAAATTGAAAAAAGAAATACAATAATGCGGATGACAATGATAAAGAAGAATACAAGAAAGAAAGAAAAAAAAACAAGTCGACACAAAACCAACAACAGTGAGAGGCAGAGTGAGGCCGGGTAGGTAGGAGCAGCAGCCTCTTTCCAGCCACTAACAAGAGGAAAGAGGAAACCTTCTAACTTTACCAAGACGTAGCCCTAAATTCCAGGACATGGCTGAAGGGGTGTTGTTGGACTCAGCCTTCTAGGTGAGGGGGGTCGAGGGAAGGAAGGGCGGAGAAAGGGAAAGGAAGACAGGAGGAAATGAGGGAAAGAAGGAAGGGAAGGTGTCAGGGTTAAAGGCAGAGGGTAGGTAGGAAGGAAAGGCTTGAGTGAGGGTTGAGGGTGAGAGGAGCGATGTGGTGAAGTGTAAGGTAGTGTAGTGTGTTGAAGGGGCATGTCGAGGGGTGTGGCGTGTGGTCAAGGCATGGTGGTGGTGGTGGTGGTGATAGTGGTGGTGGTGGTGGGTGTCTTGCTTCATGTAAACCTTGGATTGTGAACCGAATGTGTGCTACTACTACTACTACTACTACTACTACTACTACTACTACTATAAATACTGCTGCAACTAATAATAATGATAATAATAATAACATCCCAATACGAAAAAAAAACAAGCCCACCATAGCAAAAACAGCAAATTGTAAACAAACACAAACAAATCTTAAATAAACATATAAAAAAAGGTGTGTGTGTGTGTGTGTGTGTGTGTGTGTGTGTGTGTGTGTGTGTGTGTGTGTGTGTGTGTGTGTGTGTGTGTGTGTGTGTGCGTGTGTGTGTGTGCGCGTGTGCGTGTGCGTGTGCGTGTGTTCGAGTGCGTGGACAAACATAATCAGAGTAGAAGTGATTGAGGAAAAAATATTGTTATTAGCTATACACGCTTGGTGAGGCGATGCATCCATGCCATCACCAAGACCAATTATACAGCAGAGAGACCTTCCCTTCCCCGTGATTCCTGACGCTGCCTTCACTGGGAGCCCAAGAAAAACACGGAAAAAGCAAGAGAAAATACGTGGGTGATTCAGGAGCCGAGAGAAGGTCAAGACACGTCTCCAAATCGTCTCCAAAGTTGCTGAAACTGGATGCTCTCTCTCTTTTCTCTCCCCCTCCCCACGCCTTTCTCTTTCTTTCTTTCTCTCCCTTTCTCTCTCTCTCTCTCTCTCTCTCTCTCTCTCTCTCTCTCTCTCTCTCTCTCTCTCTCTCTCTCTCTCTCTCTCTCTCTCTCTCTCTCTCTCTCTCTCTCTCCTGCCCTCCCTGTGTGTTCGTCTGCAGAAGATCGTCTGTTTGTCGGAGTTGGTGCGTCTGTCCTTCCTTGTCTTTTTATTCAAAATTAATTGAATTCAAAATTAATTACAAAGCTAATTTGCTTCTCCTGTCTGTGCACCTGTTTCAGCAATGCTTCCACATAGGATGGAGAACCAGCTAACATGGTGGAGGTGAAAGAGGAAGAAGAGGAGCAGGAGGAGGAGGAGTGAAGGCGAGTGAGAGGCTGAGTGAGGGTAGTGCCATAGATCCTCAAAGTAGTTATTCGTGTCCCACCATAACCAAAAGCCGCGATAAATGACCCACCTCCATACACACCTTCCTCGCCTCGCTGGTCCCACACTCAGCACGCATCTCACACCATCTTTCTCATATGCCACGTCTTCTTCCAGCCTCTCACACGCCGCCACTTTCCCTTATTGGGTGGATTCTTAAGAACCTCTGCCTTTTCTTTCCTTTCTTTCTTCCTTCGCCGAGGGATGAGAGGGACGAATTGGGAGGTGATGGTGGATTGAAAGGGCGTTATCATTTCCTTCTTCCCTTATCTGCTCCTGACTAACTCATATTAAAGGGCTTACGAGGTAGAAGTCTTACTCCGTGCAGTGTCTTGGATCGTAAGGGTAAGTCGTTTTGGTGTGATAAGTGCATAAGATACAAAAATAAGCTAAGCAAGCAGACTAAGGTGCCAGGCTGCCTTACGTCACGATTGAAGTGTTGGTGGTGATGGTAGTGGTAGTGGTGGTGGTGGTGGTAGTGTTTACAACGGTCTTATAGCCTTTCACGTGCTCCACTGCGATTACAGTATTAAGCCTTCCAGTATTCACGCACGCACGAACGCACCCAAGAACGTATGCACGCACACACGTACACACACACAGACACACATTACCGTGTGTGTGTGTGTGTGTGTGTGTGTGTGTGTGTGTGTGTGTGTGTGTGTGTGTGTGTGTGTGTGTGTGTGTGTGTGTGTGTGTGTGTGTGGTGTGTGTGTGTGTGTGTGTGTGTGTGTGTGTGTGTGTGTGTGTGTGTGTGTGGTGTGTGTGTGTGTGTGTGTGTGTGTGTGTGTGTGTGTGTGTGTGTGTGTGTGTGTGTGGTGTGTGTGTGTGTGTGTGTGTGTGTGTGTGTGTGTGTGTGTGTGTGTGTGTGTGTGTGTGTGTGTGTGTGTGTGGTGTGTGTGTGTGTGTGTGTGTGTGTGTGTGTGTGTGTGTGTGTGTGTGTGTGTGTGTGTGTGTGTGTGTGGTGTGTGTGTGTGTGTGTGTGTGTGTGTGTGTGTGTGTGTGTGTGTGTGTGTGTGTGTGTGTGTGTGTGTGTGTGTGTGTGTGTGTGTGTGTGTGTGTGTGTGTGTGTGTGTGTGTGTGTGTGTGTGGTGTGTGTGTGTGTGTGGTGTGTGTGTGTGTGTGTGTGTGTGTGTGTGTGTGTGTGTGTGTGTGTGTGTGTGTGTGGTGTGTGTGTGTGTGTGTGTGTGTGTGTGTGTGTGTGTGTGTGTGTGTGTGTGTGTGTGTGTGTGTGTGTGTGTGTGTGTGTGTGGTGTGTGTGTGTGTGTGTGTGTGTGTGTGTGTGTGTGTGTGTGTGTGTGTGTGTGTGTGTGTGTGTGTGTGTGTGTGTGTGTGTGTGTGTGTGTGTGTGTGTGTGTGGTGTGTGTGTGTGTGTGTGTGTGTGTGTGTGTGTGTGTGTGTGTGTGTGTGTGTGTGTGTGTGTGTGTGTGTGTGTGTGTGTGTGTGTGTGTGTGTGTGTGGTGTGTGTGTGTGTGTGTGTGTGTGTGTGTGTGTGTGTGTGTGTGTGTGTGTGTGTGTGTGTGGTGTGTGTGTGTGTGTGTGTGTGTGTGTGTGTGTGTGTGTGTGTGTGTGTGTGTGTGTGTGTGTGTGTGTGTGTGTGTGTGTGTGTGTGTGTGTGTGTGTGTGTGTGTGTGTGTGTGTGTGTGTGTGTGTGTGTGTGTGTGTGTGTGTGTGTGTGTGTGTGTGTGGTGTGTGTGTGTGTGTGTGTGTGTGTGTGTGTGTGTGTGTGTGTGGTGTGTGTGTGTGTGTGTGTGTGTGTGTGTGTGTGTGTGTGTGTGTGTGTGGTGTGTGTGTGTGTGTGTGTGTGTGTGTGTGTGTGTGTGTGTGTGTGTGTGTGTGTGTGTGTGTGTGTGTGTGTGTGTGTGTGTGTGTGTGTGTGTGTGTGTGTGTGTGTCCATTCCTGCGGCAGGCACTAACGTCTTCGTGGCAAAGGGCTGCGTTGTGCGGAGTGGTGTGAGGCGCGGCTGGGCGTCTGTCAACTCAATTATGTATGTTAACTTTCGAAAACTAAGCATTACTTCTGCACACTTTGGGTAGGCAGGATGGGAGAATTGGATAGATGGAGGTAGGGAGGGAGGAGGTAAAAACATAGGTTGGACGGTAAAGTATCCAGGCAATTGTTCCAGTTCTCGTATAATCACAGGCTGCCTTCAACAAAATCCCTTAAATGTAAGTCGCTTACCAGTTCCGGACGAGGTCTGGCGTGTAATTCCTGGATTCTCTGGTCACACGACGATAACAAACACTCGGTAAGAACGCTAGTCTCGCCTACTGCACTGAGCGATGATAAAATTATATTGAAATATTAGCTCAGTTACGTAATTACCAAGCTTCATTTGCATATTTAATTAAGCTGTACAATGAACGAAGGGTATACATCGCAGCGTATTAGTCTGCTCGATCATCTGGTTATTAATTAATGCAAGATAACCCCAAATGATATCACTGCATCAGCGTACCTGCAGTGCCACCACAAGGGCTGCAGTGTTAGGCACCACAGCACCAACAGCACAGCGTCGGAGCCAATAGTGTGCCGCTTCCTCAAACACGGCCTGAGTCTGATGGCCATCACAAAACCCAGCATGAAAGCACATCTTAATTAGCTATATTTCAAATTCCTTGAGGAAACTGGTTGTATTTGTATCGGTTTTACTGTCGTGTTGGTATTAGTGTATGTGCTTTTCGGCCACCACCAAATAATTATCCATTTCTTTTGCATTGCTTATTGACGCTCTGGATAAAATAAAGTATAATGAGCTTGACTCACGCAGCCAAGCAGACCTTAATACCCCACCAACGCACACCCCACCTTGCCAACACACTGCCCATCAGCAGTAAAACATGCACTTGTGGGCACTGTGTGTTGTGAATGAAGTGTTTTGTAGAGTATGGAAGTGTAACTTACATGAGTGATCCGTGTACATTACGGTCACAGCCAAACGCTACTAACACACTGATATGATTAGTCCTCTAACTTTTTCTTTGTCTTATTCGTCAGTTACAATTAAATTGAGATATTCTCCTCATCTCGTCTTTCTATCCAGCTGCTTTACCTTGACATCTTGTTATTTTCTTGAGCTTCCATTTTAGTAATTGAACTGCCAATCTATTGTCAATTCTATCGTTAATATGAAGAAATGATCTGACATCTGTATCTAATACTTAATGATATCCAGAATATCTTCAATTTTGTTTATTTCGTAATGTATACTACTTAGGAAGAGAAGGTTTGGAGCAAATTGGATCAATGTGCAATTCAATTCTCCTGCTCATCACTCAAATTCAAAATCTGAACAGCGCGCTGGGGCCAGAATAATCCTGAGTTCAGGCAGCGGAGTCTCGGCGGCAGCGCCGATCCGGTGCTGGTCTTTGGGGAATCTGTCAACCCAAGACTATCCACAAATGAGGACAGTGAGGCCTTTGTGCTTGTTGCTGGTATTCAAACCAATTTCATGCTCCAACTGGCCGCAGCAGGCACTCACTTCCCCCTCCAAACATTGAGCCTCCCAATTGTCTCTGGCCACCAAACCACCACTCAAAGGGTTTAGAAGGAGCCAGTCTTATCACAACCTATACAAACAGTAGCAGCAACATCAACAGAATCATTCGCTTTATAAAACTTTCACCTTGACCTTATTCCCGACCCTCCAGGGCAGAATAGAATGTCCAGTAATACCGCGCTGCCTCCTGGTGGTGGGGAGCACTGAACCTCCTTGTATCGGTCAATAAGTCAACGTACTTTACCTCAGATTTTTGCGGTTCGACGTTGCCCTGCGCTCATTATCAAGCCTTCCCTCCATTTTTGCGCAATAAGAAGGCTGATCGTCGATCCACGATGGGTTTTTTTTTCTTGAATTCATATTTCATTAAACATCCACATACATATTTCGTTTAATAATCAATCATAATTAGAGTTCAAAAGTATACACCATGATTATTTTCATGGTCACATTTCATGCTTGATTACAACACTGTTCGAGGGGCTCTATGTATAAGGTCTGCATGAAATAAAAAATATTGAATACAGTCAACTCTCGATTACATAAATCATTATCAATTTCAGTGGCGGTAAAGGTAAGGTGAAAAAATAGGTGAATAGGGATGGATGACAAAACAATAATAATGAAAGGAAAATTGGTGCTTGGTAAAAAATTATAAGAAAATAGAGAAAAGATCAACAGAAAAAAAAAGTGAAATCTATATAAAACATTTGTTTCTGTCACAATAGCAAAGGCGAACAATAACGAAATAGGTAGAAAAAGGAAGAAAGGATTGAATACCTGCAAGGTAGAAACCTGTGTCCCGGCGTAACGGATTACTTTCCACTACATTCTCAAAGGCCTATGTGACGGGAGATGAGCGTCCGCAGGTACGCGCAGCTATAGCGTGTCTCCACTTTACCTACGACCACCAGTCACCTCACCCATTAATCCCATCACGTCAGCTCGCTGTAACTTAATCATCTGGCATAGTCTTCCACTATGGGTTGCATCAACCTTTATTTTGTCGTGATTTAAGTAATTAACTGCATATGTTTATAACATTTCACTATAACTGGTTCACTGTCACTATGAAAATTTTTGTTTTTAAAAAGCCGGTGGCAGACAGCGCCGATTTCAAGCTTATTCAGTCCATTATCCTACTGCAAGAGTTCACCGACATCTTTGTTCTTTCATCTGTAATCAAAAACTTTTGAGCAGATTGCCTTTCTCTGTTTTTCTCTCCCTCCTTCAACTGACGTTCTCAGGAGATGGAGTATCAGCTCATCTCTAAAACTTAAATTGACTTCAGAATTCGCCACTCTTGTAGGATTTTTCGTACGTAGAGGGTAATGACAGCAATTATTTCCCACTTTCTTTAGCCCTTCTCTAGTCTCCTTTTGAGTAAATAAAACAAAAGTTGATCAAGATAACGAGAAGGCTGAAAGTTATGACCACTTGGACACTTTTTATTGTGGTAGTGATGGTGGTGTGGTAGTGGTGGTGGTGGGGAACGTACCTTTCAACAAGCATGGGGTTTTTGCAACCCATCTTCAGCGATATTCACTTTAAAAACAGCGGTTGAGATATGCATCTCAGCTCACAGCTATCAGACCTTAACCAGGAACACACATTCTCTGCAACAGACGAATGTCCCTCCGTATGGAACGACATGAAATGTTGTGGAAGGAGCTGTCACCACTGTAGCGAGAATATGGGCAAACAAAGTTTAAGTAAAAAACCCTGAATACTGTGAAAAGGATATACCTTTATCATGATACTGGAAATTATTCTGAGGGTGGAGGAGCAGCTTGAATACTTGAGTGTGAACAAGTCCAAACCAAACCTCTGGTGAAAGATGCAAGTGAACAATGCGAACAGGTGTGTCTCGAAAAAGAGATCATGTGCACCTTGACTAACGCAGTGCAATAAGAAAAAAAAGTATTTTGAACAGAAAGACAAAAAAGGTTAGAGCCGTAAACATGCAAAAGCAGCAGCTTTTCTTAATACATCCACTTGACTGGTACGACATTTACTGTTCCTCAATAAGTACCAATGTACAAGAGTAAAAACTACAAATTATAAACTATAAACTATAAGCTCACCATCACATCACACCCTTAGCACCACTTCTATTCTTTTTAATTTTCTTCCAGAACTGCAGACAAAAAATATATGGCTTTAGCATTGACGGCGATACGACAACCCAAACATCATGTTGGTGCTCTAAAACCTCCTGTACTAACGAAGGAAGCGATACATTACCAAACTGCTCCCAAACCCAGTCATGGGTGTCAGAAGGCAAGCGTCACAACCTGCGTCACCGGTAATCTAGTTTGCTGCCACATAATGGGAGTGCCAAATCACCTTGCGTTTTCCATGACTTATCTATAATAGGATTTCATTTCTATTTGGTGAGGGACATAACAATGGCGGAGAATACGACAGTAAAGATCAGACTTGTTGGGAAGCTTCAGTAAATATCAGAAGAAAAGCACGTGAAAAACCTTCCTTGGAATACAACAGCTTGGAAAATTATTGTAAGACAAATATTGAAATGATTGAAAAGGTAAATGTCGACACTATGGCACCGCGAAAGAAAAATTAATATTTATTCCTCTTTTTATTAGAAGTGAAAACCATGCAATAGTTAGATATAGATGAATAAATAAATACATCATTTCTTCAAGGATTATATTATCATACTTTTGTGATCTGCCTCCTCCTGCTCTCTACTTAAACACGTTCTCTACTTGCACACGTTCATTGGAAATGTGTTGAAGGATATTACTACATGACTCTTCTGTAAAATTGGTACACATCTGGTTGACTTCAAATCATTACTGAAGGAGGCGTCACGAGAACACGTACTGCCCTGGAGCCTGTAGAGTCACTGCACGAGAGCAACATAAGACAAAATTCTGCTCTAAGTCGCTGGTTTGCATTTCCTTTGCTTTGTGTAGACTTATGTTCATTTTATCAATATCATCCAACATAGAAAGCTCTTTTTTCCAATTGAATGAAATTTAGGCAAAACCTGCATGATAAATTTTGCTGGCAAGAAGAAAGCAAAGCATCATAATAAAGTCTAAAGGGCTAAGTAGTGCAAATGAATGGACAGACGATGATGTTGCAGCTGCAGTGCATGAGCAGGTGCAATAAATCAGGCTGTGCTCGTTGCAGTTTCCATTTTGCCCGGTGGGTGATGCTTAATTGCGAATGTTCTGTTTGTTACTGCCACTACAGTCTTGCACTAAATCTTCATAAGCACCAATGCTATGCTCAATTTCTCACTAACAATCATTTTTAATTCGTCCAGCCGGTGATAAGAAATTTCGAGACACAAGACACGTTTTTAAGTTTAAATATTTTCCATCGTTAATGATGAGTAAAATACAGAGGAGTAGATAAGCTTGTGGATGTGTACAGGATTCTTCAGATCATCAGTCAAAGCTACTTCCGTGTAACCTGACAGTACATACACATACCAGTGTGCTCTGTCTTGCCTTGTCAGCATATCTTGTGACTGTCGCTCACAACCAACGAAAATATTGAGATGATTTTCGATGGTAATTCAAATCATTTAGGACAAACTTCATATCCTGTTCCAGCATGCCAAGGGGTTTTTCATTTGATATCAACATGAACTAAGTCATTTCCACTGTGCAAAGTAGCATTACAGAAGACCAGTCAAACACTTGCCATCATTGTTTGTTGGCAGATTCACAAACCAAGATGATGGCTTTGTGATTTTTTTTTTTTTTTTTTTTTTTATAACAATGAACACAATATAGAAGCATTTTCTATTTCGTTTTTCCTAACTATTTACCAAGAATGCTAACAGTATACGGGAGGGAATACAAATTAGTTAATAAATTGCTACCAGCCTTCATGACACATTCCTTGTCGTTCCTCCAGTGACACATCAACATAATCATTGAAGTATGCGTGAGGTGTATATCTAAATACCATGAACGACCTTGAACTTATCGTATTACGTGCATAATAACATCATAATACCATGTAATGATAAATCGTGTGTCATCTGAACGCATCACGACAATTCAAACTCGTATATCAAGTTACATTAATTTGTTATTGTTTATAGAATTGTTTCACACGTATATAATGAACAACCTGATATTTTTTTTTCATTTTAAAACATGAAACTCCTGCGTCTTCTTAGGACCAACCAGGTGTGTCTCATTAAGGTTCAGGTGTGACAAGGAAACACACCTTGCACTTTTGCTTGCTCTCGTACATAATAACAAAAATGCAGATAAATTGCTTATATATTGCTAAACGGTGTACATTTTCATATCCATTTCCCTTGACTTTTTTTCTACTTAAGTGTTAATAACTAGAAGTAATAAATAAAGTTATAAATGAAGAACATATATACACACATATACTTCCCAATCTGGCCATCTATTCCAGCTGAAACGATGATAAATATAATATGGAAATAGGTACACGTGGGTTAACGAAGACATAAGCAACTCGTATATACAAATGAGAATATAGTGTGTGTTACAACATCAAACAACATACATACAAGCTACATGGGACCTTTCCATTAAGGCTTATTAATGAATATGTATACTCTCACTCTCACTCTCACTCTCACTCTCTCTCTCTCTCTCTCTCTCTCTCTCTCTCTCTCTCTCTCTCTCTCTCTCTCTCTCTCTCTCTCTCTCTCTCCGTTCGTACTACCACAGAACCACGCAGAAAATGCATCATTCATATGGGATAAGTGAGTGGAGGGAGAGGGAGGCGACGAGGACGGCTAAATCTGTCCTATTGGAGGCTAGAAGTGCGCGCGCGCACGCACACACACACACACACACACACACACACACACACACACACACACACACACACATCCACACACACACACACATCACACCACACACACACAAATATGTGTGTGTGTGTGTATATATATATATATATATATATATATATATATATATATATATATATATATATATATATATATATATTGTAAGGAAATAATAGGTGTTTGGAATCAAACGTTTATCAAAAAAAATGAGAAAGCATTAATTAAGGCAATCACAAAGAGGCCATTAGTGTACGTACCTACAGAATGAGAAATGTCTTAAGGCGGGATTATAGAATGTTGTAATGAAGGAGCAAGGAAAGATAATGAAAGAAATTAATGATATGTTAATAAAGGACGAAATCAAACAACTAACAAATGTTAATGAAAGATGAAGCAAGGAAATTATAATGGAAAAAAATATGAAATAATAATGAAGGCGGAAATGAACGTGATAATTAAAGCAAAGTGGAGAAAGGAACGACTGGCAAGACGAAAATAGAATAAATGATGATGAAAATGGAGTGACTATTCAGAAGATCAAGAAATTATTAATAAAGAAGAAATTTCACAATATTCCGTCACACTGAACAGAAGCAGAACAGTGGATCAGCTTCGCCTGCATCACACTGTAAACGATCGTGGTTCTACAGCAACATATATTGGGTTACTGCAAGTTACCACAAAGCTTATTTCTATATGTTTTGTATATAAAAACACTCAGCCTTTTGTTGCACGCGGGCTGAAAATAGAGTATTGATCTATATGGAAGCTACCTGATCAATCAATCTATTTATCTATTAAGTTCATAAGGGCCCAAAATACTTTTCTTCGTTATGGTAAAAATTTTCACACACCTGTCTCACAGCAAACACATGATCCACACAGATACACCTAAAGCTACATTGCTCTTCTGATCCTCTACCAGCACCCTACCATACACTTTACCTACTATACAACCTACTTGCAATCAATAGTGAAACCTTCATTATCATCTTTACCTTTTCCCAAAACATCTTATTCTCATGGAAGTTTTCAGTCATCTTCCGATCCCATCTTTCATCTACATTCACTTTTGCAACGCCATTCACTCCCTTTTCTCACCCCACACCCCCACTCTTGTCATACCACACACCTTCTCAAAGATCAAAGAACGAAAAAAAATCTTCAATTGACCTCGTCGGCGGCATGAATCTTGGAGACATTGTTGGCTGGCGTGTGTGTTACTGAGACACCATCATTCTGACACCTTCTGAGCCATAGGGAGTATACACGACCACTTTGCTGAGAAAGTAGGTTAGTGGCAAGCCGCCCAATGTGCTCAGCTTAAAGGTCAAAGGCTATGGTTAAGGGCGGCTTCAATCTGTTACACACCATGTCAAAGGATCACAGAGCTGTAGGACTTCAGTCAATATGTCGGAAAAATCTTATGTTTACACTGAGAGGAAATTCCTGTGGTGTTGGAACCGTAACATATAAAAAGGTTTTGGGGTAAAAATATTGACAGGAGGAGGACGCATGTCAACACTTGATTGATTGATTTCGTAAACACTTGATTGGCGCCCAAACATCGAGGTCATACGGTACCACAAGAACTCTACAAAATTCAAATATTGTGAAAATGTAGAGAAAAAAAGAGACTATAGTTTTAAATAATGCAATAACTAAATACCAATAACTATTTAATATCACGGAGTCATATATTGTGTTACAACTTATCGCCTCCATAAACCTTTACAAATCAAAACATCTTATATTCTTCTCAGCATCAGAGAGAATGGGAAACTTCCATCCTTCCCCCCTCCCCCCCCTCACCCTCCCCCTCCACACCAGAGCAGGCATCGTTCACACCAAGCCAATCAAACAGAAAGTGACGCACATTCAGTTTCGTTACCATGACCCAGCCAGTTATGCTCTCTCTCTCTCTCTCTCTCTCTCTCTCTCTCTCTCTCTCTCTCTCTCTCTCTCTCTCTCTCTCTCTCTCTCTCTGTCTCTGTCTCTGTCTCTGTCTCTGTCTCTGTCTCTCTCTCTGTCTCTCTCTCTGTCTCTCTCTCTCTCTCTCTCTCTCTCTCTCTCTCTCTCTCTCTCTCTCTCTCTCTCTCTCTCTCTCTCTCTCTCTCTCTCTCTCTCTCTCTCTCTCATTCTTATATCACGTCTTTTGTTGTCTTCTCATTTTTCTCCACAAATTCCTTTTCTTTTCCTCTATTTCCACCTTCCCTCACTGCCTCTGTCTCGCCTTTCATTCTTTCTTACCAACAAATTATTTTTTTCCTTAGTCTCCTCCACCATCCTATCTCCTCCTTTCCTCCCACTCTGTCTCATACATTCATAAGATCTCTCTCCTTCAACCTTCTTTTTATTGCACACACTCACACGCTCTCTCTCTTTCTCTTTTTTTTCTCTCTCGCTCTCTCTCTCTCTCTCTCTCTCTCTCTCTCTCTCTCTCTCTCTCTCTCTCTCTCTCTCTCTCTCTCTCTCTCTCTCTCTCTCTCTCTCTCTCTCTCTCTCTCTCTCTCTCTCTCTCTCTCTCTCTCTCTCTCTGTCTGTTTGTCTATATAATGTACACAATTTTAACTTTCATAAACATCTTTTTTCCTCTTAAGTAGTATTTCCAGGACGCATCCAACCACCCACACCATTACAATGTTTTAGTACCTTTTCTAACTTCATTGGTTATTGCATATCATTAATATAAAACATAAGTAGCTATTGCACCACAGCTTAACCATGAACACAATTACTACAAATACATGCCACGTTTCATTACGACAAGAGGGACGCACAATGTATTAGGTAATTAAAACAACTATAATGCTCAGTGACAGTTTTAGCATATACAAGCCTCCCATGAGAGTTTTACATCAGATGTTTCAGAAGTTAGTCTCGGAACTCTCTTGGCGCTAAATCCTAAGTATTAACTAGACGCGTTTTAAATTCAGTGGAAGTTAATTATTCATCAACGCTCAAGGAGGCAAGGAAGTCTTTTGAGCTTTTCTCACTTCCATACCATTGTCCTCAGTTTCCAGTCTGTTAAAAGTGTCCATGGAGCTGCAGTGGAGCTGTTTAATTCTAAAGGATTAACAGGGAAATCAGTGAGGTGGTTCATTACCATGCATATTTTCCACCAACATTTGAACATTTGAATATGTACAAGGACAAGGAAATTATGCAGGAGTTGCATCTTCATTTACCACCGCCCGTATTCTTTTCATGCGAGAAATTTGCCTACAATCGGGGAAACATAACTGGATCGGAGTCACGATTACACTAAACTCACTACATTGTCTGTTAACACTTAGGGACAATAGCAGGAGGTACTTATTGAACGAACCGCGAAACACGTACCAAAATATCTCTTTATAGAAGTGGCTGTACCAAAAAACTTTATTGCAACGATACTATACTTCCAGCAACAATACACCCAACACAACAACCCCAGCAAGAACTAGTGTCCTACTCGAGCACATCTAGTTTTATTATCATAAGTAAAAACATGTTCAGCTGCAAAATCCTGCCAAACGCACATACAGCATGCAAGGAAACCCATTCATTTTCAATTAGAATACCTCCAAAACAACTCTGAATGGATCACTTTGGCAGCTGAGGTACTAAAAATTCCTCTCAAAATAGAATAACAAGAGAGACGAGAAATCTATTTGTGTCGATCATTCTCACCGATTTTCAGTCTTGATTCAGTTTTGAAGATTAGCTAAGTGTGACGAGTTCACATTCATGACTTTTTTTAACACATCTATAACTATTTTCCTCTCAGGCAATGGAAACGAATTTAATAACAGCAACAGAAGTGGAGCATGGGTTGACAAGGAGGAGTAGGAGGAGGATATGGAGTGTACGTACTTGAAGTGGAGGGATTGCGTAGAAGGGAAAATCAGGTACGTAGTAAACAAGAGGGAGGGAGAGATGGAGGGAGAAAGGGAAAAATAGGGGTATATGTTTGAGTGTGTGAACTACAAAGGAGCAGGAGGAGGAGGAGGAGGAGGAGGAGGAGGAGGAAAAGGAGAAAGAGGAGAAGGAGGAGGAGAAATAGATAGATCAAGAAAAAAAATAATCGTCGCTATATTTGTTTCATTGGGTAGGGCAAGAGAGAATCTGAGGCCAGCCTTTGAGTTTCAACTAACTTTACTATTGAATTATAACGAGAATTGAGGTCGTAAAATTACAGAGAAAAAATTAGGTAACTAAAATGATGTAGAAGCTTTCATCTTAATGATGCCCCATGATTACATACATACATACATACATACAGAAAGGCAGACAGACATACACAGACAGACAGACAGACAGACCTACAAACAGAGACAGACAGACACATGCAGACAATGCTTGTGTTGCAACAGTCATGGCGAGAGGCAGACATAAAGAAACACTAATTATAGCTGCAGAAAAGCAAAATAAGCAGCTTAGACAAAAATAGAGAATTACACTAACAAAAGCAGCAAGCATCGGTGAAACAGGTACATTGACCCATAGAGACGCGCGTCATTCACCATATTATTACGGTTACTCCAAGGATAATATTACATAGGAAGAGCTGATACCAGAACACCTATTGGTCTATAAAGAAGGTGAAACACTGAACCACATACTACTACTACTATTAAAATACGTGTGAAATCGAACACATAAATGAACAAAGGATATTTGAAGGACATTAATTCTACTTGCACTACACTACACAACAGCAGCAGCAGCACCAATAACAACAATAATGGCAAGTGACAAAAACAAAAACAGCAGCAGCAGCAGTAACAATAGTAATAGTAACCATCAACATAATAAATACCATTAAAGTCAACAACAACAACAACAACAAAAGCAACAACAACAACAACAACGTGAGCAAGGAGGAGTACAACGAAATCCATCACGTTGAGAGTGGGGTACAGCTGGAGGCACTACACACGCCTTACAGCCACACCTTAGAGTACACAAGACAGTGACGGGAAACTAATGTAGACTTACTAAGGACAAAAATTCGGGCGAGACTTCTGGGTACGGCACACGTCTGCGTCGCCTCGGTCCCTTCACATGATTACCTATGCCACTGAACCTCCCGCTGGGAACACCACACGCATCCTAAGCTACATACACACCAAGTTGAAGACAGTGTGTGTGTGTGTGTGTGTGTGTGTGTGTGTGTGTGTGTGTGTGTGTGTGTGTGTGTGTGTGTGTACGTTATTCAATCCCTCATTATTTATTGAGTGGGAGTAAAATCACTTTCATGTTCGTTCCTTAATTATCTGTTGCAGCAATGAAAAGAAAATATTGAACATGATGGAGAAGGTTGATGCAAATATAGTATGTGTGACGCGTCGGCCAGCACGTCCCCCTGCTAGTCACTGGGCGAGGTGCTGCTTTAGGGGAGCGGGAGTTGGGTTGGGAGGGTATAATCGAGTCACCAGGGAAAGTTAGGTTAACACGTGTTAGTCCAATACTGCAAATGGAAAAAATATTGGAATACGTAAGGGGAGGAATGCAAAACTAAACTAAAAATGTTACCAGTCTTGCACACACGCACACAAAAAAAAAACCAGTTAATGGAAAAATCAGAAACATGAACGTCATATGCAACTATACCGTATTGCGTTGATGTATTACAGTTTCACAATAAAAATCAAAAGTGATTCTAAATTGACAACTGAAACATAAATAAAATAAAAAAAATAATAGTAACTTCGAAAAGCCCAGAGGGAAATGAATAGAAAAATATTTGAAATGTAGACTAAAAAAAATGCAAATATTTAGAAAACAAACAACGTACACAGACAAACGTAAACACACACACACACCCACACCCACACACACACACCCACACACACAAGGGTGAAAAGAGAGAGAGAGAGAGAGAGAGAGAGAGAGAGAGAGAGAGAGAGAGAGAGAGAGAGAGAGAGAGAGAGAGAGAGAGAGAGAGAGAGAGAGAGAGAGAGAGAGATACACAGACGAAGACAGACAGACAAACAGACAAACAGACAGTTACATAAGCAGACCGGATGATAGAAGTATGAAAAAACCCTTGAAGAGCTAGTTTATTTGATGTTGTTCATGAGATATATATGTATGGAGGGCGAGAGAGGTAGAGAAAGGAGGGGAGGGAAGAGGGGTGGAAAGGAGGGGAAGAGAGGGGAAGGGAAGGGAGGGGAGGGGAGGGGGAAGGTAGAGAGACTGTGGGAGGGGTGTGAGAGGAAACGTCGAATGGAGAAATTGGAGGGAGAAAAGAATGTATAAAAATACGTTGGGTTATAAAATGTCTCGTTAAGGCATGGGGAAAAAAGGTCCTAAAAAAATTACTTGATCTTGTGTAATACATATTTTTTTCTCTCTTGCTCTCTCTGTATCTATCTATTATCAATCTATCTATCTATCTATCTATCTCAGTCTATCTAACTATCTATTTATTTACCTCTCGTGCTATTTGTTATGATGTTTGCAAACTGTTGGCTATTTGAAAATCTTCCTCCGTTTTATGGCTACGATGTTTCTATGTTTTGTCTATTTGGCTGTATGTCTGTTTATCGACGTGTGTGTGTGTGTGTGTGTGTGTGTGTGTGTGTGTGTGTGTGTGTGTGTGTGTGTGTGTGTGTGTGTGTGTGTGTGTGTGTGTGTGTGTGTGTGTCCAAATAATATTCTAAGTCTACATTTTTTTCAAACATTTCAAACATTATTTTACTAATTTCCCTTGACACTACATATTTTTGTTCATCTCTCACTCTCACTCTTACTCTCTCTTACTCTCTCTCTCTCTCTCTCTCTCTCTCTCTCTCTCTCTCTCTCTCTCTCTCTCTCTCTCTCTCTCTCTCTCTCTCTCATATTGGTAAAGAAAACGGGACTTATCTTGTAACTAAAAAAAAGAAAGAAAAAAAGTTAGTGATGAGGAGACAGCCGTAGAGGATAGGAAGCGAGAAAAAAAAAGAAACAGGAGGAGGAGGAGGAGGAGGAGGAGGAGGAGGAGGAACATAAATAGATATATAAAAAAAAACATACATGAAGACTTATGTGACGGAGAAGAATACGCCAACACGTGCAGATAAAGAAAAGAACTTAAACAATGAGAGAAAGGTAAAAGAAAAAGATAAGTGCAGACAACAGAAGAGAAGGTCCCAGAGGAGGAGGGAAGGTGGAGTTTGAAATGCCATTGTTGAAGAGGAAGAGGGAAAGAAGAGAGAAAAAAGCGTAAGAACAACATATTAAAATGGAGGATACAGCAGATTAATGTTAAGAAGAATTAATGTGCGAAGAGGAAGGAGGAGGAGGAGGAGGAGGAGGAGGAGGAGGAGGAGGAGAAGATAATGTATAGGTAATATTAAACAAAGGGAGAGAAAGCAGGGAATGAAATGTACGACGATATGGAGGAGGAAGAGGAGTAAGAGTAAGAGAGAGAGAGAGAGAGAGAGAGAGAGAGAGAGAGAGAGAGAGAGAGAGAGAGAGAGAGAGAGAGAGAGAGAGAGAGAGAGAGAGAGAGAGAGAGAGAGAGAGAGAGAGAGAGAGAGAGAGAGAGAGAGAGAGAGAGAGAGAGAGAGAGAGAGAGAGAGAGAGAACATTAGGATTTAAATGTGTTGGTTCAGTGACCCTGGTTTTGAATGATACATCGCTTCGTTATTCATCATTCCGAGCTGACACTGATGGCTTGAGATGGCTGGTGGAGAGGAGGAGAGAAGGGAGGAGGGGAGAGTATAGGAGAGGAAGGGGAGGAGATAAAGGTATAAGGAAGGGGATGAAAGGAGAAGGGAAGGGGTGAGGGATGAAATTATGGAGTGGTGACAGACTGGAAGGGAAAGGAAACGGAGGAGAAAAAGGTATAGGAAAGAGGATATAAGGGGAAGGGAAAAGGTGAAGGGTGAAATTATTGAATGGTGATATTCTGGAAGGGAAAGGAAATGGGGTTTGTGAATACTAAAGCCTTTCATAAGTAAAGTTCATAGATACTTGTAAGGAGACAGACGGAAAAAAAAAAATCTCAGTAAAATAAATGAAAGACCTAAAGAAGAAAAAAAATGAGAACAGAGAGTTGGAATAAGGACAAAAGGAACTGCAGCATAAGATGACAAAGTAAAGGAAGTGAAGATCAAAAATAAGTGGAAGGAAATAAAGAATGGAGATAATAGCATCCGGAGTGAGAATGAAGACCAAAAAAAAATTTCAAAAACTTACTTGAATAAAACCGAGAGATGCAGATGAAAATGAAAGAGAAGGAAACCATTTTCAGACACTGACGTAGGTGTGGAGTGAGTTGAGAAAAGCAAGTGGAAAATGAAGAGGTGGGGGTAGGGGAGGAGGGCCAAGAAAAGCAGCCCTCTGAGTTTTCAAGCCCCAAAATGAGAGAAATAATGGTGGTGTTCCAGAGTTGGATGAAGAGGCCAAGGTCACGGGTTAGGCAGGCGTAATAACGATGCGGAGGAGGAAGAGGAGGAGGATAAGAAGAAGGAAGACAGGAAGAAGGAAGACGAAGAAGAAGGAAGACGAAGAAGAAGGAAGACGAAGAAGAAGGAAGACAAGAAGAAGGAAGACGAAGAAGAAGGAAGACGAAGAAGAAGGAAGACAAGAAGAAGGAAGACGAAGACGAAGACGAAGAAGAAGAAGACGAAGAAGAAGAAGACGAAGACGAAGACGAAGACGAAGACGAAGACGAAGACGAAGAAGAAGAAGAAGAAGGAGAAGAAACAGTAGTAACAATAGGAGGAGGAGGAGGAGGAGGGTAATTACGAAAACCATGTATTTTAAAACTCACTGGCTTATAATATGGTTACCTACTAACCAGGACTGCTCTTTTTTACAGGTATTCCTTATTAGTGTGAGGGAAAGTCAGATAATACACACACACACAGGAGTGAAAAGAACAAGAATGAGAATGACAATAAGGGTGAAGATAAACACACACAATAATAACACAATTGATAATAGTAGTAGTAGTAGTAGTAGTTGTGATAATGATGGCAGTGGTGATGGTATTGACACTAAGTCACAGAAAAAGACGGTGAGAGCGAAAAGGACAGGTAGGATGACAGGTTATCAAGGACACTACAGAACAGGACGAGGAGGAGGGAAGAATATGGAGGCAGAGGAGGCGGCAATAAGAAGTCAGTGGCCTGGAGGGGAGCGGGCAGGCGGCAGGCAGGAGGGCTCATGCAGATTACTCCAGTGGGTTTTGCTGGACTGAAGCAACGAGAGAGGGAGAGAAATGGAAGGAGGCGGTGAAAAGGGAGAAGGTGGAGACGGAGGTTAGGGAAGAAAAGATATTAAAGCCGACGAAATGAATAACTAATGATTTACGTTACGCTGGGAGTGGGTGGAATCTCTCTCTCTCTCTCTCTCTCTCTCTCTCTCTCTCTCTCTCTCTCTCTCTCTCTCTCTCTCTCTCTCTCTCGCTCTCTCTCTCTGCATGGCGAAATCACCTAGTCGCCCCTTAAAGAAAATGGGATGCAACTTCAAAGAAAACGCGACATGAATGAAAAGAGAGAGAGAGAGAGAGAGAGAGAGAGAGAGAGAGAGAGAGAGAGAGAGAGAGAGAGAGAGAGAGAGAGAGAGAGAGAGAGAGAGAGAGAGAAAGAGAGAGAGATGTTAGCAGAGAGTTATGGTAATAGGAAAGATTAGTGCGTAAGGAGAAAACGTGAACCAAGATTGTCCAAAGAAAACGGACTTATATTACCTTGATGAGGGACTATGAGAATCCTGTCCCGTCTGTCTGTCTGTCTATTCGAAAAGTGTATCAACCTACCCACCAATCTGTATGTCTATCTATTTATCTGGATAGTCTACCTGTCTGTTTTTCATGTATTGATTTGCGTCTCTCTCTCTCTCTCTCTCTCTCTCTCTCTCTCTCTCTCTCTCTCTCTCTCTCTCTCTCTCTCTCTCTCTCTCTCTCTCTCATCGATACAGTAACACCATCAAGGCAGTGAAGACAAGAGCACAGTCCCCCGCCGTCCCACACACCTCAACCCACGCGTAAGCTCGGCAACATTTGGGCCTTTGATCTTGTGTACAGTTTTAATGAAGATTCGAGCACCAAGTGAAGATTTTATCACAAGGATCTGAAGCCTATTCCCCTTGTTCTCTATTCCTTCCTCCTTCTTCTTCTTCTTCTTCTCTTTCTCCACTGTGTTCTTCCATTACCCTTTTGGTCTCCTTGTTCATGTTCCTCCGTACCTTGTGTTTCGCTCTTTTCCTTTTCTTCGTCTTCGTCTACTTTTTCTTCCTCTTCTCCTCCCCCTTTCCTCTCTTCTTCTCTCTTCTCTCATTCATGTGATCTTTCTAATCCTCTTCCCGTTCATGTTCCTTCTCTTCCTGTCCTGCTCCTCTTCCTCTTTCTCTTTCTAATCCTCCTCTGTTCCACTACTTGTTCGTCCCTCACTTTTTTACCTCCTCCTCCTCCTCCTTCTCCTCTACCTAGTTCTCTCTCTCTCTCTCTCACACCTTCAATTGTCCCTTCGCTGTTCTCTTAGCATATCTTATCTTTCTTCCTGTCTTTCTCTCCCTCTCTCTTCATAAGCCTCTCTGTCTCCCTAGTGCTATTACTCTTTCACTCCCGCCCATTAATATTCAGACGAGATGCTGAGTTTTCATGCTAAATATAACCTATGTTGTATAAGCAGCCGTGTGTGTGTGTGTGTGTGTGTGTGTGTGTGTGTGTGTGTGTGTGTGTGTGTGTGTGTGTGTGTGTGTGTGTGTGTGTGTGTGTGTGTGTGTGTGTGTGTGTGTGTGTGTGTGTGTGTGTGTGTGTGTGTGTGTGTGTGTGTGTGTGTGTGTGTGTGTGTGTGTGTGTGTGTGTGTGTGTGTGTGTGTGGTGTGTGTGTGTGTGTGTGTGTGGTGTGTGTGTGTGTGTGTGTGTGTGTGTGTGTGTGTGTGTGTGTGTGTGTGTGTGTGTGTGTGTGTGTGTGTGTGTGTGTGTGTGTGTGTGTGTGTGTGTGTGTGTGTGTGTGTGTGTGTGTGTGTGTGTGGTGTGTGTGTGTGTGTGTGGTGTGTGTGTGTGTGTGTGTGTGTGTGTGTGTGTGTGTGTGTGTGTGTGTGTGTGTGTGTGTGTGTGTGTGTGTGTGTGTGTGTGTGTGTGTGTGTGTGTGTGTGTGTGTGTGTGTGTGTGTGTGTGTGTGTGTGTGTGTGTGTGTGTGGTGTGTGTGTGTGTGTGTGTGTGTGTGTGTGTGTGTGTGTGTGTGTGTGTGTGTGTGTGTGTGTGTGTGTGTGTGTGTGTGGTGTGTGTGTGTGTGTGTGTGTGTGTGTGTGTGTGGTGTGTGTGTGTGTGTGTGTGTGTGTGTGTGTGTGTGTGTGTGTGTGTGTGTGTGTGTGTGTGTGTGTGTGTGTGTGTGTGTGTGTGTGTGTGTGTGGTGTGTGTGTGTGTGTGTGGTGTGTGTGTGTGTGTGTGTGTGTGTGTGTGTGTGTGTGTGTGTGTGTGTGTGTGTGTGTGGTGTGTGTGTGTGTGTGTGTGTGTGTGTGTGTGTGTGTGTGTGTGTGTGTGTGTGTGTGTGTGTGTGTGTGTGTGTGTGTGTGTGTGTGTGTGTGTGTGTGTGTGTGGTGTGTGTGTGTGTGTGTGTGTGTGTGTGTGTGTGTGTGTGTGTGTGTGTGTGTGTGTGTGTGTGTGTGTGTGTGTGTGTGTGTGTGTGTGTGTGTGTGTGTGTGTGTGTGTGTGTGTGTGTGTGTGTGTGTGTGTGTGTGCACCGTTATCTTTCTTGGGAAACCTCTTACGAAACTGAATGCCTCAAACACAATTTATATAAGAATTCAAATTTTCTCGTATATCATATTGTATTTCGTAACAGTATTTCACAATCGTTATTCTATCTTATCATTTTTCTTTTCTCCTAGGAATAAGAAAATTAATTCATCATAATCATCACCATCACCTCTACCGCAGCTCATCACATCCTATCATCACCTACTACTTCTCATCACACTGTTTACCATACCACCATCATCACCACTTCCACCCATCACTCTTCATAACACATCACCACCCATCACTCATCATCTACCATTACCACATATAACAGTTCAACTCCACCACCACTTATCATTCCCAGGTCACTAATGATTACTAACGATCACTCCCTCATTCCAATAACCACTCCTCACAACTCATCATAACAAACTATTACTCCCTGTCACCAACGATCACCAGTCACAGCTCCTCATCCCCTTTACCTGTTTTATTAACCCAGTACTAATGATGACAATGATAACTATAACAATAACAACAACAATCACAATACTATATATACCTGTGTTGTAAATGTCTTAAAGATGGATAGCTGAGACAAGGCGTCTGTCTACATACATACATTCACATGCATTCCCACCCATTGCCTCTAGTCCTCTTGGGGAGAAAGGACCAATCTTCACCGTACCACACTGCGTGAAGGTCAGTCTCCCACCAGTGACGTCTGTATCAGGACCCGTCAGCTGAACAAAACCTGGTTTGCCGCTGCCACATCAATTTAGATTTATCCCTTTCCCCTCACTTGATCCGATCAGTTGGTCACACCAGATGCAAAACAACTGCCCATCGAGGCCAATGACTTTTTTTTATTATTCAATCTTATTCCTTTTACCGTGTTGTTTATTATATCTACGCACTTTCATCAGCTCAATATTTAGAGTTCCAGGATGATTTGTTTTCCCCTTTTCCTCACCGTTTTGTCGCCTAGCAAGAAGAAAATACAGAGGTGGGGCTCCCCAACCACCTCTGTCCGTCTCTATCAGTCGCCTCTTACGACAACAGGGAATACGGTGACAGTATTCTTCCAACCTGACTACTGATATATGACCAGGCATAAAAATAACGATGATAATAATAATAATAATAATAATAATAATAATAATAATAATAATAATAATAATAATAATAATAATGATACTACTACTACTACTACTACTACTACTACTACTACTACAACAACAACTAATAATAATAATAATAATAATAATAATAATAATAGTTTCATGAAAAAGAAGAAAAAAAGTCCGATAACAAAAACAAAAACATAATAAAAAAAGGAAGGACGCGATAAAAGAGGAAAGACAAAGGTAGGTATTGAGAAAGAGAAAAGGTGGACAGAATCAAAGAAAAAGAAAAAGAAAAAACACAAAGCACAAGGACGAAAGAATAACATAGAAAAAGGAAAGACTGAAAATGGAAGAGAAGAAAAGACAGCGGGGAAAAAGTAAAAAAAACAAAACAAAGCGAGAAGAAAAAAAACATGAGAAAAGGAGAAAAAATTAAATTGAAATAGGATGAGGAAAAGAGAAAGAGAAAGAGAGAGAATGCTTAACCGCCTCCTACACGGCCATAGGAATGTAAAATGGAATGAAATTAATATATGCGCAGGAGGAAGTGCCGAGAAAAAGGATGAAGATATCATTTTCCTCCCTCCCCAACCTTCATCTTGGCAGACGGCTGAGCATTATGGGAACAGCGGCTCTCTCTCTCTCTCTCTCTCTCTCTCTCTCTCTCTCTCTCTCTCTCTCTCTCTCTCTCTCTCTCTGCCTTTCTTACTCTATCCTCCTTTTTCTTCCCCCATCCTTACCTGATTTCTTTTTCATTTTATCTTCTTTTTCATCGCACTTCTCTTTCTTGCCTTATTTTTTTTATTCTTTCCATTTTTACAACTATCCAACTCCTTTATACCTGCCTCTCTCTCTCTCTCTCTCTCTCTCTCTCTCTCTCTCTCTCTCTCTCTCTCTCTCTCTCTCTCTCTCTCTCTCTCTCTCTCTCTCTCTCTCTCTCTCTCTCTCTCTCTCTCTCTCTCTCTCTCTCTCTCCTTTCCCCGAGAATTCCACACTTTTATCTTTTCACTCGCACTTCCTCTCTCCCTCCTTCCTTCCTTCCTTCCTTTGTCTCCTCAACACACTGCCTTAGGGTAATGCCTCTTCTGTCTTGAGCACCACTACATGAGAGGAAGGGCGCACGCACACCCTCGTCTGTACACACACACCTGCACGCACACACACACACACACACGCATATGGATACACACATACTCTCTCTGTCTCTCTCTCTCTCTCTCTCTCTCTCTCTCTCTCTCTCTCTCTCTCTCTCTCTCTCTCTCTCTCTCTCTCTCTCTCTCTCTCTCTCTCTCTCTCTCCCCTTCCTTCCTTATTAGGCCTCACTAATATGTGTGGAATGTACTGCCATACTTGTTAACTTTACTAAGCCACTTATGTACCCTCTTCATTCCCTCTTCCTCCTCCTCTTATCCTTCTCCTCGTACTCCATCTTCTCTTTCCCTTCCTTTTGTTCTTCCATTTCTTTCTTTCTTAATTTACTTACTTAATTTTCTTCCTAGCTTCATAATTATCATCCTTTAATATAATTGTTTTTTTCAGCCCTGCCCTCATGTTAATAGTAATCATCTGTAGGAGAAATGAAATTAAATAATCCCCTGAACTAGGTAACTCTAGACCATATAGTTCTGCTAGGGTTAACGTGAAGGAGCTAACACTCTCACCAAGAAGCTGCCGTGAGCCAGGATCGAAATTGCAACCTATGGGCTACGAGCAGAGCACTTTACCATACAGCCACCCGCAGGTAACCTCTATGTAACCAACTTTGTCTGCTATTCTCATTTTCCTATGCATGTCCCTCTTGTATCTCCTTCACATTAATGCATGGGAAAGTTCTGCTCCTCCTCACACCCTCTGATCAACACGTCCTTTTAAAATGTCACTCCCACAGTTGGTAATCATTATGCATGTCGACAATCAACATTAAAACACACACACACACACACACACACACACACACACACACACACACACACACACACACACACACACACACACACACACACACACACACACACACACACACACACACACACACACACACACACACCACATTATCAATTAACGTCACCAAGACATACATCCCCTTAAGAAACAAAGCACGTCCAGGTGAGTGATCAGGTGATTACTAATGGACTCGACAACCACAGGTAAAAGTGCGAAAATTATGGTCCCTTCAAGGTTTCCACCAATAATTATTAGGGAGGTAAACCTAATTATGTTAATCTCGTTATGAGCAGGAGTGAATGGTGGTGGTGGTGGTGGGGTGTGTGCATGTGTGTGTGTGTGTGTGTGTGTGTGTGTGTGTGTGTGTGTGTGTGTGTGTGTGTGTGTGTGTGTGTGTGTGTGTGTGTGTGTGTGTGTGTGTGTGTGTGTGTATGTGTGTGTGTGTATGTGTGTGTGTGTGTGTGCGTGCGTGCGTGTGTGCGTGTGTGTGTGCGTGGTGTGCGTGTGTGTGGTGTGTGCGTGTGTGGTGTGTGCGTGTGCGCGTGTGTGCGTGTGCGTGTGCGTGTGTGCGTGTGTGTGCGTGTGTGCGTGTGTGTGTGTGTGTGTGTGAGATATTCTTAATAAATTAAGGTATTTTCAGGCTTACCGAGAATAGTTTCATTGCTAAAAAAACGTAATAATTCTGTTAATTTCGACTTTTCTTAGCATTTTTTGGTATTTTGCTAACATTATCTGTAATATCTAACCTTCTTTGTCCTTCCTGTTTTCATTTGAGATGTCGCGTAAAACTTTATTCCTGAGTAAAACTAAATTCACTTTTTTTCCCAGAAACTTGGAATTGGATGAGCAGTTTTTTCCCAGAAATATCTCTTATTTCCCCTAATAACTAACTTGCAATGTAAAAACGAAGTAGCTTTTTACAGCCTTTTTCACCTTTGATACTGGAGAGTATTATTATTATCATGAATTTCTGCAAATGTTCCCATAAGATGTTCCTCGCCGTATATATTGGTGTCACACGTGTCTGTCAGGAAGGCTTCTTTCTCTACCTCACCTCGGGTCACTGTCCTTTCCTTTGTTTCTGACTAACATTGTTTTCTGGTCGATGTATTGCTTCCCCGAAAGAAAACTAGTTAATCTTTCAAGCGAGTAATATTGACACGACGAAATAAATATGCGAGATTCAACTCAATTCTCCACTAGCTATCTTTTATTCGCACACCAATACTCCATCCGTGTTCTACAGTGTATCCACCCTCACGCCACACCATCCCTATACATTTATAAGTCGCTTGTCAGTTGTTCCTATCACACACACACACACACACACACACACACAGAAAAAAAAACATTCTCTTCTTCGGCAGATAGAGAAGTTTCATTTCACGCTTCGCTGCTATTTTTTGCTAAGAGGAACACAGCAGTTCTCATCTCTTATTCAGATGAATGGAGACAGGCCAAGCACAGGGAGAGAGAAAAGTCGGCGAAGAAAAAAAAAAGCTTGCTATGCCCACTCCACAAAGGGGAGAAAAAGTTACCGCTCTACTAATGAAAAAAAGTTCGCCCCAATACTCAGTTTTAGGGGCGACGTGCTTCAGGCCACTGCGATATTCTTCTGGCAAAGGGAGGAAAAACATATATGAAAGTAAATTCCATCTTTTATCATGGAAAGAACTCGAGAGGAAATTACAGGTTTCCTCTTGAAGCAGCGTTCCTCTCCCGGCACCAACACGAAAAGAAATGACGAGAAAATCAAAATAGAATGAAATAGAGCGAGGCCACCTAAGGGAGAGAGGCAGGCAGGTATCACGTGTACTGTGCAGCTAATTAAGGTCGAGGGAAGGAAGAGAGCGATGTCAAAGTGAACCCGAGATGAGGCAGGTGTGTGCGCGTGAGTGTGTGAGTGAGTGAGAGTGTGAGTGTGAGTGTGTGAGTGAGAGTGTGAGTGTGAGTGTGAGTGTGAGTGTGAGTGTGAGTGTGAGTGTGAGTGTGAGTGTGTGTGTGTGTGTGTGTGTGTGTGTGTGTGTGTGTGTGTGTGTGTGTGTGTGTGTGTGTGTGTGTGTGTGTGTCCAAAAGAGAATAGAATAAAGCAATGAAGAAAAAAAAAAAATAGTCATCCTCATCCCACTTTAATTCCCTTTATTATGAAAAGGATTAGTACAGAAAAAAAATAATCCTACGGGAAATAAATATTCTTAAAATAAAAGCAACAAAATACACTAAATCCGAAAAAAAAACTATGCCAACATTATTAAAAAATTAAGCCATATAAAACTCCTATAATTCCCGAGGCTTAACATGTAATAGGAGCCTCAGGGTTTATTGGGTCTTTGGAAACCGTGAAACATGACTGAAAAAAAAAAAAGGCATGTTCTACCAGCAAAGAAATCGAATGAAAATGTACGTCTGGATTCTGTAATACTGGAAAGAGAGAAAGAGAGAGAAAGAGAGAAAGAGAGAGAAAGAGAGAGAGAGAGAATGGAACGTAGGTAGGAGGAAAGGCAAAATTTTATCATATAGTCGCCATTCCGATCCGGGAGGTGCCTTGGGGAGAGGGGGAAGGGGAAAGGTCAGAGGGTTGTGGAAGGGAAAGGGGGAGGGGCGGTGGAAAGGTCGGAGGACTATATTTATGTATCAAGGCAACGCTCTTGTCATTTTTCTTATTCTTTTATCCTCTGACATGGTTAGTGAGAATTCTATATTTTGCCAGTGTTTGTTTGTCTATCTGTATGTATGTGTGTCGTCTGTGTGTTTGATTCTACGTGCTGTTGTGTATTTTCTCTTTCGTTTCTTCTTTCTCTCTTTCTCTCTCTCTATCTCTCTCTCTCTCTTTTTCCAGTATTACAGAATCCAGACGTATATTTTCTCTCTCATTTTGTCTTCCTCCTCTTCCTTTTCCTAGCAACTCCTCCTCCTTTTCCTCCTCCAACTCTTCTCCCTTCTCCTCTAAGCTTAATATTGAAGAGCAAAAATCCTTCAATAAAGACCTCAAGCTTCTTCTAACTGCAGGTGTTGCCATGCAGGTGGAGAAAATTTGTCTACCCTATCATGAAGGGTCTCGGTGCCCTCCTTGCTGAACTCCACTGTCTTGATCGATGCGGAGTTTTATTTTCCATCAGAATGCGCTACTTTTTGACGCATCACTCGATCAAATTGTCAAAGTAGACCAGATATTAAACAGTCTGATACCAAAGTAACGTGACCGGTTGAAACTTAAACCCGGAATATCAAACAACT
>JAPQNM010000045.1:20004293-20009293 GCA_029783475.1 Metacarcinus magister
GAGTTGCCAGTCTCAATTTCACGGAAGTGTTAACGACACCATCAGAGTGACATTAATACCACACACACGAGGCAATATCTCCTTTAAAGGGTCATAACCTCACCACAATACGATGACCAATAAATTCAACCAACATTACGTAATTTAGAGACATGCTTCCCGCGCCTCATCCTAAAAAGAACAGCAAGACAGACACTCCCCGACCCATCCCGGACACACAGGTTCTGGTTCGGCAGCCGCACGTGCGTCCCTCGTTCCCTCATTACCATCAGGGACTTACATACCCCGCGGCAATCGGCACGGCGCAGACAATGGCGCCCCACGTGCTTCTCCCCTGCTGGCAGACACAAGTCATTAACACACACAACAGTCCCGACAAGTAGCACCCGAAAAGTCCCACAACCCCAAGGCGATCCAGACAACCACACGCACGGAGGCCATGGCTGGGAGTAGAAGGACTTGGTGAGGGGACAGGAGTGGACATGTATGTTTGGTTGAATCACATTTCCCTACAAGCCCTGCTCTATCTGAATTAGTTTTACCATCTTTCTGTACGTGTGTGTGTGTGTGTGTGTGTGTGTGTGTGTGTGTGTGTGTGTGTGTGTGTGTGTGTGTGTGTGTGTGTGTGTGTGTGTGTGTGTGTGTGTGTGTGTGTTTAATATTATGTTCCACTTGACTCCCTGCCACCAATTACATTTATAAATTCCTCCAGTGTTACGCTGAAGTTTTTTTAAATCGCGTCTGTTTCAAATTTGCTTCGTTCTGTCTCCTCCGATCCCTCAGTGCCAGCTTGTGTATTGACGTGTCCTATACATATGGTCACTCTTAGGGAAACATTATATAATCCTCACTATATTTCTGATCATGTTAGGATGCTACTGCAACATACTAACATCGTCAAAAAAAAGTTATATATCTCTCATGGTGCATCAGATTATCACTGGTCAGGTAAGAGAGCCTGCGCAGGTTGACAACACAGTTTGAACAGACAACACTGCAGTATCATCATGTCGTTCAGTGACACCTAATTTTGTTGGGATGAAAGAAAGACATCGGTTACAGTGTCAGTAGTAATGACATTGCGTTAGTTCAAGTCAACCTAGGATAAGGCTTTGTGTCCATGGGCGTCTATTTCTATTTTTTTTCCTGTTGCTGAATGTTTTAATATCATTTGCATGTTATCTGTTCACCCTACCTGTAACTTTCGAACTTTGGACTTGTGAAGCACGTGAAGGGTGAGGTAAACTTTGAAGAGAAGCACACCCAGAACACTAATAATAATAATAATATAATAATAATAATAATAATAATAATAATAATAATAATAATAATAATAATAATAATAAATTAATTAATAGATAAGTCCCACCCTCAGTGTCGCCAATACTGCAAACCTTCATTCTGGTTCGTGAGGTCATTACTTTTATCCTTGTTCTCATTAATAATACCAACCCTGCCACTTCCCATCTATCTCACCTTATTACTTCCAGCTTTCCACGCCCTCGGCACCCCCCACGCCCTCCCTCCCGCCCCTCTCTACACCCTTATAATCACACGTCGATACTGATTAATCTGTGACCTCAGAGGGAATGAGGGAGGAGGGCAAACAATGGCCGGTGATCAAGGTGGAGGAAGCGCACGCTCTCTCTCTCTCTCTCTCTCTCTCTCTCTCTCTCTCTCTCTCTCTCTCTCTCTCTCTCTCTCTCCTAATAATGATGAGAGGGAGGGAGGAAAGTTTCAAATTAAGGGAAGATTCCTGATAAGGTGACACGTCAAGAAAAGTTGCCGGCGGAGAAAATGGAGGAATGGGAGGTATTGTTTCCTTCGTCGGGAGAGAGAAAGGGAATAAGAGAAGGAGCGAGAGAGGGAGAAAGTGGATACAAAAACTAAGGGGAAAAAAGGATGGAGGAAACCTGAATGAGTGAAAGAATAGCTGGGGAACATTATAACAAGGAAAAAATATTCAACATAAAGAAGGAAATTAAAAAGAGAGAAAGAGGAGAGAGAGAAAAAATAATACAGGAAAAAATGAGCGACAGTGGTAACGTGTTTTGTAAAGTGAGGGAAAAAACGACTTCTCATTTCCTTCGTGGATTTTGCTCTTACTTTTTTTTCTTCTTCTATTCTCACAGTAACGAGACATACCAACCACGTGAATGTTACACACCTTACACCCCAATGCTTTCCACTTCCAATTCCACACTGACTCTCCCCTCCACTCCCGTCCCTCTCCCCGTCCTAGCAAGACAAAGCCAACGAACGCTACCAACACTTACACCTCGCTAAACCCCCAGCCACTACACCCCCTTCGTTTCACATCCCCAGTACCCTCCCTTCTGCAGTTACACCCCAACGAGGCTGCTTCATCCCCCCGCCACGTCCTCACTACACCTTCTGCATTACACTCTGTCTATTGTTACTCCGCCACACCTCCGCCAGACCCTCACCTCATTAAATATGCTTATCTTCCTCGACAACTCAAATCAAGGAAACGACAAAATATTATTCCTACTTCCACTGTTGTTTCTCACGCGTTACCTAATACACTTTCATGTCAGATTTGTCCTCCAGGAAACACGGTTTAAATAAATAAAGATAAAAGAAAGGACCCGCATTTAGTAAAATTCCATCAGGAGATGCTGATTTTCGAGCAAAGTTTGGATGACTGAAATCTTCTTGGCTATACAGAGAAAGCTTATTCACAAGGTCCAGAGACAGGGATAAAGGATATACGGCAACGAACTCAATGGTAAAACAACTTTCTTCAGTATTGTGCCTGAGTGTGAATTCTACCCAATAAGAAGAAAGTCAACGTAAGCCTTTGTTTTTCTTTTTTTCTTTTTCTTTTACAGTGAATGCCAACATGCACCTACATATACAGATGCTGGTGACTGTGCTGCTGGGAATGTTGTGCTGGCGGTGACACATACTTTGTAAGGTACCATCATTCCACATGAGTCAGTCACATTCAGAACAAAGGTTAATGAGTGACAGGTAACAAACAGACTAACTCACACAGATCGTCTCCTTCTAAGCTATAATCTTACGGAATTTTAAATAAATTTATCGAATTTGTCGAGCTTTTTCTTTCCAATCAACGGTGATTTCAGCTTCTTTACTGAAAACTGAATATTCATTACAAAACTATATGATTCATAAACCAGGAAAATATCTTCAGACTTTAAATAATTTCGAAAATAATGTAAGATTTCAACAACTACATAGTGAATTTTGCACGAGGTGTAATCGTTATCACCTTTACTTTTTTCGTATACAAATATGAGCGTCAATGCTTTTAGGAACGATCAACAAAAACAAAAAAAATCAAAAGCACATTGCGATTGTTCTCCCATCCATTGGACTCCGAGGGCCAGGCCTTGTGGGAGCCATGCCGGGCCTGTGATGATGCGTTTCGCTTACACGCGCCTTGAAACACATGCCATGAAAACATTCACAGAGTATATGTTTTCACTTCTCCGGACAGCCTGCCAGCCTGCCAGCCTGCTGGGTCCCCTTTAACCATGATCCTTTTAGTGCCATTTCCACCACCCTCACGGGCCTTGCTGACCACCCAACAGGGAGATCCGCCTCGGCTGTCACCAGTCGCTCCAGCCCTGTGATCCTCACGCACATGATTCTTTGTTACGGAGATTGAAAACAGTCTCACACCTACATAACGAAGCCGTTGTACATGTATTGCTGCTATCAAGGTATTTTCATCCTTCACTTTCCATGTCTTTCAGTATTCGCGGAAGCTGTTTCAGCAAGTGTGAACTGTTATGCTCTTGCTATATTCTAACTCTAGGTTGGCGTTTACGTTTTCGTAAAAATATATTAATTTTATTCTGAAAAAAGAATATGCATGTAATCATATTTAGACACATACATTGGTATACAAATTCATAGACAAGTGGAAACAGATGGGTAAGAATACAAATGGATACACAATCAAAGACAGCTTGTGAGTAGCTGACTTGTCAGACAGACACATTTGAAAAAAAATTTAAACATTTAATAGTAGATTTTTAACAAAACATATAATACTATATTTTCATCATTGAATGCTAGCTTATACAATTAGATAGACAAAGTCAGACAGCTAAACACAGACACACATACAGACAGATAAATATATCTATACATTGATAAATGGACAAATAGATAAATAAATAGAAAATTTTACACAGATTAATAGACAGACATACAGGATATGAGAGAACACGGACATACATAACAGCAGATGGCAATATACCTCAAGCACTACATAGCAAGCAACCTTTATGACTAACAAACATTTACTAACTTTAGGGAAAAACTCTTTACCAGTTTGCCCTCTATTCCCCCTTCCCCCCACTGCTGCCTGCACCTGAAGACTGTCTCCAGAGGGGAGTATCAGTGCTCCTCCAAGTATTCAGGAATTGTTTTATAATATTTTTCATTTTCGTTTTCCTTTTGGGTGTCAAGTGAATGTAATTGTTTGATATTTGTATTCATCACCGTCTCTACTTTTCATCTATAGAGGTGAAGTGTAGCCCTCCCTCCTGTAAGCTGTTCCGTTAAGTTCACGGTAATAGTGAGTCCTTCCACACAATCAATTGAAAAACAAGGTTATTGTGACATGCATGTGCAGCATTGAGAGTGGGTTCAGTCACAAAAAAATACGGATGGGATGAAAATATTCTTCTCAACACGAAGCTATCAAGGGCTTGGGCTGAACATCTAAGCTTACAAGAATTCTTACAAGCCGACCATCGAGAACCTCTATGAATAAGCCTACAGGTGCAGCAAAACATGATATAAAAAAATAGTTTTTCAATCGTTGCTGAAAACTATTTTTATGGATCTCGGCTTTTTTTTATCTCGTCACTCAATACCATTCCCGTAATTGCATTTCTGGGAAATTCGTTTCCTATCAAAGTCAGCATCAGGCACTCAGCAAACTTTCATCACTCATTTCAATATATGAACAGCAATATCTTTTTCCTCACTCACGACGATAC
>JAPQNM010000045.1:20014293-20029293 GCA_029783475.1 Metacarcinus magister
TCTTATTGCTGAGTTCAAAGCATGACGCCCAAGGGACTATAACACATAACATCAAAACAGAGTAATGAAGTCCATTAGTCCATCAGTCATTAAAACACAAACAGATTTTGGCCAAGTAGCTTATCAGTACAAGCGTAATGGAATATTGAAAGGTAATAAATAAAGGTTCATAGTTGATATAATGGGAACGTGACTTCCTCGTAACCTGTTACTCCAACAGGTGCATTAACAGACCCTAAGCAGCAGACTTTAGATACATTATGAACACTAATATCATTACTACTTCTACTACTACTACTACTACTACTACTACTACTACTACTACTACTACTACTACTACTACTACTACTGCTACTACTACTACTACTACTACAACTACTATTACTACGACTTCTGCTGATAATTATAATCATTCGGAAAATGCAGCATGAGTCTCTCTCTCTCTCTCTCTCTCTCTCTCTCTCTCTCTCTCTCTCTCTCTCTCTCTCTCTCTCTCTCTCTCTCTCTCTCTCTATCTATCTATCTCTCATATCATTAATTCACAGCCTACAACTGCCGGATGTTCAGCACACAGAAATGACTGACTCGGAATGTTGGGGTCAGGCTTCCAAGGAGACCTCAGTGCAAATAATTTAAAAATGAACTTACATGTTACTCCGTCCTGCCCTCCACCCTTGGATTACGACGGTGAAAATAGAGCAACGAGATCCAGCATGAGCCGTGACTTCGAGGATGGATTGATTGATTTAATCTTCGCAGCAACACAAAAGCTGAGGGCATATAGCGTAGAGGGCCATGACAAACGCTACCATCATAAAACTCTCTCATAAAATTCAGCTTGTGTTACTACAAGCTGAGCCGACTATAAGCGTCCCATAACAACCTAACAGTGCACAAACAAACACGTACACACATACATACATACTTACATATACTCACACATTCACATACACACATATATAAGCACATACATACAAACCATAACCTAAGGAGATCAATCATTTCCTATTCATAGACGTCGATGGTGAAGTTGCCAGACAAAGCTGGCACACAAATGATTAAGTAACAAGCGACTCATTCCCGCCGCGCTGTACCAGTTCTTGCCACGCAGTATCCAGTTATTTCGTAATGGCGCCTTTTGTATCTATTATTTTCTTACATATTTAAATTTAATTATATCAAAACATCATCACGCTGCTGTTGTGAAATATTTATTGTTATTCAACTATGTATGTAAATTATGTTTTATGTCATTTATGTTTCAGTAAATTAATTTGAGGCTTGTAGAGAAAAAAAAAAACCTTTTTCATGGGAATTCTAAAAATACTAACAGGATGAAGTCCCAAAGCCATTGTATAAGCTACGCTTACAGGAAGGAAGACGACGTGGGAGAAAATGTCACACATAAGAATGCGCAACAAGTCCAGGTGTGCTGTTACTAAATGGAAGTTATTTTTATGTGTAAGAAACCTAACAAGTACTCATTAATGACTTATGTAATGGTTCTTATTTTCGGCGGACAAAAAAATAATGGGAAAAAGATTCTGAGAATAGACATTAAAAAGATGTATGAAAAACCTTAGGGATACATATTCTATTTTGAGAGTCTGCGTTTCATTCAATGCTAGCATGTCAAAAAGATTACTTACAATATATATATATATATATATATATATATATATATATATATATATATATATATATATATATATATATATATATAAGTTTTTTCATGTATAGAAGTTTCCGGTGTCACTAGATATTAGTTTTCATCAAAGTTACTTCTTCAAACCAAAATCGTATGTTTTCTGAAGTTGCTCTAGTAGACGTATTAAGTAAACTGACCGTTTCTAGAAATCGAAAAGTTACTGAAGTGTTTCGCTGCCACTCTGACGGCCCAGTGAGGCCTGCGTTCTGAATCTCAATAAGCAGAGGCAGCCAACACTTGTCTCGACATAGCCATCCAGAGCCGTCCAAGTGAGCTTCTATGGCAACTCCTAGGAGTGACTTGTCGCCCTGAGTCCAGGAGTCCATGAATAACTAAATGGTAGCTCAAAGTTCAAGGACATGGAGATGAGTGCCACAGATAAAGCGTCACTAAGCTGGCATATACTCGCCCACCTCAGTTTTCTATCATAAAAAAACCCACAATATTTACCTTCAGCTGAAGAAAAAAAAAATCATAAAAAAAATCTAGCATGGATTACTTGAATGTATACTTCACCTCAATGAAGGCAGTACATAACATGTGACCGTCATGAAAAGTGTAAATGAAGCAGACTGAAAATAGGCCTTTACTAAATTCTTTGAAAAAAATATCAACATACATAAAGGAATAAAGGAGTGCGTTCATCTACATAGCCAGTTTTCGGGGAAATCTATAATCTTGCCGATATTCTGGACATAAGAATTCTCTTACTCTGTTTATAGAGAAAAATATCACGTTTCCTTCCGCTGGGGATCACGGGAGGGTCGGAGGGTCGGAGGGGTGGCAGGGTGGGAGGGGGCGGACTCACCGGGCAAGACTCCAGGCCAAGGATTTTTATGAAGAGAGCGGCCTTGACCTTCCATGGTTTCAGGTCAAAACTGTTACTCAAACGCTGAAGGAGATGTAAATCAAGCCTTTACAAAACATCCAATATGGAAAGTGATACATTTATATATCTTTCACAACGTATTTCAAGGAGTCTGAAATGTTTTCTTCCTGACATTCCCTTGAAGGTGACTCAGTTAATTGGTCTGTTCTCATGTGCGTCCAGGCTGCGGCAAGGCGACACACCCTCCATGACACAACTACAATATGACCTTGACATTTGATGCCTCAAGCTGCCTTGGTTTACATACACTTACATAGACATGATGATATCAAGCCACTGTATTCTGACTTGAGAATACCACCAAGCGTCACGGCGGAAGAAAAAGATGACCTTCTCGTCACATGCAAATTGCATATTGCAATGATTACAAAAACTACATGAGAATATCATGGAACGAACTCACTCCATTCATACTCATCGAAGAGCATAAATGCAATTCAGAGTTAAAAATTGCATTGAAAAAGTATAATACAATACATTAAACTTCAACTGTGGAACACTGTATAGTTAAGAAAAAATACGTTTTTAAACACAATAGAGTGTAACATTGAAATGGCAGGATGTCGACGGCCGTGTTTTTTTTGTAAAAACTTTACTACTCGTACTCAGTGCAAATGTCATTGTTAAAAAATGTAAACACCGAGTCATACAACTTGCTGCAGAGGTTCCCAGCGTGTAGCCAACGATGACTTTGTTTCTTTTGTACTGGTCAGAGGTGGACGTGGACAAGACCAAGATGGTCACACCACACTGCTCGTGATGGCTCAGAGTGGCGTCAATAGCACACAACGAAATATTTAGGTGAGGAGTCATTGTGGAATATGATGATTATTTATCACCATTTCATCACATAAGCAAAACCGACACGAAACTATTGAATACATGTTCATATCATTAACAAAAAATAATTCATATATGACAAAAAATTAATTGGGCAGATTGGGCATCTGCACAGGGAATATTTTTTTTACGGCAGCGAAACAAAACACTGACACTATGTCAATAGAAACAATCAAAACATGTGACTGATAGATCTATTGAACAAGTTAATGGGTAAAAATTCCCATTGGCAATCAGCTGCAGGAGAAGATACGATATTCTTGCGGAACGCAAAAGATGTGTTTCAAATGTCATAACCAAAGAAGTTAAATATTCCCTGCAAACAGAGGAATAGACATTTATTCATTCATTAGGTTAAGAATGTTAGGATAATTATGCAGCGCCACATCCCGACAACGTGTGTTTATGAGGCTAGAAAAAAGTCAAGGCAACTACAAAAATTCAAGAGAATATTTTTTTCGTCAAAACCAAATTACGAGACGCAAGAAAGCTTCCAAAAGTGCAGAAAGGAGAGAGTTAATTAATTCCATCACTCAGAAAAAACGCACAAGAGGACAGATTAAAGTTACATAATTTTCATTTAATTGCAAAGAAAGACGAAAGAGACATCTTAATGCAGAATTTCTGAGCCTGTAAAATGTATTTGACCAAAGAAAACGCAACATTTCTTTTCTGGACTAAACCGCAAAACATTCCTGAATTTTTCACGCTAAGAAATATACATGAAAAAAATGTTCAGCCTTACACTTAAGATATATTAAAATATATACATAATTGATATACCACATCAATCAACAAAGAACAACATGAAACCTATACATGCTTGATAACACGTTCAATACACGACAATTAATATTAAATTCAATTGCGCATTCGTAAAGGAGGATGCCATCTCAGTCCTGTGAAATTAATCATGGATGATCCACCAACCAATCTCACTGGATAGTTAATTCACTTGGCGAGCGTCAGGAACCAGTTAAGTATTCCATCACATTCTCTACAGTCTTTTTTTACCCTCTCTCTCTTTCATGATCCTTACCTCTTCTAATAGACTTTTTTTTATACAGACATGAATGATTAATTTCTTACTTTGTCATGTTCTTTACGTATTTATGAACAAGTTACATGATCAAAGTCTCAGACGAATGGTACAATTACTTTTTTTTCTCAATTACCATGTTCATTCTTTTGCTTTTCGTATCATTCCTTCTCTTAATCATCCTCACCCTTTTATCGTATTCCTCTTCCTCTTTATCTTCCTCTTCTCTTTCCTTCTCTTCCACCTCTTCTCTTAACACTTTTTTTTAACCCTTTGGGAGGAGAAGAGGAAAGTCGATCTGATGCAATAGTAAATCATGAAGGACAAATAAAAACCTGTAAATTGAAGGTTCATTAGTTATCCCCAACACTGTCTTATAACCTCGTGATAACCCACCTGATGCACCACAACACACTAAGGAGTTCTCAAAGGGAAAGTAAAAGTTATCATTAAGAAGCGTGTAATTGACTTCCCCTGATTCATTAATGTAACTTTTGTATTATTATTTTTCTAGTTTCCAGCATTCGTAACTCAGCGCTAAACTGCAATATCCCATGTGTTTGATGAGGTTAAAATGGATGTTATTATGGGATACAAAATATAGCCAACGTTTTCATGAATATATGTAATAGTAGATTAATAATGATGAATGCATAGCTGAAAAATAAATCTCCATATATGAATAAAAAATCTAATAATAGTTACAATGAGGATGATGTTGATGTTGTTGTTGATGATATAAATAAAATCAATAATAATAATAGTAATAATAATAAAAAAGAAGAAGAAAGAAGAATAGTAAAAGACAGTAAAACTCTCTCAAACACACACACACACACACACACACACACACACACACACACACACACACACACACACACACACACACACACACACACACACACACACACACACCACCACCATCACCTCCGCTGCAAACAAAGCTCGGTATGCAAGTTATGAATATTCAACACTGGTATGAAAAATGCATATATACTTCCCCGCTAACTTCATATTTGGGTTTGAGCAATTAAGTGGAGCCGCGTTTAATTATACATATACGTAGATCCTAGAATATTCGGTGTCTGGTTAATTTAAATATTATACAAGATATATTAAGATAAGAATACTATATTGCAGCTATTTTTTTTTCTATCTATTTATCTATTTTTCTGAGTATGTGTGTGTATTTTTAAATTAACAAAATATTTCACACATAATATTTCCAAATGATCATATTGTATTATAAGAACACACATACACACACACACACACACACACACACACACACACACACACACACACACACACACACACACACACACACACACACACACACACACACACACACACACACACAGAGTATCACTATCAAAGCACAATTATTGTCACGTATTTTCACCATAGCTTGAAATTTTAAAAAGAAAACAGCGAACTAGAAAATAAATCCAAAGAGAAAATAGGCAATGGGACGAAGATAAAACTTGTGCGGAAGCTTCTTACGAGGAGGAAGGAAGAAAGTGAGGAGCTGCCACTCTTATCAATATTTTCCCAGCAGAATTAAGTTACCAGCGGATGGGAAGAAAATAGGAACTTGGTGAGAAAAATTAAGTCATACACATCATCAGAAAAGTTACAACAGAAAAAGTTCTATAATGACCTTGAAAATACCATCAAATTTGCTTGAGATAGAGAGAGAAAAGAGATAGATAGATAGATAGGTAGATAGATAGATAGATAGATAGATAGATAGATAGATAGATAGATAGATAGATAGATAGATAGATAGATAGATAGATAGATAGATAGATAGAGAGAGAGAGAGAGAGAGAGAGAGAGAGAGAGAGAGAGAGAGAGAGAGAGAGAGAGAGAGAGAGAGAGAGAGAGAGAGAGAGAGAGAGAGAGAGAGAGAGAGAGAGAGAGAGAGAGAGAGAGAGAGAGAGAGAGAGAGAGAGAGAAATGAAGGACAATGAACTCCAAGACTTTAAATTAAATGTGGAAGTGATTAGGGAAGAAGAATGAAAAATAATGGAACAAGGTGATCAAAGCTTCTTTAGAGGCCTTCACACACACACACACACACACACACACACACACACACACACACACACACACACACACACACACACACACACACACACACACACACACACACACATACACACACACACACACACATACACATACAACACACATTCACACACACACACACGGATATCTCCCCATACACACACACACACACACACACACACAGACACACAGACACACAGACACAGACACAGACACACACACACACACACACACACACACACACACACACACACACACACACACACACACACACACACACACATATGAGGAAGAAGAGGCCACTTAGCAATTTGCATACAAAGGACAATGTTAGAAGAGTCCCCGGTGAAATATGGCTGAAAACGTGTGAAATATGTGTGTCCTTGCGAAAGGACCGGAATTTTACTGGCATTAAAGAGAAAGAGAGAAAGAGAGAAAGAGAGAGAGAGAGAGAGAGAGAGAGAGAGAGAGAGAGAGAGAGAGAGAGAGAGAGAGAGAGAGAGAGAGAGAGAGAGAGAGAGAGAGAGAGAAAAAAAAAAATAGCGAGAATGTGTGCGTGTGTGTGTGTGTGTGTGTGTGTGTGTGTGTGTGTGTGTGTGTGTGTGTGTGTGTGTGTGTGTGTGTGTGTGTGTGTGTGTGTGTACTGCGCGACACACTTTGCCTCTTTGCTAATTAAAAATGCTCAAATCGATGGTCCCAATCATACTTACGAAATACAATTATTGCCATCCTTTTGTCACAGAGAGAACGAGAGAGAGAGAGAGAGAGAGAGAGAGAGAGAGAGAGAGAGAGAGAGAGAGAGAGAGAGAGAGAGAGAGAGAGAGAGAGAGAGAGAGAGAGAGAGAGAATAGGAAAACAAGTAAGAGTAGGAAATAAATACATTTAGATATATATTTACGGTAGAATTTGAAAGTTACGATTCTCTCTCTCTCTCTCTCTCTCTCTCTCTCTCTCTCTCTCTCTCTCTCTCTCTCTCTCTCTCTCTCTCTCTCTCTCTCTCTCTCTCTCTCTCTAAGACACACACACCCACCATATACACCTGCTTTCCTCCCCTTCCTTTAAAGCAACCAAAGCAACTAAAGTTACCAACACCTTCCTTGCACACACTCCCCTCATCTCCTCACACATCCTGCCCTCACCTAAAGCCCCTCAGCCCCACCTTCAGCCCCGCAGTCCCACCTTCAGCCCACCAGCACTCACAACTCAGCCTCCCCCCCACCCACCAGGAACCTCATTTTTCCAACACTATTCCAGCTCCTAAGATGATTCAATTCTCAGTCAATGTAAACAAGTAGAAGAAGGAGAAGGAGAAGAAGAAAAAAAGAGAAGGAGGAGGAGAAGGAGAAAGAGGAAGAGGAGGAGGAAGAGGAAGAGGAGGAAAAGGAAGTGGAGGAGGAAGAAGAGGACGAGGAGGACGAAGAGGAAGAGGAAGAGAAGGAGAAGGACAGTAAGATGAAAACAAAGTCGTGATAAAAAGAAGTATGAAGACCATGACAAAGAGACATACGAGAGAAAAATAGTTTGGAAAATCATTATGAATATTGAAAAGATGAAAACTCAAGTCATCCTAAACTTTGGTCAACTTTGTCATGCTTATTCATTCTTCACCTTTTTTTTCTTAAATGATGCAGAGAAAAAAGTAAATGTTCTTTCAGCATTAAAAAAAATAGAAATGTTCATGAAATCACCTTCTGAATTGATAACATAATAAAAGTTGTCTCTACTGACGGTTTTTCCAAATACTGTGTTATCATTCATCATCGATATTACCAAAATGTTTAATATTCCTTTTTATAAAGATTAATACCTTGGAATATTATGGTAAATTAAGTAACGTTATTGATTTTATAGTCAACGGTTCTATTTCTTAGGGCATAAACCAACCACATACACGCACGCACGCGCACACACACCCACACAGACACACACACACAGAGGCTCAGACAGCATACCAATTAGATATACGCAGATCCAAACAGACTGTGAAAGACAGACTAACCCCAAAAGGGCGACATAGATGCCAGGGGACCAGGTTGGTGCAGGAGGGAGGGAGGGAGGCTGTGTCGACGTGCGGCTGGACGGGCTAGAGTCGCCCCATCGGTCATTTACATACGATAGAAACCAGCGGAAGAGCGACTGTGTGTTGGCTCGGGGAAAGCAGTATGACCTTAATTGGATGGCGGGGTGCAAGCGCCTCCAGGGCTGAGTATAGAGCGTGTGGGCGGGAGAGTAGTGTGTGGAAGTGCAGACGGGCGGAGCAAACACAGACCGATAGTTATGGTGGAATATATATATTTATGATCGTGTCATGGAGATGAATGGACACACACACACACAAGCGGGGAGGAGGGAGGTACGTGACTGGCTTGCCTCCACCTGGCACTAAGGCTGTGGGAGGCCTGGTTCCACTCTCCACACAAGTTCGAGGGTTTGTATCACGGGACTGAGCATTTCATCTCTGTTTTAACACTGCAACTACGCTTCATTTTATTTTATTTATTATTATTTTATGTTTTGGTGTGTGTGTGTGTGTGTGTGTGTGTGTGTGTGTGTGTGTGTGTGTGTGTGTGTGTGTGTGTGTGTGTGTGTGTGTGTGTGTGTGTGTGTGTGTGAAAAGGGCACAATTTCAAGCGCATCATACATACATCATACGTACATACAATTAGGTATGTGTACGTAAGCACACACACACACACACACACACACACACACACACACACACACACACACACACACACACACCTGCCGCCCCTTCACCTCAAAAACAGACGAGAGCGCTACAGACACAAATATGAGAGACACAAAAGCATAAACAAACGACCGGAATTTATGAGGAGGGCGGAGGGGGAAAAAAACCGTATTAAATTACCCTTGAAACATTTATATAAATTTTGGGCGACAGGTAATGAAGGTCGTTTGTTACTCTTTACGGCCATCTTCCCTTTCATCTTTGCTTTTAATGTGTTTATATATTTATTCATTATCTTTTTTTCTTTTCTCTCTCTCTCCCTTCCAGCACAAGACGAAAAAACCTGCGAGAATGTTATTGTACCTCGTTTATCCTTATGTTCTATCTCTTTATCTCTCACTCTCTCACTCTCTCTCTCTCTCTCTCTCTCTCTCTCTCTCTCTCTCTCTCTCTCTCTCTCTCTCTCTCTCTCTCTCTCTCTCTCTCTCTCTCTCTCTCTCTCTCGCTCTCTCGGCGTAGGATCAAACACTGTTAAGGGCAGTTCAGAGGAGATTCTCAGAGCGAATAAAGAGGCACCATTAGGAAGTTCAGAGAGGCCCCGTAATGAGGTAGTTACCCTCGGCCTGCCCTTGCCTCCCCACTCCCTGAGGACTGACGGAAAGGGAAAGGCGGTAGGAGTGAAGAAGGGAACGAGGAAGGAAGGGAGATAACTATACGTAAAAGAGGAATGGGAGAGGGTATGGAGGCGTGGAGGCGTAAGAAGGCGTGGAGATGGAGTGGCGTGTAAGGGCGTGTAGAAAGGAGGTCTGTGGGAGTAACAAAGCGTGGAGGAGTGAGGGAAGCACAGTGTGTGAAGGGCAGATAGGGAAGGCTGCTGCTTAGTTGTGTGAGGCGAGGGAGGTAAGAAGGGAGGCGGAGAAAATAATATGAAAGAAAGTATAATGATCATAAAAATAAGAAAAAGTACGTGGGAAGGAAAGATATGAAGAAATGAAGGACGGAAAGGAGGCGAGAATGGACCATTTCTATCCGGTATTAATATTCAAATACATTGATTTAAAGGTAATATTTCAGGATAAGCGTAAAGGATTTGTATTTGTATCCGAATATTTGGACAAAGTTATCGCATTTGTTGAATACAGTGATGCATAATTATTGTTTCAGTTTAAGGAAATAGCAATATATTTAACTGCTGACTTTACGTTGAACGAATTAAAAGGAGAGAGAGAGAGAGAGAGAGAGAGAGAGAGAGAGAGAGAGAGAGAGAGAGAGAGAGAGAGAGAGAGAGAGAGAGAGAGAGAGAGAGAGAGAGAGAGAGAGAGAGAGAGAGAGAGAGAGAGAGAGAGAGAGAGAGAGAGAGAGAGAGAGACAAAACAAAAATATATATTACTGAATTCATGACTACGAAACAATAATATCATACAAATGAAACAAACCACTCTCGTCTAAGTTATCATTGTTGCAGGAAGCTCATAAAGTCTGTGGTGTTTTATCACAGAGCTACAGTAGTTTAGGTTCAATATAATAAATAATACATTTATATTGTACATAACTCACCCACCTCCCACAAAAATGTAGAATAATATATCTACAATTCTTCGTTGGACAGACTTGATTATCCACTCGTGAAGGTCAATAGAGTACTGACCTTCAAGCGATTTATCTACAGCTTGAAGAAATGTATTTTTAACCTATACTCTGCATGTATCAATTCATGAATAAAATATCAATATCACCATTTGAATTGAATATGTTAAAATAGTTGTAAATTCCCATGTATCAAATCCGTGTGTGTATTCAAATGCATAATTCATGTATTCAATCTACTCTTACACGACGAAGGGAAAGCAAGAAGAGACGGCCAAGGGGGAGGGAACTCGGGTTTTTTTTTTTAATATGTGTAAAGAAAAAGGGGAGACAGGTGAAAGGGATAGGTGAGAGAGTGAGGAAATCTCTCTCTCTCTCTCTCTCTCTCTCTCTCTCTCTCTCTCTCTCTCTCTCTCTCTCTCTCTCTCTCTCTCTCTCTCTCTCTCTCTCTCTCTCTCTCTCTCTCTCTCTCTCTCTCGTGTGTCTGTCTCTCACTATATACATTGAGAGAGAGAGAGAGAGAGAGAGAGAGAGAGAGAGAGAGAGAGAGAGAGAGAGAGAGAGAGAGAGAGAGAGAGAGAGAGAGAGAGAGAGAGAGAGAGAGAGAGAGAGAGAGAGAGAGAGAGAGAGAGAGAGAGAGAGAGAGAGAGAGAGAGAGAGAGAGAGAGAGAAAATAAGAAAACATGGAGTATTACGAATGTTTAGGAGCAATAATCGCATTACAAGATACACATTTTACGGTGACTTTTTTCTTCTCTTTCTCCTTCTTCTCTGAGATTATGACATTCCTTCCAAGGTAATGGGCAAAAAAAGCTGAAGGAGTGGCAGTGTCAACAGGATAGGTGCGGTGGGTCCGTTAAGAAGGTAGAAGATGAGCTAAGGGAAGGCGAGGTGAGTCAGGTCAGGAAACTCGGACGTCTGGGTCACGGTGGATAAACAGTGTTGTGAGATTTATGTTTTAGTTGGAAAGTTGAAGCCAAATACAAGTGAAATATAGGACAGTGTGTGTGTGTGTGTGTGTGTGTGTGTGTGTGTGTGTGTGTGTGTGTGTGTGTGTGTGTGTGTGTGTGTGTGTGTGTGTGTGTGTGTGTGTGTGTGTGTTAGCATGGTCGGTCGTTAAGAATTTCTTGCTATGAAAAGTGTAGCTCTGCACATAGAGACACTTGATGACCCATAAAAACATAAAATCTTAAGATCTTTATCCTTTGTAGAAAATACTCCTTATCCTCAATGTGTTCTGTGGGTAACTGGGGAAAACATCTCTGAATAACGTAATAACTGACTAGATATGAATTCATTACAACATAATATATACTTATGCAACTCTCTTTGTTCCTCCACCACACTCAGACTCATAACCTCACAGCTGTTGAAGCAGAAAACATTGTCATCTTGTTTCACACACGAACGAGAACCATAACGTCGCTTTCAAAAGAAATTCATATAAGTTTCTTTTTTAACAGCTAAGAGCAACAACAGAAAAAATGTCAGCATCGTATTTTTTCCTTACAAGAGCAGCCGCCGTGGAAGTGACAGGTCCGTCTGGTATCAACACTGTTCATGTCACTAACGGTTTCCCACACACATAACGTTTTATCGCGGACAGAGGCAGCAAATAAAACAAGAAAAAAAATAACAAACTAAAAGGTCTAAATAAGAATAATGATAATATTAAATAATAATAATAATAATAATAATAATAATAATAATAATGATAATAAAAACAATAATCATGAATAGTAAAAGACAATAATAAGTAATACAAAATAACAATAGACAGATCACCTACGTTTACCATTCCTTCATTCTCCCTGCCACAGCTGCTGCTTCCACCCACACCTGTGATTGGAGTGACGCTATAACACCAGTTCACTCACCTGGGCTCGGGTCCTCCATCTGAAACAATGGAAAAGCCAAAAAATGTGATTGAACTGTTATACCCGACACTTCAATGCTGCAATACTCTCTCTCTCTCTCTCTCTCTCTCTCTCTCTCTCTCTCTCTCTCTCTCTCTCTCTCTCTCTCTCTCTCTCTCTCTCTCTCTCTCTCTCTCTTTCTCTCATACACTCCTTCAGTTCTTCATTGACACGTCTGGTCTCGTTCATAACAAATTAGCAGTGAATCACCTTGGTTCCCACCCTCAAAAAATGGCATCATCTTTCCCACATCCCCCATATCTTCTCCAACAACCTCTCTGTGTTCCTCTCTTTTCATCCCTTCTCCCTAAATCCCTCGCCTCCTATATCCTTTCCTATTCCGAGCCATCCCTCGGTGACCCAAATAACCACTTGAGTTTAGATGCCGCAGTGTTTCAGAACTTGAATACGAAAGAGCTATTAGCTTCATCTCGTGGCAGTGCGGCAGCAAACTGTCCTGCAGGAAAGGGAAGGAAAGCCTGCAAGGAAAGCGGCGACCTGGCGAAATAGAGTCAAGATAAATAAAATAGAGAGAAAAGAGAGATGCAAAGGAATATATGGATGCGTTTATAACATTATTTTTCACAAGAACAAAACGTTATCGTGTTGGTGTTGTTTACATTTATCACGATGAAGAAGTGTATGATGTTTTTGTATACATGTCTGTAAATTCAATTTGGACTGGGATTCGAATCCCATCCAAGGTACCCAGGTAGATACTCAGCCATTTATCCATCCTTATAGAGTTTGTGAGTGAGTGAGTTCAAGAGTTCCATGTCCAACACCGGTGAACATAACAACGGTGAGATGGACGATACAGCAGCAGTGTTAGTCATTAATTACCTAATAAGCCTTTACTTTTGAAACTGTTCTTTAAGGAAGTGATGAATAAGCGAGGTTTACTAATTTTTTTGTACCCTTAGCTATTCTCGTGTCCTTCAAAATACAATGAGTAGAGAAACAGAGATCAGCGACGAGCCTAAGTATTATTGAAAACTCTTATATTAAAGTATATTTAAACTGAAATCAATAATTTATAACACAACCAAAATAGCTTCCGCCGCCGCTAAATTTCCTTTCATAAGCGAACAGTGAACCATGTAATAAAACTACCAGGTTTCTCTTTCATAACGCAAGAGGTGACTTCATCCTTAGTTTTATGTGCACGCAAGAGTTATTTTCACACCTTTCTCGCCTCCCTTAGTAACACCTGGAGGAGTCGGGTCTGCTCTGTTTTTCAATCCACTATGACTTAAAGCTTTATATAACGACATTGTCAATTCTACTGCAATATACAAAATGAGGTTGTGATGTATAACGCCATTTATCATGTTATTGGTGGTGGAAGCGGCGACAGTTTCCGTAACCTACTTACTTTGAAGCCTGAGGCGCAAACATCCGCTTCAACAATATAAATAAGTACAAGGAGGCAAAATGTTATGTGTTTATATATCTTTTTTGCGTATAAAGCCTCTGATGAAGGACAGAGGATGAGTAAAAATAGGAGGAGGCGGCGGAGGAGGAAGAGGAGGACATTAACTGGAGGAAAAAGACATTAATAAATTCAAGATGTATAAGTTATGGAGTACACAGTAACACCCCTTCCCCCTCCCACCCTCGCCACTCACTTGGCTGTTCTTACCACCAACCTACCTTTGACTTTCGACCTTAAAAATAACCACCTTTTATTTTAAGAACTGGAAGTGTTTTAAAGTGATACCGTTAGATGGAGTTACAGGGGTGGTGAAGTCATTGGTTCTTGATTAGCCAATCCACTAACTGACAGCATCTAATAATCAGCTATCTCACCTGTCCATCCATTAAGGAGGATCTAAGGTAACTTTGTACGACCTTCTTCATTATTCAATTCTCCAACTTAATTCGCTCGCAGCGGAACTCACTTTCTCCATTAGGTGTCGTTTGTTTTTCCAACCTCACATTTACGTGGATGAAAAATAGTCCGCTGCTGCAAACTCTGAGGCAAATCGGTTTATTTCAGTAGAAGTTTGCAATGTTGTGCATAAAACAGTGAAGTGTGTCGGGCAGGCATCTGTGCACACTAAGAATGAGCAGATGCAGCGTAGGGATGCTTATATTCAAGTCACCCATGACTGTTAGCAGACATGGCGAGAGATCTGTTTCAATTAATGTGATGAATATGTATGATGAAATGCTTTTTTTAGAACACATGTGCATGGCATCTAACAATTGTCAGGAGCGAACTTTAAATGTTTCAGAATTTTAGTTAACTCAACAGACGTG
>JAPQNM010000045.1:20034293-20035870 GCA_029783475.1 Metacarcinus magister
AAGCTGACCGGCAGTGTTAGATGGAACACAACTATGCGTGACAACACAGACAATGGAAGGATATGTAGGCTGATATCAAGTTCTTTGGAATTTAATCCTTACGTATGACAGTTTTCAAGCTAAGCTTGATAAGACACATCAGTCACTAAAATACAATATCCATTGCAATCGTTAATTTAATTAAAATCACATGACGCTCGCTGAGTTTATATCACTCCAGGTGGTTGCATAAATCATTCTTGGAATTACACGAACGTCTTTCATAGCGATAAATCCAGGTATTTCCAAGAATTTCCTTAAAAAAAAAACAATACTAGTAATTCAATAAGAATACCTTAGCCAGTATAACTCCTGTACAACATTTACAACTCCTTGCACGGCTTTTCTAGACAATGCAGGTGAGCATGGGATCGTCACGACTGTACAATCAATCAAAATAATATTTCAAAGCCAATTAAAGCATGGCAGGTATCATGATAATTAGATGGTTTAAGTATTTATTGTTTCACCTCATGACACAATGACGATTCATTTAGCTTCAAACAGGTATAACGAAATTGCTTATTTACACACAGTAAATTACAGTAAAGTAAAGGACACACAACGCTGAACTTGATCAGGTGACAAGCATAATTGATATCCGTGTCACATAACCATCAAGTATAAGATTACACAGGAAAAAATTACCGAAAATTACAATCCGAGTTCCTGCAAATCCATTATTTACTCACCCACACACGGAACCACCAACACTTCCCATCAACACGCGATGCTTACTTACTGTATGCAATTGTAGTAACTTAAACAACAACTGTCATCAAAAAGTGAGATCTAAGGAAAATTTTCAATATTTATTTCAATCAACACAACAGCAAATATTAAGGTTGGGTGATAAAAATGCTACACAATTACAAGGTCAAGTTGCTTTAGTCTTATAATTTGTCACATAACCTAAATATATCATGTGATTGCATACAACAGACATTACTTGATATACTAAATGGAATCCTTGGTGTATAATAAATAGTTACACGACTGCATAATCAATTGTTTCAAAGGTGTTGTTATGACGCAGCCAGACGAGAGTGTTGCCTATAAATTTCCACTAAGCCTTATTATAACGGCTTGACTGATTAATTGTATATTGATCCACTACTGTCTTCACCAACACACACAAAAGAAATTGAATAAAGAATGATAAATAAAAAAATATAATAGGAAAATGAAATTGGAATTAATAAATAGATACAAATAAGATAAATAGATAGATATAAAAATAATCAATATAATAAACTAAATCAAATTAAAAAATATATTACTTTATGCTTCAAAAAGTTTCAGTTTGGCGACTGGCTAATGGTCAACATTAATGTAAATTAGAGTTCATTTTTCCTGAGATGGTTATATCGTTGCCTGAGCTGCTATGGAACGCAAATACTGTTGAGTTTGGGCGTCGACAACCTGAGTATAGTGTTCCCAGACCATCACTCTCCATAGTTTAATTCCTTCCTTGTTCTGTGCATCGCCATATATCGATAACATAGTTCTTTATAATCAACTAACGCTATTCATGCTCT
>JAPQNM010000045.1:20035970-20083470 GCA_029783475.1 Metacarcinus magister
GCCCCCCCCACAAGGAAGGAGGGATATAGGAGAGAGACCTTCCATACCCGCCAGTAACAAACATAACTATGCTTTGTAGAGAAGTTACTGAAATGTTCCGAGGTTCTTAACTCCTCCTTAAAATTACTTTTCGCTTACCGAATCCGAATGGTACGGATGACCAAAACAACGGCATAATGAATTAAACTCAACACGATGAGTACGTAGCGAATTGGCCGATTAGAATTACTATTATAATTTACACAACGCGTTGTGCATGATGCAGACACATTGATAATTGTCATTAAATAAGTTCATGCACCCCCCCCCAGAACCATACGTTGCTTTTATTTAGGATGTTTTTCAACAAATTTTTGCACTTTTTCCCACATTATCAACACTTGTAGACAACGTTGCCCTGGTGTCTTCCTGACAAGGTGTCCATCACATTACAGTGCCCTTTGCACCGTAATACCTTCAGACACAGCGATTGCCTTTTTTTAACTGCTTCTCGTGATACCACACCAACAACAGCTTTCTCAATATCATTCTAGCGAGATTGATTTGGACGACGTTTGCTTTGGGTTAATCATGGTAACTCCTGCGCTATTAATTATAGTTATTTGCATTAGTGTCGTTGTATGGTATATAGACAATGTCATAGTGTGCGAATAGTTATTTGCATTATGGTCGTGGTATATAGACACTTCCGATTTTTGCCCGGGATGGCGAATAAAAAAATAACATTAATGAAATTCATTTAATCACATACCAAAATCTACCATTTTAAAAAAAATTAGGGTTAATATTGAAATCAATGTTAGCATTAGGTTAGCCATCGTTATTAATATATACTCCCACAGTGTGCAGGAGCGGTCAGAGGGAAGTGGAATGAAGTGTGTGTGATGATGTCTGTTTGTTATAGGGGTGTTTTATGATTTGGAGATGATCAATCCGATTCGGTGTATTATGTGTGAAGGAGTGTCTTTAATATGATGCCAGTCTATTTAGTAATATGAGGACGCCCTTCGTTCTAGTGTGGTATTGTACATGGAAAGTAAAGTGATGATGTGTTGTAGGAGTAAGTGGTAAGTAGATAGGGCTAGGGCGTAGGTTGCCTTGTAAAAAATGTCTCCCCATTAATCTACCATACTGCGTGGTATTCGTTATTTTTTATAGTTTGTTTGTGACGATTTGGTTTATGCACAGTTAGTAATTTACCATGGCTTGAAATATGGTCAATTTAAAAATTGACTTTATTTCCAAAAAACGAGATCTGGATAGTCTTCCTAATCTTTCACCCTACTTAACTTAACCATAAATAACCGTAACCTAACATAACAAACATATCATATCATAACTTTAAAGAGTGTTTTTTGCGAGGTAAATAATGGTAAGCACAGCCTGAAACCTTTCACATATGTGTTTAACCTAGTTGTTTACCTAGTTGTGGTTTAAGGGATGGGCTGAGGAGTTAATTGTTGGTGAGTTTTTGAGTACACTATGTTATAGTCATAGGATAAGAGAGGAGAAAAAAGAAAGAGGTGCAGCAGTAGTTAGTAAAGAAAATACACATATCATAGTGCGGCCAGATGTTTTCATTAATGCATACCTCCAACAAGTGACACTGGTATCACTGGCCAAATGACTTCCTTTGCGCATCCCACGCCTTATGAGGTTTTTTTGTTTTGATAGTTTATCTTTTTGCTCTGGGGCCCTCTCTTTCATGCAGAAATCCATTTGTCACAGGTTTCTTTAGTCGGATGGAGAATCTTATAAAAACACCTCCCCATGCCTGGTGTGACATTTGTATGCACAGCAGCTATTTATCATTGGTTGAAAATGTGTCAATTTTATGCAAGTACTTAGTGTGTTTTTAGCTTTGTAATTGTACCCCAATACTGTGGTCCAGCATTACCACAAATGATGGGCGGTTGTTTTTACATTCTGGATGCTGGGTGTTTCTTTTGACGTCATGTGCAGGAGCTCTATTAGCATCTCTACCTGAGTATGACTTAATTTTTGTTGCAGTGGGGCGTTACTGCGTGTGGCCTTGTGTTGTACACGTTGAAAAATGCCAAGGTGGTGTCATATCAGCCAATAGGAGGTAGGGATTAGGGCATGATGTCAGATTTAGGATTGAGATTATTGATGAATAATAAGTGGTACATATGGCCAACTACAATTTTTTAGCTTTCTCCATATTTGTATTAATTTTGTGCACTTACTCAATTCTGCTTTCCCTTTTCCATACTCAACTTTTTAATTTTATTCTTAGATTTAACAATTAGCATCGACCAACACCTTTTGTCATTGCTCTCCTTCCTCCATTATACAGTAATCTTTTTGATTATCCGTTCTTCGAGATATCCGTCGCACGATCTTGCTGCCCTTTTAATGGAGGGGGGGAAAAAAAAAAATGTACAATCCGTCTCTTCGATCGGTAGTTACGCTTACGAGTGCGATACACATGATCGTGTTATGGATTCCTCGTTAGTTTGTTCGTAAATATTTTGAAGGCCAGTATGTTGTACCTAGCCATGTGCTGGTTTAGTTTATGAACTGTTGTACTATTCGGTGTGCGTTAAAGAAAGAATATTGTCTGATCCTGTGCGTATGTTTCTATTACCATATGTTTAGCAGATATGATAGGAGAGAGAGAGAGAGAGAGAGAGAGAGAGAGAGAGAGAGCCTGATCATCGTGGGTCATCGCCGCTGGCCAGACCCTGAGTACGCTTCATTTAAGAAGTAGCTTTTTTTTTCATGCAATACTTTATTTTAGATAATCTGCTAACTAGTTTTCTTGCTATTATTTTCATCTATGTTAGTATACTAGTTGTGCGTACGTCAGGAATACGAGGTTTCTCCCCTAAGAGCAATTCAGGCGTTAAGAGCACAAAATACTCAGAAAATTACGCATCGGGTATCCGCGATCATTCACTCGAGTTTACAAGGAACGCTTTTTTTTATTTTTTTTTTATTTATTTATTATTTTTATTTATTTATTTATTTATTATTAATATATATAATATATATATAATATATATTATATATATTATTAGATTATATATATATATATATATATATATATAGATATATATATATATACATATATAATACACAACGACACACACACACACACACACATTTTTAAAACAGGAAGCCTGGCAAAGGGGGAAAACAAAAATACATTAGCAGATAAGAATCCTGCTTTGCTCTTTTTGCCCCAAACCCCTTGCTGCACAGAGAGACAGTTGGAAGAAGAAAAGCAAAGCAAAGCAAGAGGTGGAGGTTAACGCCAGTAGCCTTTTCTATCTTTTCGTTTTTTTTTATTTTTATTTTTTTATTTTTCTTTTCTCTTTTTTGATTTTATTTTTTTTTTATTTTTTTTTTTTTTTCTTTTTTGTCTCCATTATGTCTTATTATTGTATTCCCGCTCGCCATATTCCGAAATCTAGTCTTAAATTTTCTCCCGCCCCCCGACCCTCTACCAGTGACAATAGGATGACGCCTGCACTACGTGATTCAGCTCATGCCTCACTCCTCTCTTGCCGCCAGCCTGCCCCCCTCTCTCCCCCACCCCCCTTTATTTTTTTTTTTCTCTCTCTCTACTCTCTCTCACTCTCTCTCGTCTCTCACCTCTCTCTCTCTCTCTCTCCTCTCTCACTCTCACACACACAATATTTAATAATAACTTGTGAAATAATTTTTCTATTATTTATCCTTAATTATATTATTGCTTTACACTTACGTTATAAATTTTTTCTTATTTTTAAAAATAGTAAACTTATACTTTATCATTTTTCTTATTGTACGAATTCTATTTCTCTTATTATTATATGCGTCTTTGTAGGGGAGCGGTTCGGTCTGCTTTTCACGACGTTCTACTCCCCTCCCCCTCACCCAACCCATCAACGCCCTTAACTCCACTCCCCACCCCGCTCCCCGCTTTACAATTCCCCACACAGCCCCACCTCTCCCTTCCCCCCCAAGCCCCCGTCCCCCACCCCACACCCCGTCTCTGCCTCCTCCCTCGATACCACTCTCCTCCTTCCCCCACACCCTCTCCTATCTCCGCCCAGCACAGCTCTCACTCCGCCCCCCCAAGTCTGACCACCTCCATCAATCCCCCCGTCTACCGCACACTCTCTCCCTTCCACCTACCTCGACCCACCCATCCCTTACCCTCTCTCCCCTCACCTCCCTACCCCCCCAACTTCCCCCGCTCCAATCTCGTGGCTCTACTCACAAACCAATCACTTCTCCCCCTTCATTTCACCCAACCCCCGTCCTCCCCCGCCCCCCCCCCCCATCTTCGCAAGTGTTTTATATTTGTAGTAGCGATAGTGCCTTTTTTATTTTTATTTCTCGTTTCTTCATTCTTTCTTCTTAGTTTATGTTTAGCGTAGGTTAGGTTAGTCCCTCGTGCTTTCTTTGCGAAAGTCTTAAAAAAAAAAAACAAAAACAAAAAAAAAAAAAAATAATAAGAAACATGAGGAAAAAAAAAAAACACATCAGGAGAGGCCCTGATGTTTATTTTTCCCTCCTGTTTACTAAACTAACCTAATCCAAACACAAACTAAGAAGAAAAAAAAAATAAAAAAGAAAAAAAAAATGAGAAATATTATAAAACACTCTGAACCGAACTCTCCCAAATCATATCCACAACAGTGTTTATAACAAAATAGTGACTGAGCATACTTTCCAGAGGAGAGACCTAGCCGTCCCTGAAGAGATTGGAGAAGAGAGAGAGAGAGAGAGTACTGAGATATGAAGGAAGGATACGACGCCACTGGCACAAGGTTGCGAGGACTGGCCTTATGAGTGACAGCTAATCACGCAGGCCAATTAGCGCGTAACTAATCGCTACGGTTACTGGAATGAAGGACTTGGCGGACATCTCGCGCTGACGAGAAAAAGAAAATCGAGCACTAAGATTTCGGAAATATGTTTCTTTCCCGATCTTCTGTGCAGTCTCCGTCTTCCAGCACCTCCTCCAGCCCAGCACCCTCTCCCAATTCCCCAGTTCTCTCATAGCCGGAAGCACTTATTCTCCCTGCTGCGTCTATTTGCGCTTTTCAGTGCTTTAATTACTGCATAAAATATCCATGTTAATTGATTTTTATATTGATATTTTTTTTGCGTGTGTGCCGGAACGGATAGATTGGCAATTTCCATTATTTAAATGTGGAAAATTTCGTTTTGAGATACAGCCGTTTTTACGAACGATCTACGACGCTTTACGTTCTAGGAACGAATAAATTGTAACCTGACATGCGGTACGGACTACCCCACTGTCTACATATACTTTTATTACATCACTTTACTTCTGTAATATTTTTTTTTTTGTTTTTTTTTTTTTTTTTTTTTTTTTTTTTTATTTTTCTTTCTCTTTATAATCATACTGTTGTTTAACTTTCTAGTGTCGTACCAATTTCAGTATCTTATCCCTTTATCTTCTCCAAAAAGATCATATTTTATTTCCTCTCCGACCTCTTTTCATAATTTTTTGCCTTTGTTCTCTACTTCAATTATATTAAAGTATTTTTTTTTCTTGTTCCTACTAATTTTGAATCTCATACTTTTTTTAATATAAAACACATCTTGCATATGTCCTTTCTTCTATGTCCCTTGAGTTAGCGCTTTAAACCCCCCGACGTTTTCCTCGCCTTAAGATTCTCTTCGTTCGACCCAGTCTATGTTTTAAGTCTCAATTTGCATTTGCGCTTCTAACACCACCTATCATGTATGGAGCTAACCCCCCCCATTCAGTACTTCATCAACATTAACCTCCTCAAATTCTAGTATCACTCATCCTCATAATTTAGTGCGTTATAGTATTATCCTTATGCTTTTAGGTTTTTCTTTTTCTATTTCTTTCTCTATCTCATAGTATATATTATAATTTCCATAATATTAAATAACCTTTTCATTTTCTTAATTCCATTTTCTAACATTGCCTTCTTCATCCACTCACCCTCCCTCCAACTGATTTATATTTTACTCCGACTCCTATGTAATATTAATCATTGTTTCTATCTATCTCTACTGCCTAAATTTTATGTCATTCTCACCTGAGAGGCGGGATTTTGGCGAGTTATTTGATTCACATCATCCTAAGCCGGCGGAATCTTTCCTGAATTACAGGCTCCCTTTAGGCATGGTGATAACACGGCTCCTATCGCCAGTTGGATCTTAGCGATACCATCTTATGTTATGAGCCTTACCCAAATCACCTTTCCTGCCCTCCTAATCTAGACAGGACCACTATATTCTACTATAGCCCCAGACCCTATATAACTATAACTAAGCCTCTTTGTTTTGCAGAGGACGACTCCGAGTGTCCATGGAGTTCTGACGGCCCGCTTCCTTTCGTTGTTCTTGTCTGTGTCCTCGTTTTGTTATTGATGGTGTATGTGTTCGTGTTCTAGTGTAGTATGTACTAGCTTGAAGACATATATATATGCCAATGATCACGTCTAGCAGGCCTACTTAATACATAAACCACTGAGTTAGTGCACCAAAGCACTGGCTTCAATGAATGTGAATGGCCGTGCTCCCTTTCTGTGAGTTTTTTTTATTTTTTGTCTTCTCTATCTTTTTCTTTCTTATTTTTTTATTATCTTCCTTTTTTTTTCTTGTTTATTTTTTCTAATTAAGCTGGATTTTTGTTCCCCCTATGAACTAGGGGGATATTAAAATCAATAAAGCACCTAAGGAATTATTCCTCTTCTATAATAGTAACTTATATTTGTTTGACAATGGCATGATTTTTCTACATGCTTGGGCCATGTAATTCTTTTCAGTAAGCCCCAATGTGAGTATCGCCTATAATATATCCTAAGTCCAGCAAATGTGGTCTACAATCTCAATTAGTAAAGTCAAGTCTAAAGGCTCGGACCATGGAAAGAGCCTGTGAAGAGATTAGAAGCAGAGTGGGAAAGGAAAGGAAAAAAAGGCGAAAGCAGGAGAAGGATATAGACAGCACACAGCCCCCGGACCGAATGCAAAGGAAGGAAGGAAGGAAAGAAGGAAGGAAGGAAGGAGGGATGACAGGAAGAAAGGAGAGAATGAAGGAAGTAAAGTCGGAAGAGAAGGAGTAGCTATCTGGTGGAGAAAAGATGAAGTCGATTAAGCATGTCTTTAATCTTACCTGAGTAGAGATGAGAGAGAGAGAGGAAGAGAGAGAGAGAGAGAGAGAGAGAGAGAGAGAGATAGAGAGAGAGAGAGAAGAGAGAGAGAGAGAGAGAGAGAGAGAGAGAGAGAGAGAGATGAGGAGAGAGAGAGTAGAGAGAGAGAGAGAGAGAGAGAGGAGAGAGAGAGAGAAGAGAGGGAGAGAGAGAGAAGAGAGAGAGAGAGAGAGATGTGTGTGTATGTGTATGTGTATGTGTGTGTGTGTGTGTGTGTTGCAGCGAGCCAAGCCTCTGTGAAGGTAATATCATTAGTAAGGTGGAGAACAAGTCACGTTAACAGAGGGGCAAGGCAGCATCGAGAGGGCGAGGGAAGGTACACGTCGTAAAGGTAAGACAATGGGGCAGTAAAACACAAGGGTCTCTCTCCCTACCCTCCATTTCTTTCATCATTACCCAGAACACAAAAGTGGGAAAGGAAAAGAAGAAAAAAAAATTACCCTTTCACCATTTGTAAAAAACTCTCTAGGGAAACCTTTGAGTAAAACGGAAAAAAGGGAAAATTAAAATGAAGCATACAAAGACAAGACTCCACTTTATTCATCGTAATTTTTAACTGTATTCTAAGTAGCTTAATTGCGTTCACGTTTACAGTTCTATGCCCGGGGCGACCGTGGCTGAAACATGCGCCGGGTTAATGCATCAGCCTGGCCATTCCATCCGGGTGGACTGTTAAAGTGATGCTGCTGCTTTTTTGGTGCATGTGTAATACTTCCTGCAACACACAAACTCAAACATACACACACACTCGGCCACACTAATGACCTTGAAGCGGATTATATTTCACTACTCTAATCATGTAAACTTTTTTTTTTTTTTTTTTTTTTTTGGCTGTTCTTTAAACGGACTATTTAAGACCTGCTCGATTGAAGCAATTAGCACTTGTTGGGAGAATTGAAGCCATAATTTCCCGTCCCATTACTGGCAGACTGCTATCACTGCTTCAATAAATTCACCCGAAAATCTATTTAAAACTACTTAATTCAACCGATAACAAAAATATTTAGCAGCGGTGATCATGACAAGATTTATTGCACTGTGGCGTCATCATTTTGCTATTTGAACGATATATATTTTTTCCTTGATTGGCAGACACATTACTGTACTGGAAACAAGTGGAATTTATACTGACGAATTCCAACAAATTTCAGTATAAGCTGTCACTTCATCCTGCTACTGGCAAAAAGGAATCACAAGCAAACTGCAATGGATACCTGGTTTCCGAGGTACAAGTCACTACTTTTCATACACTTTCAATATCCACCAAGATAGTAAGTGTTTCTTCATGATCACAGACGCGGATACGATATGATACTACCAAGCTGTGGCCATTTGAGTAACGTATTGGCACATTGACCTCAAACGCGTACATTCAAGTGCAGTAAGATCATCAATATATTGCTCATTCATTGTAACGTTGTGACTGGTCTAGTGTAACATCATTCTGAAGCAGGACTCTTTAGAGAAACACCACTCGTTCAGTTGTATAAGTATGTACAACATAAAAGCGACTATAATGGAAAAAAAATCATAATAATAACAAATTTACGAAATGCAAGAAAAGTGAGAGTCCAAAGTGATAGAAAAGGCTTAAAATTGTTCAGATTTCTTAGTTATTGTGATGTGAGAATGAGAATAAGAATGTAAATGATCACATTTAAGCTGACCGGCAGTGTTAGATGGAACACAACTATGCGTGACAACACAGACAATGGAAGGATATGTAGGCTGATATCAAGTTCTTTGGAATTTAATCCTTACGTATGACAGTTTTCAAGCTAAGCTTGATAAAAAAAAAAAAAAAAAAAAAAAAAGACACATCAGTCACTAAAATACAATATCCATTGCAATCGTTAATTTAATTAAAATCACATGACGCTCGCTGAGTTTATATCACTCCAGGTGGTTGCATAAATCATTCTTGGAATTACACGAACGTCTTTCATAGCGATAAATCCAGGTATTTCCAAGAATTTCCTTAAAAAAAAAAACAATACTAGTAATTCAATAAGAATACCTTAGCCAGTATAACTCCTGTACAACATTTACAACTCCTTGCACGGCTTTTCTAGACAATGCAGGTGAGCATGGGATCGTCACGACTGTACAATCAATCAAAATAATATTTCAAAGCCAATTAAAGCATGGCAGGTATCATGATAATTAGATGGTTTAAGTATTTATTGTTTCACCTCATGACACAATGACGATTCATTTAGCTTCAAACAGGTATAACGAAATTGCTTATTTACACACAGTAAATTACAGTAAAGTAAAGGACACACAACGCTGAACTTGATCAGGTGACAAGCATAATTGATATCCGTGTCACATAACCATCAAGTATAAGATTACACAGGAAAAAATTACCGAAAATTACAATCCGAGTTCCTGCAAATCCATTATTTACTCACCCACACACGGAACCACCAACACTTCCCATCAACACGCGATGCTTACTTACTGTATGCAATTGTAGTAACTTAAACAACAACTGTCATCAAAAAGTGAGATCTAAGGAAAATTTTCAATATTTATTTCAATCAACACAACAGCAAATATTAAGGTTGGGTGATAAAAATGCTACACAATTACAAGGTCAAGTTGCTTTAGTCTTATAATTTGTCACATAACCTAAATATATCATGTGATTGCATACAACAGACATTACTTGATATACTAAATGGAATCCTTGGTGTATAATAAATAGTTACACGACTGCATAATCAATTGTTTCAAAGGTGTTGTTATGACGCAGCCAGACGAGAGTGTTGCCTATAAATTTCCACTAAGCCTTATTATAACGGCTTGACTGATTAATTGTATATTGATCCACTACTGTCTTCACCAACACACACAAAAGAAATTGAATAAAGAATGATAAATAAAAAAATATAATAGGAAAATGAAATTGGAATTAATAAATAGATACAAATAAGATAAATAGATAGATATAAAAATAATCAATATAATAAACTAAATCAAATTAAAAAATATATTACTTTATGCTTCAAAAAGTTTCAGTTTGGCGACTGGCTAATGGTCAACATTAATGTAAATTAGAGTTCATTTTTCCTGAGATGGTTATATCGTTGCCTGAGCTGCTATGGAACGCAAATACTGTTGAGTTTGGGCGTCGACAACCTGAGTATAGTGTTCCCAGACCATCACTCTCCATAGTTTAATTCCTTCCTTGTTCTGTGCATCGCCATATATCGATAACATAGTTCTTTATAATCAACTAACGCTATTCATGCTCTAAGTTAATTGTTTCTAGATAAAATTATTCTTTATTAACGATATTTTTTTAGGATAGGTTAATTATTTCTTAATACACGAACTAGAACTGCATAAGATAAATAGGGTTTGTAGGTATAGAATTGTTGCCCCAAACTGATAATACATAGTCCGCCTCAGCTCAGGTTATGATTGGGTCTAATTTCTCGGGGGGAATATGCTCTCCCAGACTTGGTGAATATGCATCCGGGTTACCACAGTTTACCTTCCCTGAGTTTCCCAAGGCACCCATTCATCGACCAATCTGCAAGGGAGGAAGTGCAGCTGAATGGGGCCTGTGAACGACGACCTCAGCCAAGACTCGAACCCAGGCATGCAGATTCTATGCTAAATACTCTTACCACTAGACCACGCTGGCGCTCTGATTGCTTGGCCTCTACTGTAAATTCAAAACTGGTTAAGGGTTTTTTTTTTTCTTTTTTTTTCCCTTTATTATCATGGATGTTCAGTAGAGTTTAGAGGCTGAACAAAAAACCGGTGTATCAAAATTTGCAAATCAGCTCAACGTTGACATTCCTAATTGGAAAAAAAAGGAGAAATGTAACTCTCTTTATCTATCTATCTATCTATATCTATTTTCTCTCTCTCTCTCTCTCTCTCTCTCTCTCTCTCTCTCTCTCTCTCTCTCTCTCTCTCTCTCTCTCTCTCTCTCTCTCGCACACAGAACGTCACATATCTTCTCACCCTTCCTTCCTCCCTCCCTCCTCCCTTGTGTAGTCCTGGCAGCCTCTCCAGCACGGGTGAGGGTGGAGGCGGGTCACAGCAGCGGCGGTGGTGGTGGTGGCGTGGAACGTGACTTGACTAGAATTTTCAGTTACAGGAGTCACATTGGATAAGAGAGAGAGAGAGAGAGCGAGAGAGAGAGAGAGAGAGAGAGAGAGAGAGAGGAGTGGAGAGAGAGAGAGAGAGGAGAGAGAGAGAGAGAGAGAGAGAGAGAGAGAGAGAGAGAGAGAGAGAGGAGAGAGAGGAGAGAGAGAGAGATGAGAGAGAGGAGAGAGAGAGAGAGAGAGGAGAGAGAGAGAGAGAGAGAGAGAGAGAGAGGAGAGAGAGAGAGAGAGACAGAGAGAGAGAGAGGAGAGAGAGAGAGAGAGAGAGAGAGATGAGAGAAGAGGAGAGAGAGAGGAGAGAGGAGAGAGGCGAGAGGAGTGAGAGAGAGAGAGAGAGAGAGAGAGAGAGAGAGAGAGGAGAGATAGAAGCGAGAGAGAGAGAGAGAGAGAGAGAGAGGAGAGAGAGCGAGAGAGAGAGAGAGAGAGAGAGAGAGAGAGAGAGAGAGAGAGAGAGAGAGAGAGGAAGAGAGAGAGAGAGAGAGAGGAGAGAGAGAGCAGAGAGAGAGAGAGAGAGAGGAGAGAAGAGATGAGAGAGAGAATAGAGAGAGAGAGAGAGAGAGAGAGAGAGAGAGTAGGATCCTTCTATTACTACCAATAACAGTTACCACCATCACCGTCTACTATCACCACTACCTTTAACACATTTCTAGGTCGTCATTACCACCACCATCACCACCATACTCCTACTTGTCACCACCTTCCATCAAGTCAAATGTGTTATTCCTACAAACAAGTACAGTAATGCCTTGAATATATTATGTGTATAATAGTAATTGAAAAGATTAATCATATTACATAAATCATAACATAAAAATATAAAAAAACTATACGCAAGGATCTGAAATTCCATCAACATATGCCAAAGTATAAAAAATTAAACAGTACCAGTCTTAACATTATTATATTCACGAGTACAAACAAACAAACTGAAGGAGATCCTAAATATATTCATGAGTCAAATATGAGAAGCATTTCTGAGAAAAAGTCGGAGAACTAGACTTCAGGGTCACGTGTGTCTTGTAAAGATTTCCTGATGTTTTTTGTTTTTTTGTTAGTTTGTTGTATAGACAAGAAAAATTACTAATTAATATTTTTTTTTTTGTACATTTCTATTTTGTTTAATACCAACATGAACACACATACACATAGATAGACACGCACCACCACCACCACCACCACCACCACCACCAGTACCGACCTTCAGTAACCGACCATTACCACAATCACCAAAATCACCACCACTACCTATACCAGCCTAAGCATCACCGCCATTACCACAATCACCACCACCGCCACCACCACTCAGGCAGCAGTGTAGTTTGTTGTCAGACCAAATAGGGCACCTAACTACTGGGCCCGAGCTAATTACTTCCGCGTGTTCCCTAAATCCTAGTAACTGGCTGAGCGCCCTCCACATGGAACTCCAGCTGCAGGGAGGCAGAGGCGCAGAGGTGAGCAAGGCAGCTGAGACGCTATACTTAGTCTGGATCTTTTCCACCTTTAAATATTTCTTCTCCCTCGTATTAGGGAACGTCCTAAAGGGATTCCAAACGTCTCTGAATTCTGTGTTCGAAGCTCAATTTGGTGGAAACTTCATTCGCTGGTATGGAGGTAGGGGTGAGGGTAGAGGATGGGAAGGAGGCTGTAAGATAGTGGAGAAGGAGAGGGAGATAGAAGGAAGAACCAAAGGTAGTTATGGGAAAAGTGAACAGGGTAGTGGAATGTAATCGTGTCCAGCCGTCCCTGCAAGACACCTCAGGCTATTGTCAATCTTTCATCATTTTTCGTATTGAAATAAAAAGCTGACACACTATCCGTTTGGCCGTCAGCCTTCTGTGTCTTACCTCCTTTGACGTCTTCACAATTGAGTCAGTTTTGTGTTGACTAACAATTCTACACTTCAGACCGAGCGGGGATGTGCTAAAGAGGATTATGTTCGTTACCAGAACACAGACGAGAATTGCAATGCATTATTTGCATACAAATATTACATACGTTATTATTAACATCATCATCACTTGTCACATTATCGTACTCCACGTTGCCTTAGCTACTAATTGGCACAAGAATAGGTACATAGCAGCGTTATGATGACGGACAATTCTCTCTCTCTCTCTCTCTCTCTCTCTCTCTCTCTCTCTCTCTCTCTCTCTCTCTCTCTCTCTCTCTCTCTCTCTCTCTCTCTCTCTCTCTCTCTCTCTCTCTCTCTCTCTCTCTCTCTCTCTCTCTCTCTCTCCAAAAATACTGTACATGCGTAATAGGTCGGCACACTTATGCCTGCACCACATTTACACTTAACCCGGCGGCTGGCTGGGTCGTCTGGCACTCTTACCTCCCCGCCCCGAGCACAGTCACGAGCCAACCAGTGACAGTGGGATTTACAGGCCTCGATGCAGCCTGGAATTTTCCCTTCCAGATAGTTGGCAGTCCTGGAATAGTTCTGTTCTAAAAAATCTTCGAGTTGAACTCTTTTTTTTCAATCATGAAAAATACCGAGGGATCAAAAAAGTCTCCATCATTAAATTTCATCTAAAATTCTTTCAACGTTCAAAACGACTACATTTGCATTTCTTGTGTTCATTATTTCCCTTCCACTACTAAAAGGGACACATTGAGGTATTAAAAACAAACAAACAACGCTAATGACAGATACAACAAATCATCTGAACACAATTACGGAAAAATATAAAAGGGCCAATCCCTCTTGAAAATAAAATAAAAAATTCTGAAAAAGGGGAAATGAAAAAATAAAGAAAGGATTTAATTAAGGCCGTCAGAGCCGAGCCTACCTCCAGGCTGCATAAAATCTATTTTCTTTTTACTTTGTATTTGTATTTGCTTCTGGAGAGAAACACACACACACACACACACACACACACACACACACACACACACACACACACACACACACACACACACACACACACACACACACACACTCGTACACATTGAAAATTATAGTTAATCCCAGACATAATATATTTAGAAAATACACACTACCATGCTTTCAACCTTTTCTCAATATTAAAATTACAAAAGAAAGTTTAACACATCTTCAATATAGAGAAACCATTATTCAGTCTAACTTATCAACTCAATATAACGACAGAAAAAAATTGACCTTTAGCTAAAGGAAAGAAATTAAAAAAGTATCCCATACATAGGATATTTGTATGTATTATAGTTACCATTACACAAAAGAAAATGATACAGAAATCTACACAACTTGCTCTTCCTTTCAATGCTGCGGTATTCCACGTCATCGTTTTTATCCCAGTCCAAGAAAAGATGGAAATCAATGACCTCTTTTTTGCTGCTTTGACAGTGTGCGTCATTATATTACTAAGGCGGAGGTGAGGAAGAGGAGGAGGCAGCGGTGACGTAGACGGTACATTTCTAAAAGTCAAGGGAAATTACAAGATGCAAACACTCAAAACTGAACAAATTGAGGAATGCAAAAGACGTACTTGGGATAAGACAATTCGATATCTAATAAAAAAAAACCAGGAAATATGATAATGAACTAGTTATGCATTATGAAGTGACTGATTACCACGTTGGTCATTATGCTGAAGACTAACAAAAACATTAGAATCTACCTGTGACCACACCAACTCAGCTGATAGTAATGCACACCAATCTTATTACAACTCAACCACAGGAGACGTAACGCATGACAAGATTAACGTAACTCTGACACCAAAAGTCATGAAAACCATTACTTTAAACAAACGCAGACTGAACGACAAACTGCTTTACTGCACTCCTATTACGATTATGATGAAATGTATGCACTGTATCTACAATAAGTTGACTCGAATTAAAAAGTTATACAAGGAAAAATAGATGCGATGAATGTGTATAACTATTTCTCCAGCATGAATACAGAGTAGTATACATATGGATGGCTTGATATACATTGCCATAACAACTTCCGGACAAAACACGAGGAAGGAAAAGGTCAGGAAACACAAATGGATTATAAAAGGAAAAAATATGCAGCATCCAGTGAAATAAAGCTGAATGATAATATTCCTCCTGTCTATCCATCTTTTTTTTTATTCCATTGTTATCTTATCTTCTTTACTTGTCTTATGCTTCTCCGTCGTCAACTGTTTCTTCTTCTTCCTCCTCCTCCTCCTCCTCCTCCTCCTCCTCCACCTCCTTTCTTTATCTCTCAGGCTTTTAGCACTACCATTACCGTATCAAACACCACCACTACCACCATCACCACTATCATCGCTATCACCACCAGCACTACAACCACCACCACCTCCCCCCTCCCCCCCCCCGAGAGCCAACATCCAATATATACTTCTTTTTATTTCATTCTGACGTGATGGGAATAGAGGGGAGCAAATGGCAATAATAGCTTGGCCTTTGACTGAGAAAATATATGTATAGGAGGAGGACTCTCTCTCTCTCTCTCTCTCTCTCTCTCTCTCTCTCTCTCTCTCTCTCTCTCTCTCTCTCTCTCTCTCTGAAAACAGCATAAATATAGGCAGGAACTTACGAAAATCTTTCTCCTCTCGCTTATTCAGCAAACACTGAGCCTTCCCACACTCTTCTTTCTCCTCCTACTCCTCCTCCTCCTCCTCTTCCTCCTCTTCCTCCTCCTCCTCCTCCTCCTCCTCCTCCCCCTCTTCCTCTTCCTCCTTCTTTCCTTTATTTCTTCCTCTTCGTTTTCTTACCTCCTCCTCCTCCTCCTCCTCCTCCTCCTCCTCCTCCTCCTCCTCCTCCTCCTCCTCCTCTTCTTCTTCAGGCCTCGATTTTCTTTCCACTTCCTATCTTCCTGCAGGTAGCATCGTTTTTACTTATTCTCCTTCATAACTTATTCATTTTCACTTCCTGTTATCTTTTATTTATTTCGTTTTTTCTGTATTCTTTAAGTTCGTGGGGGGATGTATGTATTTTTTGTTTTCCTTTCAAAGACTTTACCCTCTTTCATTATTTATGGTGCTCTTTATGATTTCTTTACAATTGTCACTCGTGCACACGTTTCTGTTTTTGTGGGTTTTTTTTGTGTAATACTTTCTTCAATGTGATGTAGTGGTTTTATTTGTATTTTTCTTGAAGCCAAGGCAAATAAGATAGAGATAATATACGACAAAGTTACGTATGTATGTGTGTGTGTGTGTGTGTGCTACAACACTCAATAAATCTTCCACCCTTTTATAGTTCACGATAAAAGCATAAACACGACGTAAACAAAACACATTCTCATTGCGTTATTAAAGCACACAATGCACTCAGGACCATCTAAACACCTGCCACACGGTCCCACACCCACGACCTTTCACTACAAACACAAACACAAACACACTGTCCATGAGGATATTTTCTCAAGACTCCACACGCATCACTTCCCTAAGATCCTCAGCGGGTGATGTTGAAGGTCTCCCAGGCTTATTATATTTCTCCGTTATTTGCGAGGAAGAAAAAGAAGTCCGTAAGGGGAGGGAAAGGAAAGAGAGAGGAGAGAGGCAAGAGGAAGGACAGAAGGAGAAAAGAAGGACAGAAGGAGGAAAGAAGGAGGAAAGGAGGAGGAAAGGAGGAGGAAAGAAGGAAGATGGCACTGGAGGGGATGAAAGAAATGGAAGGAAGAAAGTGATTTATTTGACGTATAAACTCCTTAGGGTGTGTGTGTGGGTGTGTGTGTGTGTGTGTGTGTGTGTGTGTGTGTGTGTGTGTGTGTGTGTGTGTGTGTGTGTGTGTGTGTGTGTGTGTGTGTGTGTGTGTGTGAAAAAGACAGACACAGACAGACATACATACCCACAGACACAGACACACACACAATCCAGCTAGATAAATAGACAGACAGACAGACAGACACAGAAAGACAGCCAGACCCACAGAGCAGAAAGGAAGCAGATTTTTTTTTTTTTTACGTCAGTGTTGCTAGAAATGAATGACGTGAATATGACAAGGTGAAAGTGATAGTAAGAGACTTGTAAGTAGTGCGTGTGTGCGTGTGCGTGTGTGTGTGTGTGTGTGTGTGTGTGTGTGTGTGTGTGTGTGTGTGTCTGTGTCTGTGTGTGTGTGTGTGTTAGTGTGTGTGTGTGTGGGTGGGTGAATGTGTGTGTGTGTTTATCCAGGGTAAAATACAGCCACTTGAGCTGGGAAAATACACACAGGAAAAAAATATTATATGAAATCACGTTATCTTACAAAAAGGAAAAATGCGCGGATGAAAATAAAAAAGCAAAATGAAACCCTCTACCCAAACATTCCTCCTGAAGGTGCTGCATCAGGAGGGCGTCGGATCCCGTTTTCTGTGGCAGCCTCGCAGGGAGTAGGAGGATCAACTAAAGGAAAATGGAAAATGGAGGAGAAAAGGATAGTTATGATGACACAGCTCAGAGGGAAATGGAGTTGGAAAAGATGGTGAGCGAGTAAGGAATAAAGTGTACATGACAAAAAGGAGAGAAAACACACTCACACATACATACATACATACATACATACACACATACACACACAAGACCTTACTAAATCCTACATAATGGAATTTCAATAACTCAACACCCACACACACACACACACACAGACACACACACACACACACACACACACACACACACACACACACACACACACACACACACACACACACACACTACATAATGCACATTCACATACTAACTGAAACCTTAACGATTGAAAAAGAAAAGAAAGACAGTCAAGGTCATCAAAATACAACAGCTGGACAGACAGACAGACAGACAGACAGACAGACAGACAGACAGACAGACAGACTAACAGACACACAAAGTGAAAGCAAGAAAAAAAAATAAAAAAAAGAGTATATGACTTCGATGTTGCTGTGATTCACAATGTTAAGAAAAAAGAAAGGAAAAAAAATGACGAAAGAACGCGATATATTTCACCAACTGACCCCTTTCCCTCCCTTCCTGTCATCCCCCCTCCCTTTAACCTTCAACATTCTCCCCTCTCTTTCCCTTGTTCCCTTCCCCATCCACCTTTCCTTCTGACCTCTCATCACTCCCTCTCTCACTGTCCCTCCCTCTTTTCCTCCACTTCTTTCCATTCTACTCATCCTCTCCCTTCCTTCTTCCCTCCATAATTTTCCCTCCCACTCATTCCAGTCATCTTCTCGTCTTTTTACCCTTCGATTTTCTTTCCCTCTCTACCCTTTATTCCTCCTCCTCTTCTTCTTCCTCCTCCTCCTCCTCCTCCTCCTCCTCCTCTTCCTCCTCCTCCTCCTCCTCCTCCTCCTTCTCCCGCCTCAACAAAGAGACATAACCTGTTGTTGACATATAAAAAATGCACGATATTTTTCTTCTTTCATCATATAGATTTCAGTTCAACAATAGAAAGAATATAGAGAAAAATGCACAAAGTTGGTAAATGTAAATGAAGAGCATGAAATAATCAAGGTAAGGCGTTGATTAAATTACAACTGCACCTGAGACTCACTGACTGACTGACTGACTGAATGGACACACACACACACACACACACACACACACACACACACACACACACACACACACACACACACACACACACACACACACACACAAAGAAAATGACACATGAAAATCAGAAAAAGAAAATTAAATATGTACGCTACACTGAATGTTCTTTTATGACTTTGTAACTGAATATTTTTGAATGTATGATCAACTGGTATCAATACGGAGTGACATGAATGTATATAATAATAGAGATCTAGACATGCTGCCGACCGATGAATAACCAGACAGAGTAAAAATTTAATACTTTGTGATTATTTATCGATTGAAGAACTGAGCAAGAAAGCTACGACCACCTGTTTATATCTGCACAGACCACAATGCACTCAGGTTTTGTGGTGGCATTGATGCGTAGAAGTGAATAAAACATAATACAGATATATGCAATAGTATCCAAAGATAAACAAAAAGCAAGAGCAACAGACATGTTGATAGATTTATGAAAAGCAGAAATAAATGTTTCGAATATTTTAATTTAGATCTATCAATAGTTAAAGAACAGATGGAATGAAACAATGCTGACCAAATCCATAAATAAAAGAAAATTATCAATAATAATTTCAATGCACCATGACACAACGCGAAACACGAGTTAAAACAATAATGAATATCAACAAAAGTCAACAATAAGCCGGAGTATTAGAGGATAACACTGACATAAATAAAACAATGTAAAGAGTAAACACCCGAGGGGGAGACTAGCAATGGCAACGCACGGTTTAACCTTGAGGGGCGCGAGGCGTGGAGGGCGCGAGGTGGTGGAGACGCGTCCTCTGTGCCACCGGAGATTAATTAGGTGGCATTGGCAGGTGGAGCCCCCGGCGGCTGAATGTTGGGATGGGTATTATGTTGTCAAGGGCACTGCGTCGGAAATTGTGTTAGGATGGTGTGGCAGAAGGCCGGGACGCCACACCTGCTGCTACACCCACACCCACACCCCACCTGCAGTCTCCACATGACAACCTGACGGGCGTGACACAGAAACAGGACTCTGCACACCCATCCCTCACAGCCATGACACTTGGGTGGTTTATGACTGTCGTGTGTCAAATATTAGAACTTGTCTAGTGTTTTCTTTTTCTTTTTCTTTGATACTGTTTAAACATATGAGATTATTAAGTGTTGTTTCTGTCATGTTCACGGTGTACATATCCCCTGAACCGTCTCATTGTGTATATATAATGTCTGAGAATACTGATATTTTATGCCACGCAAAAGGGGAACTAACTGCAATACATAAATCAATGGTGAAGTAAAACAATGATTTAATAAGGAAAGAAATGGATGTTAATGAATCCAATAACGTTTAGAAAGGAGTCAGTGAGGCGAGAAGTATGAGAGGGCGAGAGTACCATAACAAAGACACCATCAGTGAAGGAGGGGAGACAGGTACAAGGGGAACCTACCTAAATCTCTTCGTCCCTTCCTTCCCCTCTTCCTTCCTTTTTCCTTCCCTCACTCAATGTTAGTCTGTCAGTTTTTCTTATTGTGTGTTTTGGTACGAGCTGACGCCTCCTGAAAATCTCTCTTTCTCTTTCTCTCTCTTTCTCTCACTTTTTTTTTTCTCTCTCTCTCTCTCTCTCTCTCTCTCTCTCTCTCTCTCTCTCTCTCTCTCTCTCTCTCTCTCTCTCTCTCTCTCTCTCTCTCTCTCTCTCTCTCTCTCTCTCTCTCTCATTTAATTAAAACTCGCTCTCCCTCCTGTACGTCATTCTAAGAATAGAGGAGGAGGAGGAAGAGAAAGAGGAAGAGGAAGAGAAAGAGGAAGAGGTAGAAGAAGAGGAGGAGGAGGAGGAGTAGGACGGCGATGACAACAAAGCAGAATTTCTAAGGATTACAAAGGAATACAAAACAGAAACATACCCATAGGTCCTTCCTTACATGGGTGTTTGATTTTACTAATCTACACTAACTGTTACTATTAGAAATAATATAACAGTCAGCGACGACAACGACGACGACGACGACGACGACGACGACGATGATGACAACAAGAAGTAGGATAAGAAGGCCCAAGAGGCTCAGGGAAATGGAAATAGAAGAAAATGAACAGAGGGAGAGAAAATGAGGAAAATGAACACGAAAGGGAGATGAGGAAAATTAGCATGAGGAGGAGGAGGAGGAGGAGGAGACAGCTGGAGGTCCTTTGTCAGTGGAGTGCGCGTTCTCCTCGTTTAATATTACGAGTGTGAAGAAAATGGGAGATTCAGCAGCAGTGTACAAGACGGGGAGCAAGATGAAGGGCAGGAGCAGGAGGCGGCGGAAGAGGAGGAGGTGGAGGAGGAGGAGGAGGAGGAGGAAAGGGAGAAGGAGGAGTGAAAGGAGGAGTACGAGGAGGAAGAGGAGGAGAAGGAGGGACATAAATAACAGCAGCAGCAGCATAAGACATTGTAGCAGCAGGTAACAGAAACCGTGTTATCTTATAACTAAGTTACCTGCTTGGGTAAACTATTCTCTTTTACGAATCTTTCCTACAAGTGTGTGAGCAGGACACAAAAGTGAAAGGCATTCATCTCGCTCATCACTCTGGTACACTACCGCCAGAAAAATACTGAGACTTTTGAAAAGAACACGCATAAAACTTTTCCTAGGAAAGAATAATAAGAAATTTAAATTTCACGCTTGGCAGCAAAAATATTGTGAGTAACTTTTTTAATCTATCAATCATTTCTTTCAATTAATTAATAGTTTTTCCACGAGCCAATTTGCTGTTAACTTGTACCTGTGAGTGACAACACGATACGAAGATAACTAAATGAGCCATTATGGTGTCTCAAATCTTTGTTTTACGCGGTACAATACTTTATCCCGTCACAATGGTACTAAGGTATGATACATTTTGACTAATCGATGGTGTGAAACTTATGAAGAATCTTAAATACCTTCCTTCATCATGTAACATTATCTTTTAGAAAACGGTACTGAGAAGTTTTATTCTCTCTTCGTATGGTTTAGTTTACAGTGTTGTTGGGAATAGTTTTCAGGCACTTCAAAGTATTCTCTCAAGTAATTGGATTAGCCTGTTGTTAGTAAAAGACGTATTTGGGGTGAAACCTGATCAAGGAGATTTATAACGACAGGATTACTTCCTGCTCTTGTGTTTACAGTTCTTCACTAAGAATTAAACTTCATGTTAATGTTATTATATGCTGATGTGCGTTGTACAACCTTAAGTAATAATGACGATAAAATTTCCTCCACTACTAAGCTACTAAGCTGTAGTTTACCACATAGTATATTGTAGTTACTTCTACTTTACTTTGTCCCAAAGTGCATCATTTATAATTGTCAATCATGAAGGGCACTGTCACTTGCTGCATCACTGGACAATCTCGTCCAGATCTTTCGGGATGATCTATTTATTTCTTACTCCGTAATTTCGTCTACATACTACGAGAAAATCAATTTAAGTCTACTTTAAAAAAAAATAGAGAGAAAAAAAAAGACCAAAACCGAGTCTTGTGGTGTGGCACAAGGGACAGGCAGCCACACAGATGTGCCATCATTCAGTACAACCCGGTGTGTTCTACTGATAAGGCAATTCATAATATTTTGTCAACAGTTACGCCATATTGCATTGAACGTCGTTTGCTTACTTCTGAGAATTGTAGAAGGCTATCCTAGTAACCGACGCATAATAAGTCAATGGATATTTGATAATTTTCGTGTTCATAAAGACTGTGAAAGAAATCCAGAAACTCATGTTGGAGTGTTAAACCAAAACCAAAGCTGTTATATTGAATGTTCTGACGTAATACTACGAGTCAATAATCCAATGCTTTTTTGTGACCTTTTTAAGTTTCCTTGATAACTTAAATTACATATGCCACCCACAGGGGTTCAGGTACCCTAAATGGTAGTTGTTAGTGATTTGTAGGTTGTCTGGGATGGTTAACTTAATACTATCAAGTTTTTCCACACTTTTGTATTTCTTGCTCCCGTGTTTCTAGTGACTCATTTATATTCTGAAGCATCACAAGTTGGAGGACAAACGTTGTGTTTTAAAAGTAACAAGGAAAGCTTCGTCAAGGAACATAACATTATTTTTTTTACTTTCCTCGGTTAAGATTGTTTTTTCTACTAAGGATCCAAGAAAGGTCTTCTTTGTTTCTTAAATGCTAAGATAAATTTTCGGATAATATTAGCTCACGACCCATAAATCTTTTGTTCGTACACATGTTATTCAAGAAATTTCTACAGGTATTGAGACCTTGGCAATTTCGCTTGCATGCATTGATCGTTTCAGCCATTTTCACATTTTTTGCAATTATGTTTGTAAGTGACGACGCCCTTGAAATCCGTGGTCATCTAGATCCTTGTGAACACAGCGTTCTTTATGATTTATAAGAATTTTTCTTCAAACCTGATCTATCAATATATACTGTGGACAGGAGTAATGCTCAATAAGATTAGTTTTGAAAGCCTGGCATTAGACTGTCGTTACTGTTGAGGCCGCGCTCAATATTACATAATGATCAATGTTACTTAACTCTTTGACTACCACACAGTCACGCATGGTCGATCTCTAATACCAGGTCTAGCATAATAATGTTCATGCATTTGTCGCTTTACGGTCTGCAAAAGGAAAGCCTCATCCATTTAGTTTACTTCTCTATCTGACTTCTAGTCGATACTGTGGCAATCACGAGTGATTACGGAGCCTTTACTGTTCAATACGATACGAGTATTTGCACAAAGTATAGTCGTTTTATATTTGGTTTGGATGGCAGCTGTAGTATTCACAGCTTTGATATTTTTTACATCCTGTTTCTTGCCCTTGCCTACAACTGAAAAAAATATTGCTTCTATAACTCCCAAAATGTGGCCATGTCTCGGTAACAATAATTATGTCTATTTTCTCCAAGGCAGCATGAACATCGAACTCCATAGAATTATAGAGTCTACTAATGCTTATGTTGTTGGAAAAAGGAGGAGGAGGAGGAGGAGGAGGAGGAGGAGGAGGAGGAGGAGGAGGAGGAGGAAGAAGAGGAGGGAAAATACGAGGAGGAATAAAAAAAAAAAAAAATCTGGACACCGAAGAAGGGACAGCCCACCACCACCACCACCACCACCACCACCTTCTGCGTCACACCACAACTCCTCCTGAACACCTTTAATAACCTCCACCACCGCGTCTGACCCACATTACCAACACCAGTGACCCAGGATCGTCATGGCCAGCAGCCCCACACCAACCCTAGCCCCTCAGCCCCTAGACTTTCAGCAACCATCACTTCCCTTGCCCCTTCTGGCCTCACCCCAGCCCATCACCCTCACACACAGTTGGGGGACAGGGGATGAGGGGAGGAGTAGGTGGCGTTGCCCTCGTCTCACTCAGAGGGCTATAAAAAGAGGCCGTTTGTGTCACCGGACAAGGCGGGGCAACCTGTAAAGCTCCTTATTTTCTGGAGCGGCAGGTCGTTGTCCTCAGCTGCAAGGAGGAGGAGGAGGAGGAGGAGGAGGAGGAGGAGGAGGAGGAGGAGGAGGAGGAGGAGGAGGAGGAGGAGGAGGAGGAGGAGGAGGAGGAGGAGGAGGAGGAGGAGGAGGTGGTGGTGGTGGTGGAGGAGGAGGAGGAGGAGAACGCTGGAAAAAGAACAATGAGAAGAAGGGCGGAGGAGGAGGTATAAGAAAAGAACGACAACAAGAACAATGAGAAGAAGGAAAGGAAGGAACAAGAGGAGGAAAACGAATGTGGAGGAGGAGGAGGAGGAGGAGGAGGAGGAGGAGGAGGAGGAGGAGGAGGAGGAGGAGGAGGAGGAAGAGATGCATTATAATGACAGGTAGAGACACAAAAAAAGACAAAGGTGAACACATATTTTCATGAATAAACAAAATAAACAAAATAAAAATAATAAAATTTAAAAAGAATAAAGGTCTACTCGCCTGTCCAACAAGAAGGAAAGGAAAGTAAAGGAAGCGACATGTAGAAAACACGAACACTAAGTTTAAGTCGAAATAGAAAAGAAAGTTCATGCAGACAAACAGGAGGAGGACAGAGGAAGAAAAAAAAACATAACCAGGTAAAAAGGAGAGAAAAAGAATAAGTCAAGCTAACATGAGTTGAAAAGCTGAACGTGGAAGCGACATATACAAATACAGACAAAGGAGGTAAGACTTCGAATACGCGACAAACCCAAAGACATATTGTGCATGAGAAAACAAAACAAATAGGTGAGACTACACATATTCTCAAGTGACATACCATAATAAATATCCAAGCAAGATATATTATTCAATAAGTAACGCTTCGGAACAGATATATTGCATCATCAAACTTAAATTGAAGGAAAACCTGTGAATAAGGACGTGAATCTTAACTCTTAATGACCCTTTGTACTTAGCTCACAATAAATTTTGGTGCAGTCGTGAGGAGTTTCTTTTTTTTTGACCTAGGAAAGCATCACCAATCAGTCTACACAATCAATAAGCCAAACAAACTCCATTACTTAATACAAAAATAAGTTAACATCAGGAAAATAATCCAAGTCACAAGTAAATATTCAAAATGTTACATAATTTGCACCTCAACAATGAACCAAGATATTCTAAGTCCATTAATCAAAAAAATATATGTTGCTCCGTCCTCGCACGTTAAATATATGTGGCGTGCCAATAAGGATCACTTTCAACCATGCAAATTCCACAAATTATTCATGGTAATCCAATACAATCCCCGTGTATATAACAAACCATATAAAACATCATAATAGCTGAGGCCTGCATGTAATACGGAAAAGTCACACTCGCATAGTAAAGGTATTAGTGTGAAACAAATTTGAATCACCATCACTGCCGTCCAGGGTCACGTTCCCCATGACCTCCACCCTCATCAAAGTCACTGCAACATCAACTTCCCTCATTGCCACCTCTTCACACTATCACTCCTCCTATCAGTAACCAATTCAGAATTGTTAATTTCAGGCTTCATTCAACGACTGCTAAACACTTGGAAAAAGTTAAATCCAAAATAATCTTATAGTCTTGTTAATTATTCAAAAACTAATACATACTTACATACATACGTGCATACAAACATACACATATTTACATGCATAACGTGACTGGCTGAGTACATTTTTGTTATACCGTATCAAATAAATACAGACCAAATGTCTCAAAACTAATTATCCTTAATTAACCAACTTGATCTTCATTAACTCGGGAATATCTGATTAAATAATTAAAATCGAAACTCCTGTAAATCTCTGTCCTTTGATTCACCACTAGTTGATTAATAATTCTTTTTCATTCAATATCAAAGTAATGGTAAGTTTCCAATCTTTATCGTAGATTCAATATATAAAGTTTGTTGCTTAATCAAACTCTATAAAGCTTTCCATCTACAAATTATGGCTAATAAGCAAAACAGTCACATTAAAATTCGTATTTTTTTGCAATTAGAATGAAAAGTCTCTCCAAGCGTCACAATAAGTATTAGTGAAGCATTTGCAGGGGAAGTCTCATCAAAACTTTTAAATGCCACGGAGCCAAAGGAGACACTGTTCTATGGTACCTGTGAACGCAAGAAAATGTGTATGTGTGTGTGTGTGTGTGTGTGTGTGTGTGTGTGTGTGTGTGTGTGTGTGTGTGTGTGTGTGTGTGTGTGTGTGCGTGCGTGTGTGTGTGTGTGTGTGTGTGTGTGTGTGTGTGCGTGTGCGTGCGAGTGTGTGTGTGTGTGTGTGTGTGTCAATTTTTCTCTCTCTCTAAAAAAGAAAGAAAAAAGTTGTAAAGCTAGAATTCAGGAAATAAAACCAACAAGGAACAAGACATGAGAGTAAAACTAAAACGAAAGAATACACACAGACAGCATGACGGATAGAAACAGATGAACCCTCCCCAAGGAACAGGGAACTCGAGTCAGCAGAGAAATTCCAACCACACACTTTGTATACCATTTCATCTATTCATACTAAGCTTACACCACATGCTTTCTTTCTGAAGATACACACACACACACACACACACACACACACACACACACACACACACACACACACACACACACACACACACACACACACACACACACACTAGCAATACGTCTACTGTGTTTGCTTTGGATCATTGATGTGGGTTACAGTATGTACGTAAGAGGCAAAGTGCATGTCTTGAAGTACTCTCTCTCTCTCTCTCTCTCTCTCTCTCTCTCTCTCTCTCTCTCTCTCTCTCTCTCTCTCTCTCTCTCTCTCTCTCTCGTGTCTTATCACCTCTCTACTCGCTTCCCCTCCCACTCGCTTCTTATCTCAAGTCTCTCTCTCTCTCTCTCTCTCTCTCTCTCTCTCTCTCTCTCTCTCTCTCTCTCTCTCTCTCTCTCTCTCTCTCTCTCTCTCTCTCTCTCTCTCTCTCTCTCTCCTTCTTTATGATAGGAAAAAAAAACTAATAATAGAAGTAGTAGGAAGAATTACAGAAATAATAGTAAAAATAATGATAATGATATATAATAGTAATAATGATAATGATGATAACAACTATAGTAATAATAATAGTAAAAGTAATACTTAAAATAATAATAATAATAATAATAATAATAATAATAATAATAATAATAATACGAAAACAAAACCGTAAAAAACAAAGCTACAATATCTAAGAAAACCAACAACAATAACAACAACAACAACAACAACCACCACCACCACCACCACACGAGTAACAGCAGCACCCGCACCAGCAAATCGCACTTCCACTCCCTTCCATCACTTCCCTGAAAGTCTCGAAGGAAAACTCAACAACACAAAACGAAAGCAAGAAAATAAAAAATAAACCAACTCCACAAATAAAAAAAAAAAAAAAACAGCCTATCAATCCACAATTTTTTTTTTCTTTTTTTCTACATTTACTTCAAAATACTGCAAATAAATACATGAATAAACACAAGTCAAAAAAATATGTACTAGCAGAGGAAACTTAATGGAAAACCCGAGGTCATTTCGGTCTCCGCATCGGATTCGGATAATTTGAAGTCTGGACCAAAGAGAGAAGTAACTGGAGGAGGAGGAGGAGGAGGAAGAGGAGGAGGAGGAGGAGGAGGAGGAGGAGGAGGAGGAGTAAGAAGAGGAAAAGAAGATGAAGGAGGTGGAGGAGGAAAAAGATAGAGCAAAAACAACAAAAGCGAGAACATGGAAAATGAGGAAGGTGAAAAAGAGAAGGAGGAGGAAGAAGAGAAGGAGGAAGAGGAGAAGTACATGGGCGAAGATGAAGACTAAGAAGAAGGTGAAAAAATGAGGAATAAATAGAAAAAAAGAAAGACAAGGAAGAATAGAGGCGAATGGAGAAGAAGAGAAAAAGGAAGGAGGGAATAAGGAAGAGGAGGAGGGGAGAAGAAGAAGGAGTAGCAAGGAAGGAAAGCACATAAGGGGAAAAGACATTGTGGCGCTGAAAAGAGAGAGAGAGAGAGAGAGAGAGAGAGAGAGAGAGAGAGAGAGAGAGAGAGAGAGAGAGAGAGAGAGAGAGAGAGAGAGAGAGAGAGAAAGAGAGAAAGAGAGAGAGAGAGAGAGAGAGAGAGAGAGAGAGAGAGAGAGAGAGAGAGAGAGAGAGAGAGAGAGAGAGAGAGAGAGAGAGAGAGAGAGAGAGAGAGAGAGAGAGAGAGAGAGAGAGAGAGAGAGAGAGAGAAATAGTAGGAATGGAAGAGAGGTAAGAAGAGAAAGGAGGAAGAGGAAAATTGATAGTAAACAAAGAAGATGATGTGAGGTTGCAGAAAGCTAGAGAGAAAAGAAGAAAATTTCACGAAGAAAAGACAGGAAGAGAAAGAGAGAGTCAGGGAAGTGAGAAAAATACGAGGAGGAAGAATAGAACCGAGCAAAGAAAATGGATTGCAACATATATAATGCGAACAGAAAACGGACGGTGCACAGAAACTGAAGCAAAGACACAGAAGTTGAAAGGAAAGGGAAAAAGAAGATAAACTAAATAAAAAAATAAACACAAACAATAATACTGTATAACGTGTGAGCGAAGATAAGGGAAAGAGATAAAGGAAGACTAACGCTGAATGCCTAGAACGAAGAAAATCCGGCAAAGCTTTTTTTTCAGGCAAGAGAAAAAAACTGAGAATTAAACTGGAAGAAGGTTACTACTGCAATTAATTCAAGGCTTTCCCTTCAATTATTTCCATTATCATTGCGAGTGTTACTTTTTTTCCCTTCCATATACAATTGTGCGAATGTAGTCGACAAATAAATATTGGTATTAATACACAAAAATCCATCAGCCAATTATTCTCCAATTACTCTTGCTTTCCCTTTCACGAGCTAATTTGCATGTACGATAATTTTCCTTTTACGTGTATAAATCTATATGAGCAAGTTAAATGCAGGTGTGATTTAGAGTCTGCTAATCCTTCCACGAGTCAATCAATCTACAAATGACTTATCTACACAATGATGATGAGTTGATATCAAAGGCAATACCACCACCAGATTAGAAGATTCTCGCCTTGATATTTTACACAGAATTTACAAATCTATTTATCTATATGAATTCAGTTCCAGGAATATTTCAGTTTTTTTCTTTTTCTCTTTTGCTCTGTCTCCCTCACTGTCACTCTCACACACATATATATGCACACACACATACTATGAAAGATATAAGTCAATAGAATGTAAGTCACGATCACTTTCCTGGAAAAAGCGTCGAATATAACTGGCAATGTATTCATAATATGTATAACTCTATCTCATGTCAAACTTTCCGCACCAAGTTCTCATCACGTATTCATTCCTGCCTTTTTTCCTTCCTTCCTTCCTTCCCTTACTCATAAGGGACCTTTTTTTACCTCTTCCTTTTTCCCTCGTTCCTTGCCTACCCCGTCCAGCCTTCCCTCCCTCATCAACATAACCAATAGAACCGTAACTATTGGCTCACTTCCCCTCATCTACCTCTCTGCTTCTTTTTTTCTCTACTTCTTCCATTTCTAAATATGTCTTTTTTATGTCATATTTTCAGAATATTAGATTATGAAGCTCAATGTTTCATTTTTAGGTAGGGTTTTTTATTCATTATCATATTCTAAGAAGACTGGCTGAGAGGTAAAAAATTTAAATATAAAGAAAAAATCCTGCTAATTGCCTCTCCCTAAAAAACACACTTAACAAGAGAGTTCCACAAGGGGTAAAGTCAACCTAGTTCACAAGGTGTTCCACTACTCTGTTCTTGGAGGAGTTCAAGTCTTGGAAAAATTATAAGAGAGGAAGATTTTTAGTGTGTCATTAATTAAGGCAGTGTACAATTCTTCACGTTACCCTTATTGATTGCAGCTTCTGTGGACTACAGATTTGTACTAAAGAGCTGCGAGAGGGGTTTGGCATGAAGTAACTAATTCGAGATGTACAGTAACAGTGAAAGCACCAGAAGATAATATTATCACTTAGATACTGAAGAAAAGGAATAAATTGACGAGACGAGCTTTCTTCCACTCCATCCTGTTTAAATGTTTTGCGATAGTGGATAACCCACACCCAAAGATATTACTGGTTACGATAACAGGAGGGAGGCAATGCGTTGTCTACTAGCGTCGCGATTAAAATTGAACATGAACGTTAGAAAATAAATACGTAAATTAATAGTAAGATCCGTAATTGAAATAAAAAAAAACCCAGCAACTATATAACGCTTCTTTGTGAATCATTTACAATAAAAGACAATACAATACAATGACATACAAGGGAGTCACCACCACATGAATGGATTGAGGTTGGTCTAGTGTTTGCTTGTATATTAGTAAGAAAAGTGTGTGTGATAAAACAGGATCCTTTGAAGTTTCATTACTGTTTGCCTTCAGAGAATTATTCACTATATTATTTATTTTTGTCTGTTCTCCCTCTTACTTCTTCCTTCTTTTTTTTCTTCATATCCTCGCCTTCGCCTTCCATCCACCTCCTCCTGCTCGCATTCCTTCCTTCCATATTTATTTCCTTCCTTCCTTCATTTTTCTTTCTTCCTTCTTGCTTTCCTTTATCTTCCTTCTCCTTCTCCTCTTTCTCTTTTCCACTTTCTTCATTTATCTTCCTCCAGTTTACGAAGCACCCTCGTATATTATTTTCATTTTTAATAATAAAACTCTCTCTCTCTCTCTCTCTCTCTCTCTCTCTCTCTCTCTCTCTCTCTCTCTCTCTCTCTCTCTCTCTCTCTCTCTCTCTCTCTCTTTCCATGTGTGTGTGTGTGTGTGTGTGTGTGTGTGTGTGTGTGTGTGTGTGTGTGTGTGTGTGTGTGTGTGTGTGTGTGCGTGTGTGTGTGTGCGTGTGTGTGCGTGTGTGCGTGTGTGTGTGTGCGTGTGTGTGCGCGCGTGTGTGTGTGTGTGTGTGCGCGTGTGTGTGTGCGCGTGTGTGTGTGTGTGCGTGTGTGTGTCTGCGCGCGCGCGCGTGTGTGTGTGTGTGTGTGTGTGTGTGTGTGTGTGTGTGTGTGTGTGTGTGTGTGTGTGTGTGTGTGTGTGTGTGTTCGACCGGACATAAATGCCAAAAAATAATATATACACCTAAAACAACAACAAAATCTTGACCATAATTTACTTCTTTAATAACGTTTTCAAAAAATATATTTCCTTCTTTTACACTGCAGCATGAAAATTTAAACACGACTGTAAAACAGGAATGTTCCATCAGTGAATGTTCTGTGTGACAAGGCAAAGCATGTGCAGTGACAGCCATGGCGTGAAAACTGCTGCGACTCACAGTAATTGCAAATTAACCCTTTTTTTTTCGTGAAACTTTCAAAACATCAATATCTTTAATAAATGTATAAATATTTTATGTAAAACTCTTCACAAAAATGGCTGCAATAAAGCATCTTTCTTATTCATTACGAAATTCAAAATAGAGACTGGTAAAAATTTTATTCATGTAGTATTCAGGTATTCTTGAATCCGAAATGTATGCATTCTTGCATATAATACAATAATCCTCAACCTGAGTCACGTGTTCCCAATCTCTTGAACGATCTCTAATTATAGAAGCATTAAGGTTGATTAAAGGGATGGCAATTCTTTATAAAAACCCTATGTGCTCTGGCATCCTCATCTTCCAAATTCTTAGTACTGGAACTCATATACTTGATTGGACAGCCTGGACACCTTTGTAATTATATGGTCGAGAATAGGTGGTTGTAAGTTTAACCTTAAAACTATAAAAAAAAAACCTAGATTTTTTATGATTATGGTGATGGTGATGATGGTGATGGTGATGATGGTGATGGTGATGATGGTGATGGTGATGGTGGTGATGATGGATGTGGTGTTGATGGTTATGGTGATGATGATGTTGACAGATAAATAGGTAGATACATTTGTTCTTTTTGCTATAACCATTTTCTATATTTGCACTGTGGCAGATACAATTTCTAGTCCTTTGGTATTGCTCTGCGCCCATGCTCTGCTTAGTGGCAGGAATCGCCTCCGTCTGTATGGAAATTCGAGTCCAAGACCTCACAGCTGTACACCGAACGTTGATCCACACTACTTAACCCATTCACCGTGATAATGTAAAAAGTTTCTTGTATCGCCTGTGATCTAATAATTTATGATTTTTCAATCTATACATTGAATAATATGCTTAGGATAGTAAATTTTTCCTGGTTTATCCGATTTGAACAGTAGCATCAACACATCGTTTAGTCTTAAGTTACATAAGTTATACAGCATTGAAGTTGAATACAAAACGATTTCAAAGCCATGATACGACGGAAGCGCGCTGCCAGTCGTATGATACGCAACCCACCTCACCACCCCCATAGCAGCTTGTTGTTTTGTTTACACACACACACACACACACACACACACACACACACACACACACACACACACACACACACACACACACACACACACGCGCGCGCGCGCGCGCAAACGTTCACCAAACGTGTGTGTGTGTGTGTGGTGTGTGTGTGTGTGTGTGTGTGTGTGTGTGTGTGTGGTGTGTGTGTGTGTGTGTGTGTGAGTATATAAAACAGAAAGCAAAACGACGTTTGTGTGTGTGTGTAGTATATATATGTATATATATATATATATATATATATATATATATATATATATACATATATATATATATATATATATATATATATATATATATATATATATATATATATATATATATATACATATATATATGTATATATATATATATATATATATATATACATATATATATGTATATATATATATATATATATATATATATATATATATATATATACATATATATATATATATATATATATATATATATATATATATATATACATATATATATATATATATATATATATATATATATATATATTTATATATATATATATATATATATTTATTTATATATATATATATATATATATATATATATATATATATTTGTACAGTTTAATTAGGTGTATCAGATGCTGCAATGATATTTCTAATAGCTTTCGCTAAAATGAGGAGGAAAGTCATGTTTTTATATAAAAATTAAGTTTCATTTTACTGCGTAACAATTAGTCATAGAACAAATATTCATGATGACAGTTGTACAGTTTAATTAGGTGTATCAGATGATGCAGTGATATATCCAATATCTCTAATAGCTTTCGAGAAAATGAGGAGGAAAGTCATGTTTTTATATAAATATTAAGTTTCATTTTACTGCGTAATTATTAGTCATAGAACAAATATTCATTATGACAAGTGTACAGTTTAATTAGGTGTATCAGAGGCTGCAATGATATTTCCAATATCTCTAATAGCTTTCGGGAAAATGAGGAGGAAATTCATGTTTTATATAAATATAAAGTTTAATTATACTGCGTAATTATTAGTCATACAACAAATATTCATAATATCAGTTGTACAGTTTAATTAGGTGTATCAGATGTTGCAATGATATTTCCAATATCTTTAATAGCTTTCGAGAAAATGAGGAGGAAAGTCATGTTTTTAAATATATATTAAGTTTCATTTTACTGCGTAATTATTAGTCATAGAACAAATATTCATAATGACAGTTTTACAGTTTAATTAGGTGTATCAGATGCTGCAATGATATTTCAAATATCTCTAATAGCTTTCGAGAAAATGATAAGGAAAGTCATGTTTATATATAAATATTAAGTTTCATTTTACTGCGTAATTATTAGTCATAGAACAAACATTCGAAATGATAGTTCTACAGTTTAAATAGGTGTATTAGATGCTGCAATGATATTTCCAATATCTCTAATAGCTTTCAAGAAAATGACGAGGAAAGTCATGTTTTTATATAAAAATACGGTTTTATTTTACTGCGAAATTATTAGTCATAGAACAAATATTCATAATATCAGTTGTACAGTTGAATTAGGTGTATCAGATGATGCAATGATATTTCCAATATCTCTAATAGCTTTCGAGAAAACGAGAAAGAAAGTAATTTAAAAAAAAGTAAAATTCAGTATTTATTAGTACTAGTGAAAATATTCATAATGACAGTAGTAGATTTTAATTAGGTCTGTCAGATGCTGCAATAATATTTCAAATATTTCTAATAGCTTTCGAGAAAATGAGGAGGAAATTCATGTTTTTATATAAAAATTAAGTTTCATTTTACTGCGTAATTATTAGTCATAGAACAAATATTCATAATGAGAGTTGTACAGTTTAATTAGGTGTATCAGATGCTGCAATGATATTTCAAATATCTCTAATAGCTTTTGAGAAAATGAGGAGGAAAGTCATGTTTTTATATAAAAATTAAGTTTCATTTTACTGCGTAATTATTAGTCATAGAACAAATATTCATAATGACAGTTGTACAGTTTAATTAGGTGTATCAGATGCTGCAATGATATTTCCAATATCTCTAGTAGCTTTCGAGAAAATGAGGAGGAAAATCATGTTTTTATATAAATATTAAGTTTCATTTTACTGCGTAATTATTAGCCATAGAACAAATATTCATAATATCAAATGTACAGTTTCATTAGGTGTATCAGATGCTGCAATGATATTTCCAATATCTCTAATAGCTTTCGAGAAAATGAGGAGGAAAGTTATGTTTTTATATAAAAATTAAGTTTCATTTTACTGCGTAATTATTAGTCATAGAGCAAATATTCATAATGACAGTTGTACAGTTTAATTAGGTGTATCAGATGCTGCAATGATATATCAAATATCTCTAGTAGCTTTCGAGAAAATGAGGAGGAAAGTCATGTTTTTATATAAATATTAAGTTTCATTTTACTGCGTAATTATTAGCCATAGAACAAATATTCATAATATCAAATGTACAGTTTCATTAGTTGTATCAGATGCTGCAATGATATTTCCAATATCTCTAATAGCTTTCGAGAAAATGACGAGGAAAGTCATGTTTTTATATAAAAATACAGTTTTATTTTACTGCGTAATTATTAGTCATAGAACAAATATTCATAATATCAGTTGTACAGTTGAATTAGGTGTATCAGATGATGCAATGATATTTCCAATATCTCTAATAGCTTTCGAGAAAACGAGGAAGAAAGTAATTTAAAAAAAAGTAAAATTCAGTATTTATTAGTACTAGTGAAGATATTCATAATGACAAGAGTAGATTTTAATTAGGTCTATCAGATGCTGCAATAATATTTCAAATATCTCTAATAGCTTTCGAGAAAATGAGGAGGAAAGTCATGTTTTTATATAAAAATACAGTTTTATTTTACTGCGTAATTATTAGTCATAGAACAAATATTCATAATGAGAGTTGTACAGTTTAATTAGGTGTATCAGATGCTGCAATGATATTTCCAATATCTCTAGTAGCTTTCGAGAAAATGAGGAGCAAAGTCATGTTTTTATATAAATATTAAGTTTCATTTTACTGCGTAATTATTAGTCATAGAACAAATATTCATAATGACAGTTCTACAGTTTAAATAGGTGTATCAGATGCTGCAATGATATTTCCAATATCTCTAGTAGCTTTCGGGAAAATGAGGAGGAAAGTCATGTTTTTATATAAATATTAAGTTTCATTTTACTGCGTAATTATTAGCCATAGAACAAATATTCATAATATCAAATGTACAGTTTCATTAGGTGTATCAGATGCTGCAATGATATTTCCAATATCTCTAATAGCTTGCGAGAAAATGACGAGGAAAGTCATGTTTTTATATAAAAATTACGGTTTTCATTTTACTGCGTAATTATTAGTCATAGAACAAATATTCATAATATCAGTTGTACAGTTGAATTAGGGTTATCAGATGATGCAATGATATTTCCAATATCTCTAATAGCTTTCGAGAAAACGAGGAAGAAAGTAATTTAAAAAAAAGTAAAATTCAGTATTTATTAGTACTAGTGAAAATATTCATAATGACAGTAGTAGATTTTAATTAGGTCTATCAGATGCTGCAATAATATTTCAAATATCTCTAATAGCTTTCGAGAAAATGAGGAGGAAAGTCATGTTTTTATATAAAAATTAAGTTTCATTTTACTGTGTAATTATTAGTCATAGAACAAATATTCATAATGAGAGTTGTACAGTTTAATTAGGTGTATCAGATGCTGCAATGATATTTCCAATATCTCTAGTAGCTTTCGAGAAAATGAGGAGGAAAGTCATGTTTTTATATAAATATTAAGTTTCATTTTACTGCGTGATTATTAGCTATAGAACAAATATTCATAATATCAAATGTACAGTTTCATTAGGTGTATCAGATGCTGCAATGATATTTCCAATATCTCTAATAGCTTTCGAGAAAATGAGGAGGAAAATCATGTTTTTAAATAAATATTAAGTTTAATTTTACTGCGTAATTATTAGTCATAGAACAAATATTCATAATATCAGTTTTACAGTTTAATTAGGTGTATCAGATGCTGCAATGATATTTCTAATATCTCTAATAGCTTTCGGGAAAATGATAAGGAAAATCATGTTTATATATAAATATTAAGTTTCATTTTACTGCGTAATTATTAGTCATAGAACAAATATTTAAAATGACAGTTGTACAGTTTAATTAGGTGTATCAAATGCTGCAATGATATTTCCAATATCTCTAATAGCTTTCAAGAAAATGACGAGGAAAGTCATGTTTTTATATAAAAATATGGTTTTATTTTACTGCGTAATTATTAGTCATAGAACAAATATTCATAATATCAGTTGTACAGTTGAATTAGGTGTATCAGATGATGCAATGATATTTCCAATATCTCTAATAGCTTTCGAGAAAACGAGGAAGAAAGTAATTTAAAAAAAAGTAAAATTCAGTATTTATTAGTACTAGTGAAAATATTCATAATGACGGTAGTAGATTTTAATTAGGTCTATCAGATGCTGCAACAATATTTCAAATATCTCTAATAGCTTTCGAGAAAATGAGGAGGAAAGTCATGTTTTTATATAAATATTAAGTTTCATTTTACTGCGTAATTATTAGCCATAGAACAAATATTCATAATATCAAATGTACAGTTTCATTAGGTGTATCAGATGCTGCAATGATCTTTCCAATATCTCTAATAGCTTTCGAGAAAATGACGAGGAAAGTCATGTTTTTATATAAAAATACGGTTTTATTTTATTGCGTAATTATTAGTCATAGAACAAATATTCATAATATCAGTTGTACAGTTGAATTAGGGTTATCAGATGATGTAATGATATTTCCAATATCTCTAATAGCTTTCGAGAAAACGAGGAAGAAAGTAATTTTAAAAAAAGTAAAATTCAGTATTTATTAGTACTAGTGAAAATATTCATAATGACGGTAGTAGATTTTAATTAGGTCTATCAGATGCTGCAACAATATTTCAAATATCTCTAATAGCTTTCGAGAAAATGAGGAGGAAATTCATGTTTTTATATAAATATTAAGTTTCATTTTACTGCGTAATTATTAGTCATAGAACAAATATTAATAATGATAGTTGTACAGTTTAATTAGGTGTATCAGATGCTGCAATGATATTTCCAATATCTGTAATAGCTTTCGAGGAAATGAGGAGGAAAGTTATGTTTATATAAAAATATTAAGTTTCATTTTACTGAGTAATTATTAGTCATAGAACAAATATTCATAATGACAGTTGTACAGTTTAATTAGGTGTATCAGATGCTGCAATGATATTTCCAATATCTCTAGTAGCTTTCGAGTAAATGAGGAGGAAAGTCATGTTTTTATATAAATATTAAGTTTCATTTTACTGCGTAATTATTAGCCATAGAACAAATATTCATAATATCAAATGTACAGTTTCATTAGGTGTATCAGATGCTGCAATGATCTTTCCAATATCTCTAAAAGCTTTCGAGAAAATGACGAGGAAATTCATGTTTTTATATAAAAATACGGTTTTATTTTATTGCGTAATTATTAGTCATAGAACAAATATTCATAATATCAGTTGTACAGTTGAATTAGGGTTATCAGATGATGCAATGATATTTCCAATATCTCTAATAGCTTTCGAGAAAACGAGGAAGAAAGTAATTTAAAAAAAAGTAAAATTCAGTATTTATTAGTACTAGTGAAAATATTCATAATGACAGTAGTAGATTTTAATTAGGTCTATCAGATGCTGCAACAATATTTCAAATATCTCTAATAGCTTTCGAGAAAATGAGGAGGAAAGTCATGTTTTTATATAAATATTAAGTTTCATTTTACTGCGTAATTATTAGCCATAGAACAAATATTCATAATATCAAATGTACAGTTTCATTAGGTGTATCAGATGCTGCAATGATATTTCCAATATCTCTAATAGCTTTCGAGAAAATGAGGAAGAAAGTCATGTTTTTATATAAATATTAAGTTTCATTTTACTGCGTGATTATTAGCTATAGAACAAATATTCATAATATCAAATGTACAGTTTCATTAGGTGTATCAGATGCTGCAATGATATTTCCAATATCTCTAATAGCTTTCGAGAAAATGAGGAGGAAAGTCATGTTTTTAAATAAATATTAAGTTTAATTTTACTGCGTAATTATTAGTCATAGAACAAATATTCATAATATCAGTTTTACAGTTTAATTAGGTGTATCAGATGCTGCAATGATATTTCTAATATCTCTAATAGCTTTCGGGAAAATGATAAGGAAAATCATGTTTATATATAAATATTAAGTTTCATTTTACTGCGTAATTATTAGTCATAGAACAAATATTTAAAATGACAGTTGTACAGTTTAATTAGGTGTATCAAATGCTGCAATGATATTTCCAATATCTCTAATAGCTTTCAAGAAAATGACGAGGAAAGTCATGTTTTTATATAAAAATATGGTTTTATTTTACTGCGTAATTATTAGTCATAGAACAAATATTCATAATATCAGTTGTACAGTTGAATTAGGTGTATCAGATGATGCAATGATATTTCCAATATCTCTAATAGCTTTCGAGAAAACAAGGAAGAAAGTAATTTAAAAAAAAGTAAAATTCAGTATTTATTAGTACTAGTGAAAATATTCATAATGACAGTAGTAGATTTTAATTAGGTCTATCAGATGCTGCAATAATATTTCAAATATCTCTAATAGCTTTCGAGAAAATGAGGAGGAAAGTCATGTTTTTATATAAAAATTAAGTTTCATTTTACTGCGTAATTATTAGTCATAGAACAAATATTCATAATGAGAGTTGTACAGTTTAATTAGGTGTATCAGATGGTGCAATGATATTTCAAATATCTCTAATAGCTTTCGAGAAAATGAGGAGGAAAGTCATGTTTTTATATAAAAATTAAGTTTCATTTTACTGCGTAATTATTAGTCATAGAACAAATATTCATAATGACAGTTCTACAGTTTAAATAGGTGTATCAGATGCTGCAATGATATTTCCAATATCTCTAATAGCTTTCGAGAAAATGAGGAGGAAATTCATGTTTTTATATAAATATTAAGTTTCATTTTACTGCGTAATTATTAGTCATAGAACAAATATTAATAATGATAGTTGTACAGTTTAATTAGGTGTATCAGATGCTGCAATGATATTTCCAATATCTGTAATAGCTTTCGAGGAAATGAGGAGGAAAGTTATGTTTATATAAAAATATTAAGTTTCATTTTACTGAGTAATTATTAGTCATAGAACAAATATTCATAATGACAGTTGTACAGTTTAATTAGGTGTATCAGATGCTGCAATGATATTTCCAATATCTCTAGTAGCTTTCGAGTAAATGAGGAGGAAAGTCATGTTTTTATATAAATATTAAGTTTCATTTTACTGCGTAATTATTAGCCATAGAACAAATATTCATAATATCAAATGTACAGTTTCATTAGGTGTATCAGATGCTGCAATGATATTTCCAATATCTCTAATAGCTTTCGAGAAAATGAGGAGGAAAGTCATGTTTTTATATAAATATAAAGTTTTATTTTACTGCGTAATTATTAGTCATAGAACAAATATTCATAATATCAGTTTTACAGTTTAATTAGGTGTATCAGATGCTGCAATGATATTTCCAATATCTCTAATAGCTTTCGGGAAAATGATAAGGAAAATCATGTTTATATATAAATATTAAGTTTCATTTTACTGCGTAATTATTAGTCATAGAACAAATATTTATAATGACAGTTGTACAGTTTAATTAGGTGTATCAGATGCTGCAATGATATTTCCAATATCTCTAATAGCTTTCGAGAAAATGACGAGGAAAGTCATGTTTTTATATAAAAATATGGTTTTATTTTACTGCGTAATTATTAGTCATAGAACAAATATTCATAATATCAGTTGTACAGTTGAATTAGGTGTATCAGATGATGCAATGATATTTCCAATATCTCTAATAGCTTTCGAGAAAACGAGTGAGAAAGTAATTTAAAAAAAAGTAAAATTCAGTATTTATTAGTACTAGTGAAAATATTCATAATGACAGTAGTAGATTTTAATTAGGTCTATCAGATGCTGCAATGATATTTCAAATATCTCTAATAGCTTTCGAGAAAATGAGGAGGAAATTCATGTTTTTATATAAAAATTAAGTTTCATTTTACTGCGTAATTATTAGTCATAGAACAAATATTCATAATGACAGTTGTACAGTTTAATTAGGTGTATCAGATGCTGCAATGATATTTCCAATATCTCTAATAGCTTTCGAGAAAATGAGGAGGAAAGTCATGTTTTTATATAAATATTAAGTTTCATTTTACTGCGTAATTATTAGTCATAGAACAAATATTCATAATGATAGTTGTACAGTTTAATTAGGTGTATCAGATGCTGCAATGATATTTCCAATATCTGTAATAGCTTTCAAGGAAATGAGGAGGAAAGTCATGTTTTATATAAAAATATTAAGTTTCATTTTACTGAGTAATTATTAGTCATAGAACAAATATTCATAATGACAGTTGTACAGTTTAATTAGGTGTATCAGATGCTGCAATGATATTTCCAATATCTCTAGTAGCTTTCGAGTAAATGAGGAGGAAAGTCATGTTTTTATATAAATATTAAGTTTCATTTTACTGCGTAATTATTAGCCATAGAACAAATATTCATAATATCAAATGTACAGTTTCATTAGGTGTATCAGAGGCTGCAATAATATTTCCAATATCTCTAATAGCTTTCGAGAAAATGAAGGAGGAAAGTCATGTTTTTAAATAAATATTAAGTTTTATTTTACTGCGTAATTATTAGTCATAGAACAAATATTCATAATATCAGTTTTACAGTTTAATTAGGTGTATCAGATGCTGCAATGATATTTCCAATATCTCTAATAGCTTTCGGGAAAATGATAAGGAAAGTAATGTTTATATATAAATATTAAGTTTCATTTTACTGCGTAATTATTAGTCATAGAACAAATATTCGAAATGACAGTTGTACAGTTTAATTAGGTGTATCAGATGCTGCAATGATATTTCCAATATCTCTAGTAGCTTTCGAGTAAATGAGGAGGAAAGTCATGTTTTTATATATATATTAAGTTTCATTTTACTGCGTAATTATTAGCCATAGAACAAATATTCATAATATCAGTTGTACAGTTTAATTAGGTGTATCAGATGCTGCAATGATATTTCCAATATCTCTAATAGCTTTCGAGAAAATGACGAGGAAAGTCATGTTTTTATATAAAAATACGGTTTTATTTTATTGCGTAATTATTAGTCATAGGACAAATATTCATAATATCAGTTGTACAGTTGAATTAGGGTTATCAGATGATGCAATGATATTTCCAATATCTCTAATAGCTTTCGAGAAAACGAGGAAGAAAGTAATTTAAAAAAAAGTAAAATTCAGTATTTATTAATACTAGTGAAAATATTCATAATGACAGTAGTAGATTTTAATTAGGTCTATCAGATGCTGCAACAATATTTCAAATATCTCTAATAGCTTTCGAGAAAATGAGGAGGAAAGTCATGTTTTTATATAAATATTAAGTTTCATTTTACTGCGTAATTATTAGCCATAGAACAAATATTCATAATATCAAATGTACAGTTTCATTAGGTGTATCAGATGCTGCAATGATATATCCAATATCTCTAATAGCTTTCGAGAAAATGAGGAGGAAAGTCATGTTTTTATATAAATATTAAGTTTCATTTTACTGCGTAATTATTAGTCATAGAACAAATATTCATAGTATCAGTTTTACAGTTTAATTAGGTGTATCAGATGCTGCAATGATATTTCCAATATCTCTAATAGCTTTCGGGAAAATGAGGAGGAAAGTAATGTTTATATATAAATATTAAGTTTCATTTTACTGCGTAATTATTAGTCATAGAACAAATATTCATAATGACAGTTGTACAGTTTAATTAGGTGTATCAGATGCTGCAATGATATTTCCAATATCTCTAGTAGCTTTCGAGAAAATGAGGAGGAAAGTCATGTTTTTATATAAATATTAAGTTTCATTTTACTGCGTAATTATTAGCCATAGAACAAATATTCATAATATCAAATGTACAGTTTCATTAGGTGTATCAGATGCTGCAATGATATTTCCAATATCTCTAATAGCTTTCGAGAAAATGACGAGGAAAGTCATGTTTTTATATAAAAATACGGTTTTATTTTATTGCGTAATTATTAGTCATAGAACAAATATTCATAATATCAGTTGTACAGTTGAATTAGGGTTATCAGATGATGCAATGATATTTCCAATATCTCTAATAGCTTTCGAGAAAACGAGGAAGAAAGTAATTTAAAAAAGAATAAAATTCAGTATTTATTAGTACTAGTGAAAATATTCATAATGACAGTAGTAGATTTTAATTAGGTCTATCAGATGCTGCAATAATATTTCAAATATCTCTAATAGCTTTCGAGAAAATGAGGAGGAAAGTCATGTTTTTATATAAATATTAAGTTTCATTTTACTGCGTAATTATTAGCCATAGAACAAATATTCATAATATCAAATGTACAGTTTCATTAGGTGTATCAGATGCTGCAATGATATTTCCAATATCTCTAATAGCTTTCGAGAAAATGAGGAGGAAAGTCATGTTTTTATATAAATATTAAGTTTCATTTTACTGCGTAATTATTAGTCATAGAACAAATATTCATAGTATCAGTTTGTACAGTTTAATTAGGTGTATCAGATGCTGCAATGATATTTCCAATATCTCTAATAGCTTTCGGGAAAATGATAAGGAAAGTAATGTTTATATATAAATATTAAGTTTCATTTTACTGCGTAATTATTAGTCATAGAACAAATATTCATAATGACAGTTGTACAGTTTAATTAGGTGTATCAGATGCTGCAATGATATTTCAAATATCTCTAGTAGCTTTCGAGAAAATGAGGAGGAAAGTCATGTTTTTATATAAATATTAAGTTTCATTTTACTGCGTAATTATTAGCCATAGAACAAATATTCATAATATCAAATGTACAGTTTCATTAGGTGTATCAGATGCTGCAATGATATTTCCAATATCTCTAATAGCTTTCGAGAAAATGACGAGGAAAGTCATGTTTTTATATAAAAATACGGTTTTATTTTACTGCGTAATTATTAGTCATAGAACAAATATTCATAATATCAGTTGTACAGTTGAATTAGGGTTATCAGATGATGCAATGATATTTCCAATATCTCTAATAGCTTTCGAGAAAACGAGGAAGAAAGTAATTTAAAAAAGAATAAAATTCAGTATTTATTAGTACTAGTGAAAATATTCATAATGACAGTAGTAGATTTTAATTAGGTCTATCAGATGCTGCAATAATATTTCAAATATCTCTAATAGCTTTCGAGAAAATGAGGAGGAAAGTCATGTTTTTATATAAATATTAAGTTTCATTTTACTGCGTAATTATTAGCCATAGAACAAATATTCATAATATCAAATGTACAGTTTCATTAGGTGTATCAGATGCTGCAATGATATTTCCAATATCTCTAATAGCTTTCGAGAAAATGACGAGGAAAGTCATGTTTTTATATAAAAATACGGTTTTATTTTATTGCGTAATTATTAGTCATAGGACAAATATTCATAATATCAGTTGTACAGTTGAATTAGGGTTATCAGGTGATGCAATGATATTTCCAATATCTCTAATAGCTTTCGAGAAAACGAGAAAGAAAGTAATTTAAAAAAAAGTAAAATTCAGTATTTATTAATACTAGTGAAAATATTCATAATGACAGTAGTAGATTTTAATTAAGTCTATCAGATGCTGCAACAATATTTCAAATATCTCTAATAGCTTTCGAGAAAATGAGGAGGAAAGTCATGTTTTTATATAAATATTAAGTTTCATTTTACTGCGTAATTATTAGCCATAGAACAAATATTCATAATATCAGATGTACAGTTTCATTAGGTGTATCAGATGCTGCAATGATATATCCAATATCTCTAATAGCTTTCGAGAAAATGAAGGAGGAAAGTCATGTTTTTATATAAATATTAAGTTTAATTTTACTGCGTAATTATTAGTCATAGAACAAATATTCATAGTATCAGTTTTAAAGTTTAATTAGGTGTATCAGATGCTGCAATGATATTTCCAATATCTCTAATAGCTTTCGGGAAAATGATAAGGAAAGTAATGTTTATATATAAATATTAAGTTTCATTTTACTGCGTAATTATTAGTCATAGAACAAATATTCGAAATGAAAGTTGTACAGTTTAATTAGGTGTATCAGATGCTGCAATGATATTTCCAATATCTCTAGTAGCTTTCGAGTAAATGAGGAGGAAAGTCATGTTTTTATATATATATTAAGTTTCATTTTACTGCGTAATTATTAGCCATAGAACAAATATTCATAATATCAAATGTACAGTTTAATTAGGTGTATCAGATGCTGCAATGATATTTCCAATATCTCTAATAGCTTTCGAGAAAATGACGAGGAAAGTCATGTTTTTATATAAAAATACGGTTTTATTTTATTGCGTAATTATTAGTCATAGAACAAATATTCATAATATCAGTTGTACAGTTGAATTAGGGTTATCAGGTGATGCAATGATATTTCCAATATCTCTAATAGCTTTCGAGAAAACGAGGAAGAAAGTAATTTAAAAAAGAATAAAATTCAGTATTTATTAGTACTAGTGAAAATATTCATAATGACAGTAGTAGATTTTAATTAGGTCTATCAGATGCTGCAACAATATTTCAAATATCTCTAATAGCTTTCGAGAAAATGAGGAGGAAAGTCATGTTTTTATATAAATATTAAGTTTCATTTTACTGCGTAATTATTAGCCATAGAACAAATATTCATAATATCAAATGTACAGTTTCATTAGGTGTATCAGATGCTGCAATGATATATCCAATATCTCTAATAGCTTTCGAGAAAATGAAAGGAGGAAAGTCATGTTTTTAAATAAATATTAAGTTTAATTTTACTGCGTAATTATTAGTCATAGAACAAATATTCATAATATCAGTTTTAAAGTTTAATTAGGTGTATCAGATGCTGCAATGATATTTCCAATATCTCTAATAGCTTTCGGGAAAATGATAAGGAAAGTAATGTTTATATATAAATATTAAGTTTCATTTTACTGCGTAATTATTAGTCATAGAACAAATATTCGAAATGAAAGTTGTACAGTTTAATTAGGTGTATCAGATGCTGCAATGATATTTCCAATATCTCTAGTAGCTTTCGAGTAAATGAGGAGGAAAGTCATGTTTTTATATAAATATTAAGTTTCATTTTACTGCGTAATTATTAGCCATAGAACAAATATTCATAATATCAAATGTACAGTTTCATTAGGTGTATCAGATGCTGCAATGATATTTCCAATATCTCTAATAGCTTTCGAGAAAATGACGAGGAAAGTCATGTTTTTATATAAAAATACGGTTTTCATTTTATTGCGTAATTATTAGTCATAGAACAAATATTCATAATATCAGTTGTACAGTTTGAATTAGGGTTATCAGATGATGCAATGATATTTCCAATATCTCTAATAGCTTTCGAGAAAACGAGGAAGAAAGTAGTTTAAAATAAAAATAAAATTCAGTATTTATTAGTACTAGTGAAAATATTCATAATGACAGTAGTAGATTTTAATTAGGTCTATCAGATGCTGCAATAATATTTCCAATATCTCTAATAGCTTTCGAGAAAATGAGGAGGAAAGTCATGTTTTTATATAAATATTAAGTTTCATTTTACTGCGTAATTATTAGTCATAGAACAAATATTCATAATGACAGTTGTACAGTTTCATTAGGTGTATCAGATGCTGCAATGATATTTCCAATATCTCTAATAGCTTTCGGGAAAATGAGGAGGAAAGTCATGTTTTTATATAAATATTAAGTTTCATTTTACTGCGTAATTATTAGTCATAGAACAAATATTCTTAATATCAGTTTTACAGTTTAATTAGGTGTATCAGATGCTGCAATGATATTTCCAATATCTCTAATAGCTTTCGGGAAAATGATAAGGAAAGTAATGTTTATATATAAATATTAAGTTTCATTTTACTGCGTAATTATTAGTCATAGAACAAATATTCGAAATGACAGTTGTACAGTTTAATTAGGTGTATCAGATGCTGCAATGATAATTCCAATATCTCTAATAGCTTTCAAGAAAATGACGAGGAAAGTCATGTTTTTATATAAAAATACGGTTTTATTTTACTGCGTAATTATTAGTCATAGAACAAATATTCATAATATCAGTTGTACAGTTGAATTAGGTGTATCAAATGATGCAATGATATTTCCAATATCTCTAATAGCTTTCGAGAAAACGAGGAAGAAAGTAATTTTAAAAAAAGTAAAATTCAGTATTTATTAGTACTAGTGAAAATATTCATAATGACAGTAGTAGATTTTAATTAGGTCTATCAGATGCTGCAATAATATTTCAAATATCCCTAATAGCTTTCGAGAAAATGAGGAGGAAAGTCATGTTTTTATATAAAAATTAAGTTTCATTTTACTGCGTAATTATTAGTCATAGAACAAATATTCATAATGACAGTTGTACAGTTTAATTAGGTGTATCAGATGCTGCAATGATATTTCACATATCTCTAATAGCTTTCGAGAAAATGAGGAGGAAAGTCATGTTTTTATATAAAAATTAAGTTTCATTTTACTGCGTAATTATTAGTCATAGAACAAATATTCATAATGACAGTTGTACAGTTTAATTAGGTGTATCAGATGCTGCAATGATATTTCCAATATCTCTAGTAGCTTTCGAGAAAATGAGGAGGAAAGTCATGTTTTTATATATATATTAAGTTTCAT
>JAPQNM010000045.1:20088470-20103470 GCA_029783475.1 Metacarcinus magister
AGAGAAGAGTGGGTGTGGTCTGGCCTGAGATCGATGACTGAAGCGAGTGCAGTGACTGGATTGAGAAGAAATTAATGAAATGTTTGCCATATGTGGAGTGAACGGAATGAGATAAATAGAGTGAGAATGGTGGTATGGATGGATGAAGTGGAGAGTGAAAGTGTAAGATGGTGTTGAATAGACTGGAGTGAGTGTGATATGAGAGGATTCAGTAGAGTGTATGGAGTGTAATGAGTGTGGTATGAGTGGAACGACTGATATAAGTGATTATGAGCAAGTAGCATGACTGGTATGATGCAGAAGAAGAAAGGATGTCAAATTCATGGCCCGGGGAACAAAGTGATCCTTCAAATCGTTAAGTGTAGTTCAGGAGATGACAGTAAAATTGTACACCAAGATAATGCATAATTCCTTTGGTGTCTTCTAAAAAAAAAATCTTTAGGTGTATTAGTTAAAATAGATTCCAGGAAACCTTAATACAATACAAACTCAAATAACGTGTTCCTGGTAAGCCTGGGAACGTAGTGTGTAAGAATGTAAACTTCAGCTCTGCAAATTATGTGGTATAACACCTGTATTGACCCACGAGACTGTAACTGAAATAAAAATTGAACTTCGAAGTGTTTTGAATTTGGCGCCAACGATGTAAGGGAAAGCGAATGAGGAGTAAAATAAAGAAGAAGAAAAAATAGGGAGAGAGAAGTTTGCTAAGGAAGGAAGCAAGTAAAGAGGACTCATTACTGACTCACTCACTCAAATACACATACACAAAGGCACATGGAAGTATAAACACTTACATACACACACACGTGCACACACGCAATTATTGCTGCGTAAAGAGAAACAAACACAGGTGGTCAACAACGCAGATTTTGCCGAACAAACACACGGATCAAAGTGACACATGCAAGGGATTCCATAACTTTTAATCACCAACACTCGCTATACACACACACACACACACGCACCCCTCCCCCCCCCACACACACATACAGACACACACACAAAAAGTATAGACAAATAGACAGATGTTCAACGATTGACTCAAGTTTATCATCAATGTGTTTAAGTTTACAAAAAAAAAGTCAAGTAGAACGAGGGAAGCTTCCTCAGCAGAACCCAAGCTGTTTATTGATTCATTATTGGGGCCACGATTCTTCTCCCTTTTCTCCCCCTCGCTCCTTCAGGGTGTAAGTTATGTATGGAGATAGTGAAGGGTGGGAGTTTATGAGTGTTTGGGTGTGTGTGTGTGTGTGTGTGTGTGTGTGTGTGTGTGTGTGTGTGTGTGTGTGTGTGTGTGTGTGTGTGTGTGTGTGTGTCTGTATGTGTGCTGAACCTATGTATTTTCCATTCAGGTATGAAGAAAGAGGCGACATAATAGTTATATAAAATGCAAAGAGTGGGGTAAAAAAAGCCTTCACTTTCATAATCTACTTCATCTCTCTCTCTCTCTCTCTCTCTCTCTCTCTCTCTCTCTCTCTCTCTCTCTCTCTCTCTCTCTCTCTCTCTCTCTCTCTCTCTCTCTCTCTCTCTCTCTCTCTCTCTCTCTCTCTCTCTCTCTCTCTCTCTCTCTCTCTCTCCTACTATATCTTGCTCCTTTATACCTGCCTCTCGCGACACCTTTCCTTCATTCTTCCCTCCTCTCATCCACACCCTTCTCCCCTTCCTACAATTGTCAATCACCCTCCTTCTCTCCACCTTCTCTCCACCCCTCTTCTCTCACTCTCCTACCACCACCCTCCCTCGCACCACCTCTCTCTTCACTCACGCTTTGAGAGAGAGAAAAAAAAATCTGTTTACACTTCCTGTCTTCGTAGAGAATAGATCCTCTTAAGTCGAGTTCTCCCGCGAGGATGAGGAGTTAAAAGGTGTGTTAAGGGCGGCGGGGAGGAGAGGATGCTTGTGTTTATATTGCCTCGGGGAGAAAAAGAATCTGAGGGAGGATGGAAGGGGGAGGGCGACGGGCTGTTTACATTACCGAAAGACATGTACGGTGTTTGTCTAATAATTATAGTAAGTCATCAACCACAACCACGATAAAATTAAAGCCATTTGCTAACCCAACATTATGAGGTGGCAACATGCTGCGTGGGTGAGACGGCCACGGCACAAGACACAGGTTCGAGTCTGACTAGCAGTTGTTCCTAGCGACTGAAGGCAAAAGGCAAAGAGAGGTGAAGAAAGTGAGGGAAGAGGAATAGGGAGTGAGTAACAGAAGCTGAGAGAGCGAGCGAGAGAGAGAGAGAGAGAGAGAGAGAGAGAGAGAGAGAGAGAGAGAGAGAGAGAGAGAGAGAGAGAGAGAGAGAGAGAGAGAGAGAGAGAGAGAGAGAGAGAGAGAGAGAGAGAGAGAGTGTGTGTGAATACGTACCTCCATGACTTTGCACGTGACAGATATAATGAAAGAGGACCTTGTAAACGGTGACTTGGTAGAGTCCTGGCGTTCCCTCTGCTGGCCACTCGCGGTCACGGTAATCCATTAACCTTTAACCATCAGGAGTGAGAGGTGGCATTAGGGTGTTATGGGCACCACTGTATAATTATGATGGTGCTGGCGGGAAGTCCATTAGTGTGTATGAGAGAGAGAGAGAGAGAGAGAGAGAGAGAGAGAGAGAGAGAGAGAGAGAGAGAGAGAGAGAGAGAGAGAGAGAGAGAGAGAGAGAGACACACTCACACTCACACTCACACACACACACACACACACACACACACACACACACACCCACACCCACACACACACACACACACACACACGACAAAAGGAAGCATTAAAAGTAAACAGAAAATATATATAAAACACCTAAAAATTTAACAAGATAATAAGAACCCCAAGTAGGTGAGAAACGACCAATAAAAATGCTAATAAAGGATAAGAATAGAACAAAAACAAATTTCAGCTCAAAAACATCAAGGTTAATTTGCCTACTTGATTAACTTTTGTTTTCTCTGTTAGTCATTTTCTTTCAGGCTGAGATCAGGTGAAGTATGTCTCACCTTTCACTATGATTAGATTTTCTCCCTCCTTCAGTGTCTCGTATTTTGGGGTATTTTGGGATATATAAACACATACAAACATAGGAGGTGTTATCTTTCACCCTCGTTCACACCCGTCACCCTCATCATATACATTGTCACCCATCTTTACACCCCATCTCACCACCCCATTCGTCATGCCCATCCATCACCCTCACCTCCCCCTCACACACATTACCTCGGTCAATATCACCAGTCAAGACGGTGACACAAAGACGACCGCTGTTACCATTGATCATACGACCCACACCTAAATTAGTGGCCTTACATATTACCTCTATCTCACTCACACCCTCGATTTCCCTCCCTCTATCTATTTACACTTCCCCTTTTTTTCCTCTTTCTCCTTTACACATTATTTTCTTATTTTATTAGTCATTTTTTTTCTTTTTTGATTTTCTCACTTCGTTTCGATGTTACTATTCCTTTCTATTTCCTTCTATAATATTTTTTTTCTTCTTATCACCCCTTTCCTGTAGTGCCCTAAACTTTTTTTTATTTTTTCTCATTTCATCCTTTCTCTTTTCTGCATTTTCTATTCTTTATCCTCTAGTATCCCTCGCCCTTATTCTTGAAATTAATTGTTTCCCATCTTCCCTCTCTCTCTTCCTCTACGTTATATAATATATATATATATATATATATATATATATATATATATATATATATATATATATATATATATATATTATATATATTCTCTTTCTCTCTCTCGCTCTCTTTTTACGTCTACTTACTTATGTTCTTATATTACTCACATTTTTTTCATGTTATCTTCCTTTCTTCTTTCTCTATTCCCTTTCTCCTTCCTCGTCTCCTTCCCCCACACTTTTCATTATATATCTCTTTCTTACACTGGCTTGGCTTTTCTCTCACTTTTCCCTGTTTTTTTTTCTCCCTCTATATATCTATCTAACGACTATCTATCACTCTAACGACTTGCGGAAAAGATACACGCCAACATTTTTCAGTAAGTGTGATTTTTACAATTTATCTGGAGGACAGCGTTGAGCCGAGGCCATCACATAAACGTGTCAACATTATGGAAAATACGCGTTACCAAATTCATCCTCTTTTTATTTTTTATTTTTCATCATTCGACAGGAGCTCTTTTCACGTCATATCCACTGTTGTTCTTTTCAGAGTGTGTGTGTGTGTGTGTGTGTGTGTGTGTGTGTGTGTGTGTGTGTGTGTGTGTGTGTGTGTGTGTGTGTGTGTGTGTGTGTGTGTGTGTGTGTGTGTGTGTGTGTGTGTGTTTTGTTTTGTTTGTCCTTTTTTATTGTTTAAGTGTTGTTGTGTTGTTTGTTGCTATTATTGTTGTTGAAGTCTTAATATGTTTACAGATGTTGTTGTTGTTGTTCGTGTTTGATGTTGATGTGTTTGTTGTTTGGTGTTCCTGTTTTTGTTGTTGTTCTTGTTGTTGTTGTTGTTCTTGCTATTTTATCACGGAAAATAAATGGCGTAAAGAGAAGTAAAATTGCTTGATAAAAAAAATGTGCAGCAAAAATTAAAAGTAAAAAAAATGAATTCACATTACTTGGCTTCCGGTTGATTATGAAGTTTGCATTCTTTATTAAAGTTTTTTGAGAGATGAAGAAACAAAAAATTATGTGTGTGTATGTATGTGTGTTTGTGTTTTATGCGTGTATGTATATGTGATGGAGAAAGAGAAAAAGAGAGAGGGAAAGAGAGAGAGAGAAAAGAGAAAAGAGAGAAGAAAGAAAGGTTGAATTATAACTACGAGTACACTTTCCTTTGTTTTCACGCTTGCTTTCAAAATCATTGGTACGTTTACGAATCCTGCAGACATAAAACGATCTTGCAGGTCAACGTCAACCAGCCTCAATTAATTACAGGCCGTCACACAGGTACTACAACATCAAAGGAAGAGGCTTCATCACTAAGTGGCGTCAGGTAGCAAGCAGGCAGGTGGAGCGCCGCGCTGAACCAAGGGAGCTGCATCAAAACTTTGGGCGGGAGGAAAGAAACGACACGAGGGAACGAAATGTCATTAATCGTTACCCGGAAGCAGAGGAAGAAGCAGAGGAAGAAGAAGAAGAGGAAGAGGAGGAGGAGGAAGAGGTGAATGTGATGATAACAGAGAAGATACGAGGAGCAGTAAGAGGCAGTGAAAGACAGGAATGAGGATTAATTGATAGTTTGAGTAAAGAAAAGAAAATGTTACTTGGCATTGCAACCACAGGTCACTTGGCGCCAACGTAAAGAAAAAAAAAGCAATAACGAAATAAAAGAACAATACATATAAGGTAAAAGTTAAATAAGCTTTAAACATATTAAGGTAAAGTAAACTAAAACTATTGAAAAAAAATAATCAACATAGGAAAAGGTTAAGCGTATTAAAGACTTAGGAAACCAAGTTGTTGATGGAAAAAACGAAAGAAGTAAAAAAAAAAGAAGGATAGAAGAAGATGAAGATGAAGAAGAAGAAGAATAAGAAGAAGAAGAATAAGAAGAAGAAGAAGAAGATAGGAAGAAGAAGAAGGAGAAGAAGAAGAAGGAGAAGAAGAAAAAGAAAAAGAAGAAGAAGAAGAACAAAAGGAAAAAGAAGAAAAAGGAAAAAGAACAAGAAAAAAGGAAAAAGAAGAAAGAGAAGAAAAAGAAGAAGAAGAAGAAAAAAAATAGGAAGAAGTAGTAAGCAGCAGAAGAAAATATAAGATGAAGAAGTGGAGGTAAGAACAACAAGGGGAACCCAGAAATTGCATGTGACAAAGTTTATTGGTTTATAACAAAGTTGGTTGAGCAGACTATTTCATTGTACAGGATGCGGAGGAAGGGAAGGAACCAAATGGAAGAGAAGAAGAAGGAAACAGAAAGCCTATAGATATACAATGAAATAATCTGTTGTAGCTTTGAGAAATAGTTCAGGTTTTCATTATTTATTTATGTTTATGAGAAAAACGAGAACGAAAAAGCCAACAGCCTCCTTCCCTCCCCACCCATCGCCTTCTCCACCTCTTAGACACCTTGAGCACCAGAATATTAGAGAGGAAAAGATCATGCAGTAAAATTCTAATTAGTGCCACAATACGATTTCTCACTACATTACACAGCACCCGAAGATAGGAAGGCTGTCTAATCCTCCGCTTAGAAGAATACAAAACTAGAGAGCAACAAAATATTTAGTCAGATCAACCCTTCATGTCGCTGAAAATTGCAACGACAGCAGCGCTTGACTACGTTAGGGTGGCTATTGAAAATATTTGTCCACGGTTTTCAAAAGAATTTATTGTTTTCGCACTGACGAGTCGCCTGTGCCTGGATCAGCGGACGGGCGTTCCTGCCGGCGACCGTGTTACAGAACCCTGCTTTGTCCTGCTGCTGCTGCTGCTGCTTCTAGTAATTGTGTTGAGTTTATATGGTTCACGGCATTTTATGATCAATACTGTAGACTTTGTTATTGGAGGTGAATGAGAAGGAAAAAGAGGAGGAGGAGGAGGTAGAGGAGTAAGAGGGGGATGAGGAAGGAAGAGACAATGAAAAGAAGGACACAGAAGGAGGAGGAGGAGAATTACATAATACATAGGATTCCACAGAAAGATAAAGAACATATATACTGGTCCTTGAGCGGCTGTTTGGGAACGTAAGCTACTCATTACTTGGTGAAGAGAAGCACACTCCAGCAGACGAGGAGGAGGAGGAGGAGGAGGAGGAGGAGGAGGAGGAGGAGGAGGAGGAGGAGGAGGAGGAGGAGGAGGAGGAGGAGAAAAACAGAACAAGCTATGAGGAAGCAAAAAAGTCACACACAAAGAAAGAAAATATGGATCAATAGAGAAGTCCAGGTAGAGAGAATGAGAAAAAGACAAAAAACCTACCCAAAGAAAAGGAGGAGGAGGAGGAGGAGGAGGAGGAGGAGGAGGAGGAGGAGGAGGAGGAGGAGGAGGAGGAGGAGGGTGAACAAAGCAATTAACGACCCGTGAGACAATCTGTTCAGCCGTCCGGGAACAATGACACACGGGGTCAACGAGACACCTACAATGAGAATTACGTCCCTAATTGTGCCCCAAACATCGTAATAAGAGGATAAAAAAAAAAAGTGGCAGGAAAAAAACACACGTGATATATTTTCTTCTTATTAGTTTTATTCTTATTATTATTATTATTATCATTATTCTATTTATAACAATTTTTTTCTTCTTGCATTTTCTCGCTTCCTTTCTCTCCTTTCCTCCCATCTATTCCCACTTTCATCACCTTCTCTCTTCCCCTCTTACTCCCTCCTCTCTACGTTTCGTCTTTCCCTATTCTTATTTTTATCTCTTCCCCTCTCATCTCTCCCTTCTCTCTGCTCTCCTATCCTTGCTCGCTCCCCTCCTGACCCCATTTCAACCCTCTTCTTCTCTCCTTTCTCTCCCCTCTCCTATCTCCCCAGAACATGAGGGTGTCCACTAATCAAGTTGACGTGGGGGCGAGGAAACACGAATCATTGTGACGTCCAATTTTTCTCCCCCACGGGATCCAAAGTCCAACGGAGACTTTCTTTTTTTTTTTTGGTTCTCATACTCGATCTCCCTCAGGCTGTAACGTGGGGGTGGGATAGTAGTTGGAGGAGGAGGAGGAGGAGGAGGAGGAGGAGGAGGAGGAGGAGGAGGAGGAGGAGGAGGAGGAGGAGGAGGAGGAGGAGGAGGAGGAGGAGGAGGAAGAAGAGGAGGAGGAGGAGGAGGAAGAAGAGGAGGAGGAGGAGGAAGAAGAGGAGGAGGAGGAGGAGGAGGAGGAAGAGGAGGAGGAGGAGGAGGAGGAGGAGGAGGAGGAGGAGGAGGAGGAGGAGGAGGAGGAGGAGGAGGAGGAGGAGGAGGAGGAGGGGATGACGTCCTCCTCCATCAGTCACTCCTCCCTACGTGAAGGTCAAGGATAAAAAGGTATCATTGATCAGTACATGACCTACACTCTACCCACCCCACCTGCCTTCCACCTTACCTTGTGGCTCACCTATTGTCTTCCCCTTCCCCCCCTCCTCCTCCTCTTCTTCTTCCTCCTCCTCCTCCTCTTCCTCCTCCTCCTCCTTCTGAGTCTGTTTGATCCTTAACATTCTGCAGCTCGTATCCTGGTTTTCTTTTATTGACACAAACTTTACTGACTGACGTCTAATTATTATTATTATTATTATTATTATTATTATTATTATTATTATTATTATTATTATTATTATTATTATTATTATTATTACTATTATTATTTTTTTTTCATTAATTTTTTAATTTTATTTAGGGAAGGACGATATTTGGCTAAACAAAAAATATCATATTACACCGGGAACGACAGAAATAAATAGATGTAGCATTTATCTCACTAGTAATCTTCTTATCAATAGTATCACCAAACACCACAACAATAATGAAACACAAAACATCAATAACATCTAACAGTAACATTTATAACATCAATAACATCTATCAGTAACCAACCAATCATGACAGCCACGGTACCAGGTTCTGCTTCACTAATGCCAAGAAATTCTACGACTTGCGCCTGTCTGCGTCCTCCTAGACTCATACAACCATCACCAAGTGCGTATGAACGGGCGTCACATCCACTCAACGAAGCAGAACATCGCGGTGCTACATTCCAGACGCATCGAGGGCACACAACTCAGACAGGCGTAGCTACGTGCGTGTCCAGCTGTAACATGACATAGGAGAGGAAACAGACGCGTGGGATAAACCTGAAAAATATTTGATTGTAACTTGGGAAGAAAACTACTCTAGACAAACGACCAGTGTGTTTTGTACAGCGCGTCAACATGGCACGAGAAGATTGCCGCAGCTCAGTGAAAAGGGAAGAGAAGACGTTGATATATAAAAGACAAGTGCAAGTGACTAAAGTTTAATAAGCCACATGACGATAATCGATAATGAATGTTGTACTAACTCATAACATTGTACATTGATAAGCAAGGGATAAGTAAGAGAGATAACACATGAATAAAAAAACAACAAATACAGAGAAAAAGAGAGAAAAATGAAAGAAGAAAGAAGAAATAAGGAATGGTCTACTACCACCCCTCAGGCCTATCCTCTGAATTGGTAATGGCAGCTAATAAGATTCTTCATAATGATGCTTCCTATGCCTTCTATGGCTTTGATCCTACGAAGTTCAGGTGCGAGTTCCTTCTATTGTCATAAAAAAAACACGATTATGTGCTCACGCTTTGTCGGTATATCAAATGTTCTCGTTTTTTCCCTACTAGTTTGTTTACATTCAACGGAGCAAGAAAAGTGACTGCTCCAATCTTTTAAACTACTGATCTATATATTTTGTTTGTCTTAAACTTTTGAATCTACTATCAATAAGATTCTTAAACATTCATCAACTCACAATCTTCTATTTCATCGACAACATGTATTCCATATATGGCTGTTCTCTTGTTCTCTGGTTTTTCTTGTTCATAATTGAAACTTGGTTACCGTCTCCTACAGGTTACGGTGAGTCCATCCTTTCGCCTTAGACTTTGGCATAGATAGATTATTTCCAAAGAGCATTACTACGGTTTCCATCCCTAACTATATACCTTTACCCCATGTTTCCCTTCTTGTTGTTCTGTGGATGCTGTGGCAGATTGTTGCTCAACTTCAACTAAACTTATCAATATTGAAATGTAGTTTGTCAGTGATCTTTTCAATCAACCAGAGTATCCACTCCTACACTGATATCTTTACTGAGCATTTTTCGACATCACTTTTCAGACGTGGCTCCCAACAGGAATCAAATAACACAAGAGAAGAGGCAATGGAAAGCCTAAACTCCGGTTCTGTACATTTTCTGAATGGTATTGGGAAAACTTGGCGGACTCTACTGCCCTAAAAACTGAATACTTTTATTTATCGACTAGACTTCAGGTAATCATATAATTTAATAACACTCAACTGACCCCTCTACACTGAACATCATTGGACAGTCTATTAAGTCTTCATATATTAACTCCTCCTAAATCAGGTTCCATGTACTGTGTCGTCTACAAGTGTTCCCCCTTCTAGATGCTTGCTACAGAAGAGCCTTATCCGCCCATATCCTGAATGTCTCTGTTATTTGTGTTAGTAGGAAGATTCCACTAACACAGCAATTAAAGTGCAATTATAACTTATTAGTCTCATCAACCCTCTGTGAGACGTGTTCATCATTACGTACTTCTCATCTGTATGTCTCCTTCCCACACCACACGATCCTTGCTACACGTGACTTTCAATTTATCTTTCATTCCCATCCTGTCCACCTGACAAGTGCAAAAGCAAAGCAGTCATCACATTCAACCTCTGAGACTTTCATTCTTATTCAGCTTTTCACTTTACTAGGAATTCTATTTACAGTTTTGCTATCTATTCTTCTGAAAATTAAAAAAGTGCAGTAAGAAAAAAATTATCAGCCCTTGTCAGCACTTGAATAACGGCCTTATTTATTAACCCGCTCAACCAGTGGCTCGAAATCATTAATAACATGCATCATCTATCACTAGACATGACCTATCAACACTGTTCTTTGGCCCCGCAACGATCACAATGTACATGCATAATTACAACACACCAAAACAAAGACGAGAATCAACAAAACAAGGATAACATAAAAAAAATGAATTACAATATTATATCAAGCATCTATAGAAGGTTAAAGAGAATATTCATTAGCGTTATCCTGTGCAACACTTAATATATTGGGGAAAAGTATATATCAAGAATTCATAATGTAGAACACTGATCTAGTGGCGGAAAGACTGTCAGACAAACTCAATATTATAACCCTGATGTAAGGCAGAAAAAAACATTATCGACAGATTGGTTGACTGCACTGCTATTGGTAATTCAGTGATGTGGTGAGTAAATATTGAACATGAATGACACACCCTCCCACGAGCTGCACTAATAATGTAAATGAGATGAGCTGTTTAACATATGCAAATGTGAAATCCTTTAAATAAACAAAGTAATGACCAGAGTACTGCGGTGCCAACTATTAAAAACAAGGACACTACCAACGTTACAAACTGTATTTATTGTTTCTTATCCCCGGAATGTAACGCAGCAGGAAGTAAGGTAGAGATGCATGGACGTTTTATGTTATACTTATTAATTACTAACTAATTACTTGAGGGGATAATATTAATTGATGTATATTTCATTAAACAACAACCTTGCATATTTTTAATTTATCTTCCCTTGACCACCTTTCACACCTTCAAGTCATTACGGTAACGACACATTGTTTAAACACTCATCGTTTCCACCACTGCAACGGAAATTTCTCAGTCGTATAGAATGATAACATGGTTTCCTTCCTACATTGGCGCGTCTTTGTGCTTCGTTTTCTTGTTACTTATTACGATACTTATTCACCCAAATGATTATACACATTTGTTCTAGAATTTCACCCTTAAATGACCTCAATGCCCTTGTATCAAACATAATTTTGCTATTCTATTCTATTTTACTAATTTATAGACTTTCCTTGCTGCGTCGAAACTTTTGGCGAGTCATGTTATACGTTCATTAATATTTTGATGTGTAAGAAATAAAATAAAATACTTCTTGTTATAATAAATCAAATGTGTTCATAGAGTTCACAAAAGACAAACATTAGCTTTTAGATCTATCATATTTTGTGGTTTACTCGATGTGCCAGTTTATTGTTTGTTAAAAGTCCTCAGGAGAGTAGTTACTACTTATATATTCTGGTTGTTATCGCGTTCTTTCTCCTTTAAATATTCGGGATAATCTACTACCGTGTTATTTAATAAGCTAATGCAGCAATAATTAGTTAGTTATGTTTTTTAATCACCTTTCAACAGTAAATATTTAGTAACAAGCTAATGCAGTTATATTATAGTTTCCTGTCTTATAACATTAAAGGATCCTCTCCTGGTGCAAGCAAGGCGAAACTAAATCATTCCAATCATCTGCTTCGACATACTTTCCATGGACAAAATATCAATAAATATACAACCATCTCAGGCCTTTCCTATATCCTTATTTTCCTATATACTTATATGGGTTCCCATTGATCTGTGTCGTCAAAAGACGATATCCCATATCTATGGGAAGATTAACCTTTACCCCACCTCTTAGACGCCAGCTAGCAGATACACCAGTGATTAATTATAGGGGGAAGAGAGAGTGAGAGAGAGAGAGAGAGAGAGAGAGAGAGAGAGAGAGAGAGAGAGAGAGAGAGAGAGAGAGAGAGAGAGAGAGAGAGAGAGAGGAGAGAGAGAGAGAGAGAGAGAGAGAGAGAGAGAGAGAGAGAGAGAGAGAGAGAGAGAGAGAGAGAGAGAGAGAGAGAGAGAGAGAGAGAGAGAGGAGAGAGAGAGAGAGAGAGAGAGAGAGAGAGAGAGAGAGAGAGAGAGAGAGAGAGGAGAGAGAGAGAGAGAGAGAGAGAGAGAGAGAGAGAGAGAGAGAGAGAGAGAGAGAGAGAGAGAGAGAGAGAGAGAGAGAGAGAGAGAGAGAGAGAGAGAGAGAGAGAGAGAGAGAGAGAGAGAGAGAGAGAGGAGAGAGAGAGAGAGAGAGAGAGAGAGAGAGAGAGAGAGAGAGAGAGAGAGAGAGAGAGAGAGAGAGAGAGAGAGAGAGAGAGAGAGAGAGAGAGAGAGAGAGAGAGAGAGAGAGAGAGAGAGAGAGAGAGAGAGAGAGAGAGAGAGAGAGAGAGAGAGAGAGACGAGAGAGAGAGAGAGAGAGAGAGAGAGAGAGAGAGAGAGAGAGAGAGAGAGAGAGAGAGAGAGAGAGAGAGAGAGAGAGAGAGAGAGAGAGAGAGAGAAAAAAAAAAGCCAACAAGCTAGTCAAAGACAAATTGATAATCAGACATAGATAGATAGAGAAAGAAAGATAGCTAGATATAGATAGATAGATACATAGATAATGTAGTGAGTTTGGTAAGTATGTATGTATATCAATATGCATGAAAGAAAGATGAATCAATGCAAAACTACAGAACAGATCATTGTTTTCCTTATTACAAACACACCAAGTAGTATCTGATATTATGATCGTCATGTCACTCATAAGTAATACTGAAAAAAATATTGTAGGTCAACAAATATCACTGGACCAAAAAAAAGAAAAGAATAAACTTTTAGATCCCTTCTTACAATTCATTTATAGTTCAGGAGCATCCCACAGCACACCTCGAAGGCCTAGGAAGTTTTTGTGTGTTTTATTTCTACTCAATAAAACGTAACATGTACTCCTCCTCCTCCTCTCTCTCTCCTTTCCATCCTCATCATTCAGTATTGTTACCTACAGTACCTTCACAAAATACAATATAATATGATATAAAAAATACATGCATTTTATCCCCATGTACGTTTAAGCCATTAAGTGGAATAAATATGCTTTCTTTTCACTTAGAATATTACTTCATATTACCAGATCTCCTCTCCTCACCTTTCCTCTTAAGAAATTCATGAAATATATCAAAGCAGCTTGCACACACAGTTTTTTTTCCATCCAATCACTTTACATCCATAAATGAAAAACAATAATTTAATCAAAGCTAGATATAGAAAAATATGAACACAAATATCAGAGTTAAGGAAGAAACACAAGGATATAACACTGTTTGGTCTGCTGCCTGAAGATAATACGTTATACAGCGGCAGACGGAACTCACCACCAACCTGCCAATGCCTCTGTCCCACCTGCCAAAGTGCTTACAGGGAACCACAGTCACACGTTTTCCACTACATCTTGCCTTGCACCTCAGCACGGCAAAGGAACCCGTGATTTAGATAAGGTAAAGGTGATATGCATGACATACACAAATAACAATAACACACATACACACACACAAAGAAGTATAGACTGGTAAACGGACAAAACCGGATACGCACACATAAATGAGGTATATATATAGAGAGAGGAAGTGTATTGACAACGTTATTACTACTACCACACCCCAGTTACCGGACCAAGGCTTCACTGACCTCTGCGGACCCACAACACACACCACGAGCACACCAGTGGGGCCCGAGGTATGGCAGTGAGGGGCAGGTTATTACCAGACCGACAGATTACTAATTACAACTCTGAAACATTCCCGTAGAGGCAACAGAAGAGGGATGAGGAGCAGGAGGTGTAGGAGGAGGAGAGGAAGGAGAAATAAAGGTACAATATGAAGAGAGGATGGAGAGAAACTAAATTACTGGCTTACTGAATCACCAACTTTCATTTGATTTATTACTGCCGCTGCCTCCTCCTCCTCCTCCTCCTCCTCCCTCTGCTGGGTACCTCTCATCCTTAATCTCATCTTCTTGGTTCCCTCTCCCAACCTTCTCTTTCCATACACACTCCCCTTCAATCTTTTAAATCTTTTTCTCCTCCTCTTTTTCTTCTACTCTTCTTTCCTCTCTCCTTTCAGTTTCATCTTTCGCCTCGTTCCTCTCCTTGACCTCCGTGTTTCATGCTTTTATTGCCTTCTTCTTTTGTTGGTCTCTCTCTCTCTCTCTCTCTCTCTCTCTCTCTCTCTCTCTCTCTCTCTCTCTCTCTCTCTCTCTCTCTCTCTCTCTCTCTCTCTCTCTCTCTCTCTCTCTCTCTCTCTCTCTCTCTCTCTCTCTCTCTCTCTCTCTTTGTACCCTTTACTAACTTCTTTCCCAATTCTTTTCCTTGCTCTTTTTTCCTTCCTCTCCTTCTCACTCTCTATCTTCCATTCATCTCATCTTACTATACATCTCTTTTCCTCCCTTCCCTTTCCCTCTCTCTCCCTATCCACCTTTCTCCTTTCACCCTCTTCCCTTCCCTTCACCCTCTCCCCTTGCCACACCGCCCCAGGCCCAAGGGAGGGTAAGGTTTCCACTCGTAGGATTGTGAAGGATAACAAGGTCCTGAGAGACACCTCTGAACCACTACCTACGGCGACTGCGGGAGGAGGGAGGGAGGAAGGGAGGGAAGGAGAGAGGACGGGATGGAAGGAGAGAGGGTGGCAGGCAGGAAGGGACAGAGGGAAGGGTAAAGGAAGGGTGGCCAAACGTAATTGAGTGAG
>JAPQNM010000045.1:20108470-20110970 GCA_029783475.1 Metacarcinus magister
AGAGAGAGAGAGAAAGAAAAAAAAATGAAGAAAGATACAGAGAAAAACATGTCAAAGGAAGAAGAGTATATCACCCAGAACCAGATGCAAGCAACACAAACATCAGGTGAAACAAGCAGCACAAACAGGTGAAACAAGCAACACAAATAGGTGAAACAAGCAACACAAACAGGTGAGGCAGCAACACAAAAAAAGAAGAAGAAAAAAAAACACACACGACCCTCAGGAGCTCAATGACCAAACTTGGAAAACAAGCGACGGAAAGAAATAATCGAACTTGAGTCTTCCGAAGCTGATGACAAGAGAAGTAAGAAGAGGAGTAAGAGGAGGAGGAATTGGAGGAGGAGGAGGAGGAGGAGGAGGAGGAGGAGGAGGAGGAGGAGAAAAGGAGAGGAAGAGAAAAAGGAGAAGAGGAAGAAGAGAAAGACATGAAAGAATGCAGGTATATTGAAACATTGTAAGTAAATCAAAGCAATTGAAATTATCTGACTTAGGACAATGACTCTTTTCTTCTGATCATTACTGTTATTCTTAAAGACGGACGGAAGGGTGAAGAAGCTCCTCCCCTCCACTACCCCGCCCATCCCCCGCCCCCTTCAAGCACACTGTTAGGAAGTGCAGTTATTAAATTACATCAAAAGGAATGGAGGAAAGAAAGGTTTTGTGCTACAGACTCGGTGTAAATGTGATATTGTTGAACGTATGAAAGAGATTGTGTTAAAGATGTAGATAGTGTGTGTGTGTGTGTGTGTGTGTGTGTGTGTGTGTGTGTGTGTGTGTGTGTGTGTGTGTGTGTGTGTGTGTGTGTGTGTGTGTGTGTGTGTGTGTGTGTGTGTGTGTGTGTGTGTGTGTGTGTATGTTTCACTGAATAAAGCAATCCCACGATATACATTGTAGAATAAAAAAAAAAATCTTTGAAAACTATGAAACATGTGTTGATGAGAGTGTGAGATGAAACAAGGGAACCGTAATTGTGTCAGACAGATATTTTGAAGTAAATTTTAGTTTTTCTATCCACTAGATTGGTTCTCTCTCTCTCTCTCTCTCTCTCTCTCTCTCTCTCTCTCTCTCTCTCCTCTCTCTCTCTCTCTCTCTCTCTCTCACACACACACACACGCCACACTGCATGACCATGACCATGACCAGATATTTGCATATATAAAAGATAATGACGCAAATAATGATGACTTATGGTTTATTTCACCCCTGATGCATAGAAACCCAGGCAATTTTCTTTACAAAGTGACACTATTCACTAGCAATCCATTCCACGAGCACCTGGTGGAAGAAAAATGATAGAGAAGTAAACAGTGACCGTGTTGCATTGCTTCACCTTTTACTACGCCTCGTGCCCGGAAGTCGAAGTCGTGTTGGTATTAATACTTGTGAAAACCTCATGTGGTCGATGTGATATTTGTTACAGACCTCAAACATTTGTATCATATCTCTCCAGGTAGTGTGTTCGACTAGTCTTTTCTTCCCTAAACACCAACTACAGACTATCATGCGCAGGTTGTGTTTCGGATTATTTTGCACGCATATTGAGGCGGACTGTGTATTTTTAGGGAAAGATAAACCAATAAATAAGTAAATAAATAAATAAAATTCTCTCTAAAATAAGTATCCACATAGGTAAGTTAATAAAGTTCGTGCGGTGTCCTATTACTCTTATCCTGTCAGAGTCCCAGTTGACGGAAGGCGGAAAAACGGAGGAAAGCAGGCAGACCGTTCCAGAGTTTCCTGGTGGAATGAGAGCCAAGGTAATGGTAAAGACGTGCGAATGGAGCCGAGATTGAGCAGAAATTCCTACGCGGAGGGATGAGGAGAGAGCGAAGGCAGGAATGTTTTTAGTAAGTTAGAAGAGTAGTAACTAAAAAAGCTGCGGTACAAAATATTATGAGAAACAAAATAAAAAAAAAGGTAGATTTTGAAATATTGAAGACAGTCAGTGGGATTTGTGGACACGAATACTGTGTTCTACTTCTGTTCTACTTTATTTAAAACACATGAGTAGGTGGAGCTTCTCAGCGTGTAGGAGAAGTAATCCCCTTCCTAGACTAAAGTGAGAGGCACAGGACACACAACCACCAAGGTAACAAAGCCTTATCCTCGATGCTCAAAAATAAATAACATGAACACAAACAGACTTTACCTTTACCTACACATCCCTACCTTTTCTTCAGCCCTCCTCCCACACACCCTATATAGTATACCACTGCTGCTGCTGCTCAAGACCCGCTGTTATGGAGGGAAAAGTTTCTACTGATTTCGTCTCAAGAGAGGTACTTCGAGGTTCGTTTGTGTTTATTCTTGGTGAAGCTTAGGTCTTCGTTTGTAGGTATTCATGAATGCATAAAGTTACCTCCCCTAACCCCATTTTACACTTTTCTTACTTGACTTTTACAGGTATTTTTATTATTCAGTAGTTCAAGAAGTAGTAGTAGTAATAGCAGCAATAGTAGCAGTAGTAGTAGCAGTAGTAGCAGTAGCAGTAGTAGCA
>JAPQNM010000045.1:20118470-20130720 GCA_029783475.1 Metacarcinus magister
TGTAATAAATAAACATAATTCGAACTCTGCTCTTGAAACTAAGAAAAAATAAAGATTAAACTTGTTATATCAAACAACAAATTTATAAGCATTCGTGGAAAATAACCTTGACTCTAAAACACTGAAATGGCAGCTAGACATAACTCGTATCTTGTTTAGAGATGCACCAGAAGTTTATACACAGGAATCTTTGGACAGCAATCTCCTGTAAAAATACCGTTTTAGCTTGATTTCCTTATCGAGCTGACACCATGAGCTGCAAACACTGAAAACCTTGCTGTACTAAATCATAGTTGAATTTAACCTCAATATTGTCGAATGAAAGGCGATGGATTGAAGGACGAGGCTGGTGCTGGTGAGATGACTGGCTGAAGACACACCATTACAGTTGTTATAAGCGGCTCACTCAGCCCAACGACACACCAACACACACAGAGATGACAACGAAAAATGCTGCAGTACAGTAGTGTTTCAAGAATTAATTCAAACCTAATTACATGTAAGTCACAAACGAAATAAATCGAGCAATACCGATCAAATTTATTATTTGAAGATTCAATTACGCGTGTAATTTGTTTTATTGAGATGTTCGAAATAACTATCTGAAGTAAATAGTGGAGGACTTTTGAAATTACGTAAGAGATAATTAAGTTGGGCAAAATTTATGAGATTACTTTTGGTGTCAGGAATCCTCTCTGTTATTCACCACGTAAAATGGACGCGAGCAGACCCATCCTGAGACTTTTAGAAGAGAGAAAAAAGAAAAATCGGAATACTTGCAAAACTCTACAAGCTTGAAGTGACAGCAAGGCCATACAATATGCAGAAGTGCAGAGCGAGGACGCGTGCACATGCAATCACCAAACTTAGCTTCGACATCCAAACAGACACACACAAAAGTATGTAAGTTGATGGGAGAAGATGAAGTTTTTTATTTCTATTTACATCCTCACCCGTGTCATCCGTTTTGCCTGTCCTGCGAGAAGGAAGCCGTGTATTGCAGTGTGGTCAGGGTGTTGTGTGTGTATTACCTGTACCTGCAATGTCAGGAGTGCCGCCGCTAATGAAGAAGCACGACGGTGAACCTAAACTACACAGCTGTGAGCCAGACTTGAACTCTGATCCATGTGTTGCGAACAGAAGGACGCTGCGACACCAATCCGCTAATGCCTTCCACGAATATTGCCACAAAGAGAATGAAAAGTCGGGTGTTTTTGGCTTTACCTTCGTTCATAGAAGTATTTAAAACCTCCAGGTGTTGATGATGCATCAGTGTTTTACGAACAACACTTGAAGAAAAGTTGAATATAAATACTTTCATGAGAAATTTTGTTTTCACTGTTTTCTCCAAATGAAAAGACGAGTCCACTCTTGACAAGGAAGGCTGGCCTGGGATACAAGTGTGATGGAAAAGTTCAGTTGAGTCTTGCTTCAGTCAAGAGAAGGTCAATCAGTGGTGCTGTGTCACTTTACCTAGTGATGCACAGCGTTCTAGATAGCTATTTTATATACCTCGCCATAAAGAACAGATTCAGAGGCTTCCGCTCCTGCGAGATTGTAAAGTTACAACTCCCTGCGCTTACGTCCCAGACAATTTGCTGCGTACAAGAGATGAACAACGTTTAGAGAAGAGAACAAACAAACTCACAGTTTTGTCTCTATCGTTATCGGGATTCGAACTCCGAAACGACGGACACAAGAATCTCGAACCATTATTTCGACCAGATAATTCATTAATAAATGAAATTTCCACTGACAAACAAGATAGACGAACTAGAGGAAGACTGCCACTATAATATTAGTTATAAGGATATAGTATATATATATATAGTGTATAGTATCTATATAAGTATGTATACAGTAAAGGAAAGGAGGCTGTGTCTCATACACGATCAGCCTATGTTATGTCCAAGATCTGTGTGTGTAGTGTTGGGAGTTTTGTTTGTTTGTTGGATTTACTGGGGAAACCTCGACACGAGAGCCATTCCACCTGGTCTTACCACACCCGATGTAGCTAACAAGGTAGATTAACAACGGTCCACAATTCTCAATACAGTGTCACAAGAAGACGGATATCACCGCATCAGAACGGGAAGAGGATAAGGAACATCCAAAGGCGTGTAACGGGCGGCGCGGCTGGCCAACAAAACGGCAGAAATCCTCTCCCAAGTACTGCGCGAAAAGGTGGTAAATTGCCCGTACAATTTACCGCGTGTTCCGAACGACTAGCACAGTTGCCGACTATTGCTACAATTGGCCTCATCTATGACGAAATCGGGGGGAAACAAAATTATTTTACCCACTTTTCTTTGTCCCTCGTCTCCAATGTTGTTCTACACACTAATTTTGATTTTCAACCCCATTAGGTAGATAACAAAGAACTTTTTGGCGAACCACTAATATTCAAATAACACCAACAAAGCTATTTACACAAACAACAAAAACAGAAAAGAAAGCCAAACCAATGTTATTTGCAAAGGAAAACACTACTGCTAGAAAACAAGCATGGACACAAACATTTAACCAGAAAAAACGCAAAAACAAAAGCTGACGCGTTGCACAAAGGAAAGAGAGAAAGGACGAGAAAGGAGGGCACGACTCCAGAGGGCGGAGCGGCCAGTGGTAAGTGTTGTTATACAAGAGATAAAACATTGGCAAGACGTATATACCATAAAAGATAACATTGACAAACCACATGCTAGGCTGTCACGTACTGACACTAAAACTGAACATAGAATTCCTGGGAACACACTCCTGGTGACTTTGACTGACTGTGTTTTAAGGAGAAAGTGCTAAGAGTGAAAATGTATACAGTGAGAGGAACGAATGAAAGGCACTACTAACGGACACATTTAGACATGAGCAGGGGAGTGACGAGGATTTACCACTTGGGATAAAGTAACCAGAATACGACTAAAATAGAGAACTGGTTTAGAAGCTAAGAGAAACCGTGTTTAACGAACACAAACGAACAAACGAACTGTGTATAGTCCAAACAAGAGAAAGTGTTCGACAGATAGCAGCAGTCGACACTCCAATCCACCACCCACCATCCACCACCATCCACAGCACATCACACACACACACACACACACAAACCTGACATAACCGAGTGGCACAAAGACTCAGTCACTCATTGGCAACATATCCGTCACGCATCAAGTTCTGCTTCCTTCTCTTCATGTAAGGTTATAAGAGGATGGCGGAGGAGGGAGGAGGAGGAGGAGGAGGAGGAGTAGGGAGGAGGAGGAGAGGAGAGGAGGAGGAGGAGAGAGGAGGAGGAGGAGGAGGAGGAGAGGAGTGAGAAGAAGAAGAAGAAGGAGGAGGGAGAAAGGTCTGAAGGGCTAGCAGCACACAATCTCCTCATTACAGAAGGCTCCCATTCTTAGTAAGAGCTGAGTCATTAGTGTGAGATCTGATTGGGCAGTCTCCTCATCCCTCGTCTCTTGAGCTTTCTTAAATCCCACCTCCACACACCGCCCCTTCTTCTTGAGATCACGTCCCTTTCACCTCTTGATCCACAGACCATGTATTACAAGACGCATGTGAACGGGGCGCCCCTTCTTAGGTAAAACTCTGTCGCATGGCGCTCGACTTGGCAGCTCGTTATATCGAGCTGTTCTCGTCTTTGCAACACTCTTTCTTCTTTTTTTAATTACATGCGAAATATTTTTGATATAACTTCAATGATTCTTAGTGTTCTATATTTGTGATATCATTGTTGTACTATCTGTGTTGTGTATGTTGATTTGACCAAACTTTATCCCAAAGCTATAATTATGTATCAGGTCTGGATTGTTCAACTCATTCTGTAATTCAGACGTTGGGTTGTGTTCTCGTTGCCTTACTTTCCTAGGATCCTGACATACCAAAGAAATTACATTGTCACTCACACTCATCACCAAAGCCCACCACTCAGGCCAACCTCCAACGTATTCACTTCTTATCCTCCTCATCACATTTCTAATTAGAGGCCTCAAACGTCGCTTCAGCCACATTGCCATCTCCCCATCGCATCTCCCATAAAACCACCGCCGCAGGGCAGACACGCAAGTACTAACACCTCCCCCACTTGCCTCTTCCTCTTCACGTCTCCCGTTCCCATCCCTTCGCCGCGGCGTTCCCAGGTTGGGGCCGTGATCCAACGCAGAGTAAATAACTAAAAGTGTTAAAGGAAGGAGTCACCTGCAGCTTTAAAAAACAAATACCTACGCTCGAGCGAGTGGAGAGTCTGGAGTTATAGACTCTGTAGAATCTACTCTCTCTCTCTCTCTCTCTCTCTCTCTCTCTCGTCGCTCTCTCCTCGTACTCGTCTCTGTCCAGAGGTCAGCGTGTCTCTCTGTCTCAATCTCGGTGAGTCTCTCGTCTCTCTTCTCTGGCTTTGCAAAGCTGAGCTGTGATATAAAATTAACAGTAGCTGCTGCTTGCTGCTCATGTATAGGCCGGATACCGACTGGTCCAACTGATTGTTTTGTGTTTCATGTAAGTGGTTGTCGGGTTGTAGATAAAAAAAAATAGAAAAAACAAAAAAAAGCTACGACGATGCTGATTAAGCTCTTTTAGGGCAATAAACCAGGAACATTAGTCAATATCGCCGCCAAGACATGAAAGTAGCAGCAGAGTGGTGGTAACAGTTGTACAGTATTAACTAATAATATGTGCAAACAGGGCACATTAGAAAAATTAAATTCCTGCATCTCCAGTGTTTATATTGTGTAACACTTACTATGACGTCTGTCGTGGGTCCTAATCACCTTGGCCATTTGTTGTGACGTAGCTTGGGGTCTATGCTTTCTACATGAAACGTTCGCTACACACCAAAAACCATTAAACGTTGACGGCTTCACGCTGATGTCACACACGCTTGCAAGAAGAGTAACACACTTCGAGCATTATTCGAGTCTTTTGTATTACTTTGAGTGCTATTCTAGATTGTTCATACCGTTTATTTATTTTTCACTCTCATTTCTGCACATACTTTGCTCTCCTCACCAAAGGCTCAAGGATGTTATGTGTACCTACACTTTATATCACAAGTCCTGCTAGGTTTGGCAATAACAAACAACCACCCGACTGGCTGTTTTATATCACCCTAAAGGAAGCTGATGGATCTAGTGAGGCGCTAAAAAGGGTAAACATGTAAGCGATTCGAATGTTTATGACCCTGTTCGCCTTCTGATACCATACCTGATATATTCATTCCTATTCTAATTTAACGACAAACATTTAGACTGTGCTTGATTATATTTTAGAGTTTCCAAATTAACTGAATCACTTTGACATTTAGAATAGCAATAATTTTTGTGTATACACACTATATATGTTTATAACTTTTTTTTATCTGACTATTACTCTTTATTGTCCATTTTAATTGCCAGGTTGTTTAAGTAGATCCTTCAAGTTGAAGGACATTGGTAAGTTTTTACAGCTGCTCTTGTCTAACACTTCATCTTCACATACCCCAAAATACTTCTCACTCATCATCCTCCGTCACTCTAATACTCTCGTCCTCGCATATCACGCGGGTCTCTTGCAACTTCCAGAACCGCCGTGTACACTCAAGGTTCAATATCGTTCCCATTTTTCCCTCGAGGTGACCAAATTATAAACGATGTCAAGACGTTCTTTCACACCCTAATTGAGTTTCAACTTAATCCTCTTCCTTACTAGACAGTGAAAAACCTTCTATATGCTCTTCAATACTCTTACCACTCATTCTGTTGACACTCACGACTATGCACTATATGCAGGAACCATGTCACGTCTTTTTTACTGCTGAGATTGACTTTCTTTCCTTGTCCATGATTTTTGTGTGTCAGTGTTTGGAAATTAATGGTATGCAGCCGAAGTGCACGCTCCTGTTTTCCTTTTCATCGTACGACTTAATGACGCCAAAACGACTTTCCTGTCCCTGTGAAACCCTCTCTCGGCTTCGCCTTCCTTACGGGTGGCTGTCAAGTGCCTGTACAGTATCGAACAAGATATGGCGGTCATTAACTTCCTTTATTTGTCGTATACAATCTAATTAAGGGGACGCGTGCTATTCTCTCTTCCGCATTAATTTTCCTTCGCAATTGCAATGGACATATATCACAGAGGCGTATCTATGGTCTGCTTGAAGGCGTATGTACCAACGTATGTAAAACGTTATAGGACAGTAATTGGAATTGTAACAAAAACATCTTAGTAATCGGTTATCATCAAGTACTTTGTTATAAGAGTACATTGCATTAACTCTTCGTCTTCACAGTTTCAAGGTCAGCTTCGCTTCATATGACATAGCTTAATTTTTTTTTATTCTGTGGTTTAAGGAGGCAGGCCTGTGACAGTGATGCTGGTCACTACACCTGGTACTTACTTAAGCATGTGATACTCTTTTAAACATTGAACTTTTTAGAGAAAGTTTTTGTTTGAAACTTGATGTCTTACTTATATGTTAGTCCATCTCTGTTTAATTAGTTTCACAACACAACAGTGGTTCGGGTTGTATTAACTTTTTTTATCGTGCTCTTACTTTTGTTTCTCATGTTTATATGTTTTCCCTCGGAGCTGAGATTGAGGGGAAGAATCCCAACAGGTCTGTGTGAGAAACACTGCAATTCTCCTCGCTTAATATTAAATAACAATTATTTCTTTTATTTTTTGTAAAAGAACGTCCTGGCTGGCATGGGTGTTACAATTATGCCGAGTGGAACCAATTCGCATCATGCCAATGTTTCATGCAAATAGCAGGGTCTATGAATCCAAACACCCTCACCATCATCCACCACCGACTACGGGATCGATCACCATTGAAGTACGGCAATTAGTTTTTAACACTTCCCTATGGACCTGCACTATTCATTACTACACTCGTTTTAATTCTCAAAATCCTTGTTACTCATATAATATTACCTCATCCTTTCCGCCATCTTTTCATAAATTCCTCCGTGCACTTAAGTACAAATTCCCTCACTGTCCACCATGTAGCTATCCTCTATACAAGAAATGGAAGATCGTGGTATCCTCGACTGCAAAAACAGATCCTCTCACTGTCTTCAATCTCTTGTCTTTTCATCTTCCTTTCCCCTACCGGATTTTTCCTGCTCATAAAACTCAGTGTCTTCTTCACAATGATCTTGGCCATGACGAACCTTTCATGGACTCCCATTCCCTTGGGCAGGACAAACATCGATGTTGGTGTAGGTTGAAGGTTAAAAGAAGCTGACGCGCCGAAGTGCTGGCGATGTGCCAAGGTTTTTGATGATGCGCGTCTTGTCCTATGAAACTAAAGCAAACCCAATGGATGTCGAGTAATCATTATGCTACGTGACGTGAGAAGCACATAAGTCTGCGGATGAAAGGTAATCTCTTCTCCCTCAGCCGACGGTTTCAGATAAGACAATGGTTTTATTCCCAGTCCCTTTGCAACTACCTTTTATATATTTGGACTAAGTGTAGGTGTACATGATTACATAATATAATACACATGGAAAGAATAGCATAAAATTAAGTGCAAACTATATAATAATTTTCCAATGTGCAATGGAGGACACTATTCATCATCTCGTCTGCAAGAAGGTTTAGAAACATTTCAAGCGTGTCTGAAAACGATCATCTCTTTGGGGGACAGTTTATTAACTAATTCGTTTCCTTCACTTGATGAACTTTAACTGTGCAGGTGACAGTGTGGGTTGCTCTGTGAATACTCGTACAAAGGAAGGATGGGATAAGGAGGCTGGCGATGGAAGGACGGACTAATGAATTATGAAAGACATGAAACTTAGATCTTCGGGGTTGTCTTGCAAGGAAGATGCGTGACGGGAACGGTGATTTACTAAAGAAGTCAGATTGCAACTTGTAGGGAAAAAAGGTACAGTATCGCTAATTAATATGTCAATCTCGTCCTCGATCTGCGGGCCTCTCTCCACGCCTCACTCTCGTGATCAGAATCTCTCTCATCTCCCAGCTCTCAATACTACTCAATCTGCTCCTCGTCTGCCTCTCGTCCAATAAAACAACTCGGCAGCTCCTCGTCTCAAATCCGGAATAATCGTATGCGTCGCCGGAAGTCTCTCTCTCTCAATCGCTTGGAATTCGAGCGGCGTCTCTGCTCTCTCTCCCACGTCCTCCGTCTCAATCGTCTTCCAGTCCTTTCTCATCTCTCTCCCTCTCGACTCTCTCCCCTCGGATCCTCTCCCGCTCTCTCCTCCTCTCTCAACCACCTCGCGTCATCACCTCCAAAGGAATCAAACACGGGAATCGCCTCCTCTCCATCTCTCGAACTCGGTACCCTCTCTCTGCCTCTCGTCCTATCGAGTCCCCCATACACTCAGTCTCACGAGCCATCATTTATAACTAACTTTCTCGGGTCCGTCGGACTCTCAGATCTCCCCTACTCCCTATCTCGATTCTCCTTCCTCATCTCATCTCCTCGCTACCGAAACACTCGTCCATCTTCGAATTGCAATCCCTCATCAGGTCCTCACTCAATCGAGCACAGCGTCTCTCCTCGCGGTCGTCCAATCTCAGGGCGGTTCTCGAAAGTCATCTCGGGAGTCTCGTCCCCGCCCCTCTCTCCTCGGGGCTCTCTCTCATCCCTTCGTCCTCGCTCCAGCCTCAAAGCTGCTCTCTCAACCCTCTCATCGCTGCTCAAGGGAGTCGTCGAAGAAGCTCAGTCTCTCGTCCTTGCCATCGCTCTCTCCGGCGTCTCTCTGGGTCGTCTCGGCTCTCTCCTAAACTCCGTCGGTCTTCGCATCCTCTCCGCCCACTCTCGCCCGTCAATCTCCCTCTCTCCATCAAAATATCTCATCAAAATCATGCCTCTCTCAGAATCGGATCCGAGTCGTACACTCCAGGGGACGTTCCGTCTCTCCGCTCATCTCTACAAAACCCGGTTCGAGAAAGCTCTGCTCCGTCGTCTCACAATCTCTGGAGAATCATCAAGAACGGGCTCCTCATTCAGTCTCGATCTCTCATCCTCCTCTCCTCCACAAAAACTACATCTCATCATCTGCGCCTCCTCCGGGGTCTGCCCCTCTCTCCGGGCGGTCAGCCTCTCTCCCAGGGGCTCTCGATCGACTGCTCTGCGTCTCGGACTCTCGGAGTCAGGTGAGAGGCGAACGGTCTACCGTTCCACTCTCCTCTCTCTCTCGGAAAATCCGTCCGCCTATCTCTGGATCGCTCTCTCTTCGGTCTGGCACTCGTCTTCGGCTCCATTACTCTGCGATGTCGGAATCTCAGGTCTCGCGTTCGATCATCCCTCTCTCTCAAGGGACGTCCAAAGTCTCATCTCTCGCTGTCTCCCTCTCGATCCTCTCTCTCTCAAACCCGCTCTTCCGACCTTCCCCTCTCATCTCCCCTCTTCGTCGTCTCTCTCTCTCTCTCTCTCTGCCATGCACGTCTCCGCTCTCTCCTCCTCGTCTCTCTCACCACAAGTCGGTGACTCTCGTCTCGGTCCCCTCTCTCGCCAATATCTAATCTCTCTTCTCTCTACTTCCTCCATCGTCCTCTCATCCATCTCGTCCATCTCTCCGGTGCTCGTGGGCTCATCTCTCTCTCCTCTTGCTGTCTGCTCTCCTCTCTCATCGGGCTCCTCGCTCCTCTCTCTCCTCTCTCTCTTCTCTCCTCTCTCTCCTCCCTCTCTGCCTCTCTCCGATCTCATCTCCTCATCTCGTCTCGTCCCTTCTCTCTCTCTCCTCTCGGTATTCTCTCCTCCACTCTCTCCTTCTCTCCTCTCGCCCCTCTCCCATCCCTCTCTCATCCGTCTCCTCGTCTCTCCTCTCATCCTCTCCGCCTCCCTCTCATCTCTCCTCTCTCACTCCTCTCTCTGAACATCTCCCTCTCTCCTCTCCTCCGTCTCTCGCTCTCATCCTCATCCCTCTCCCTCGCTCCGTCTCTCCTCCTCTCTCAACTCCATCTCTCTTCCTCTCTCGTCATCTCTCGTCCGTCGTCAATCCTCGCTCGCCTCCTCTCTCTCTCTCTCATCTCGTTCTCACTCTCTCGTCTCTCACTCTCGTCCGACATCTCTCCTCTCTCACTCTCCTCTCTCTCTCTCTCTCTCTCCTCTCTCCGTCTCTGCCATCTCCTCACACTCACTTCTATCCTCCATTCACTCTCCTCTCGAACCCTGATCTCCTCTCTCTCTGGCTCTTCTCTCTCTCCATCTCTCACTCTCTCTCGCTCTCTCTCCTCTTTCTCTTCTCCCCTCTCCTCCTCTCCCTCTCTCTCTCTCTTCTTCGCTCTTCTCTCTATCCTGTCTTGCTCTTCTCCTCTCTTCTACCTCTTCTCCCTTCGTCGTCCTCCTCTCTCTCTCCTCTCATCTGTCCTCCTCCTCTCTCTCGTCGTTCATCTCTGTCTCTCTCTCTTCTCTCAGTCCAGTGTCTCACTCTCTCCTCTCTCATCTCTCTGTCGTCTGCCTCTCTCCTCTATCTCTCTCAGTCGTCTCTCCTCTCTCTTCGCTGCCTCTCCGTCTCCGTGTCTCCTGTCTCTCTTCTCTCTCTTCTCCTCTCTTCTCTCTCTCGTCAGTACTTTATCTCTCTTCTCTCGTCTCAAAGGGGGTCCTCCTGCTCTCATCGCTTCGGTCCTCTCCTTCACTCTCTCTCGGTGGGCTCTCGGTCAATAATCTCTCTCTCGCACTCTCCTTCTCTCTCGATCATACCTCTCTCTCTCACATCAAGAGTATCTCCTCTCCGGGGATCCAACACCATCTCTCTCCACAGTCTCGTCTCATCATAACATCTCTCTCTCCTACCTGCCATCTCTCCCTCTCTCTCTTCGAACGTCTCTGCTCCCCCGTCTCCTCACAAAACTCAATAACGCAACACACCCCTCGTATATAAACAGTCAAGTGTGGAAAGCATATAAAAAGGAATAGACCAGTTAACATCATTGTAATGGTACCTTCAACAAGGGGTTTCTGAGTATAAACACTGAAAAACACTCAAACCTGTTAACTGACCTACACTATTACTTGCTCACAAAATTGCTGCTAAACTTGGACAATCAAACTTCGCATAACTAATCTATTGCTTATTCCTCCGCTAACACACACTATTTGCACCACACATGAACTGAGAACGTCCTCGGAGATTATAGAACCCTAACTTCGACCCTACCAACGAGTTAAAGGTACATCACGCCATCACACACACAACGACCGGGTCAGGAGTGAGAAACGAACTATGCCTGTGAACGTAGACTGTGAGGACGGCCAGTCCACTGACTAGGGGCGTAAGCTTGCTGGGTGGAAGCGTAAAGCTGTGACTAAGTAAACGACTAGCTAAGGAATCACTGCTGTGGGGGCTGCACAAAAAGACGCTGCTGGCTATAACGGCATAAGCTTTGTCTAGAAGACATGCTAAAAACTGCTGAATAATTACGGGGGAAAGGAGGGCGGCAGGGAGGACTAAGGTAAGCCCTGCTCACAAACATAAGAACAGGTGGCTAGCTAAGGCGGGGCTGCTAGACGAAACTGGGGGCGATGGGTCGCTGCTATCTGGTGGACCGTACTTGAGTGCTGTGTGACCGCTCTAAATAGCCGGGGCAGGTACGTAGCTGGACTGGGGGGGGAGGAAACGTGCTCCTAGTGCGTAGGAGCGTAACCTGGCTCGGGGTAAACTCTGCGTGAGAAAAAACTACTCACCTCTGGCTAACTGGCAAAGACACTGAAATAAAAAGCAGGAATAAACAAAAAGAACCGGGTCGACTGCTGGGGAGGAAGGGCTGAAACACCGGGGAAACTGCTAGAGGAAAAAGGCGCATGCTAAAAGTTCACTGCATAGAAGAAACTGACTGGCTAATACATCTTGCTAGAGAGTTGCTGACACACACGGGAGAGGGGAATGTCAGACTTGCTGTACCGGGGGTATCTCAAAAAAAGAAGGGCAAACGTACAAGTTTTTACTAAACCACGACAGATTGCCGCGTGCGCTCCACCCGACAAAATAATTTCAACCCCGCCGAGGAGGACACAAAAAAAAGAACAGCCGAGGCGTCAGGTCAACTCAGCTTACAGAAAGAGAATACATAGCTAATCAGGAAGTGTCGCGTCCGGTAAAAACAAGAAGAAGGAGGAAAAGGAAGGGTAAAAAAAAAGGCCCAACCAACACCGCAAAAGCTTTCGGCGGCTCCACGATTGAGTCCGTGCAGCGACCGGCTCGAACCTGCTACGTCACTAACTAATCCACATCAACCGAACAAGATGATTGTCCACGTTAGTCACCCCAAGGGAAATGGCAAAACGACGGAAGGCGGTCACAAAAAGCATGAC
>JAPQNM010000045.1:20133320-20143320 GCA_029783475.1 Metacarcinus magister
TGTCGTGAAACTCGTGAACATGGTCAAATGGTGTATGGTGTTGCTTTTGACTATGTATTTTCTGTTTTTTATTTATCGCATGGTGGTGGACTGGTGGTGATAACTGAGTATGTATTTCATTATGTCTGTCAATTTATGTGGTGCTGGTGATGTCTCCATGTGCATTTTTTGTACGTGGTGCCGTGGTGGTGGTGGTGAGGACAGCGATTTTTTTTTTTCACGTGATGGTGGTAGTGACTAAGTTTATTTTATCACGTGATACAAGGCGGCCTAAATCCATGTGCTGAGTGCTCCTACGCGGGTTCCAGTCCTGCTGTCGCTACTGATTTATAACGTGCCCCCAGCAACTCCACTTCGAAATATGGAAATTTTGGCCAAGGAAATCCTTACCTGTCAAAAACCACCTGTGAGGAACTCATTCAACAAATGGCACAAAAGGTCCATGCACTCATTGTTGACGAAGTAAAATCTTGTGGTTATTTTAGTTTGTCAGTTGATTTAACACCAGATCTATCACATATCGATCAGGTAGGTGTTGTACTTAAGTACTAAAAGATGGACAGCCTATTGAACGCTTTTTAACTTTTCTGGAAATGAAAAGCTATACCGGTGAGGAAATGGCAACTCAAGTGTTGCAGTACTTACGTGAAGCTTGTAGGCTAAACTTTTCAAAATGTGTGACTAGGTAAGTCTTATGACAACGCTACTAACATGTCTGGGCCAAAATTTTTAGAAACCAACAAGTTTGCTATGTATGTGCCCTGTGCAGCTCATTCACTAAATCTGATAGACCGAAGTGCTATTGACTGCTGTTAAGAGACAGTTAATTATTTCTCTACGTGCAGTTACTCTATACCTTATTTTCAGCCTCAAGCAGCCGGTGGAAAATTCTTAAAGGTTGTATTGGAAATTAAAGTGTTTTAAAATCCCTCTCAGATACCAGATGGTAGGCACATGCTATGGCAACAGCAGACATTTTGAAATCTTTCCTTAAAATTTTTGAAGCATTAGAATATATAGCCAAATACCAGTCACAAAAGGGAGACGCTAGAAGAGAAGCACATAATATTGCAGATAAGATGCAAGAGCTAGAACTCGTTTTTATGTTGAATTTTTGGAATGATATTTTGCAGAATTTTCAGAATAAGCCAAGTTCTACAAAATGAGGATTTGAACTTCAAGTATAGAAGCAGATGTGTTACATAACATTAGTTATGAGAATCTGATCAAAGACTTTGCAATTAAAACTAAGAGAAAACTTTTTACATATATATAAAGTGGAAGTATACAAAAATAAACATTATTTTCTATCTTACTGTAAGTTTTGTTTGATTTCGATAAATTAAATTTTATATTATGGTTTATTTTTGTTTATATTCTAAATTGCATATATATGGGGGCACCAAAATCTTTTAAGTGCTTAGGGGCTCTAAGGGCGTTAATCCGGCCCGCATATTCCTGATGTCTGGAACACTACACTCGCGGACGAAATTAGAGCCAATCACAGAGCGAGCTGAGCTGAGGCAAGTATTGCCAACGTTGACAACAGAATACAGACGGCGAGCCTTCCACTCTTACTTATCCCTATACTTGATAATTGTGTGTTATGGTGGTGTGTTATAACATAACATAACATTAGTGTTAGGTTAGGTTAAGTTAGGTTATGCTATGTTAGGTTATGATATGTTATGTTATGTTATGGTATGTTACAAATGGCGAGCCTTGCATTCTTACTTATCCCTATACTTGATAATGGTGTGTTATGGTTGTGAATACCAATGTTTTAGTGCGTCTACAGAACGTACTTAAGTATTATCACCGAATAAAATAAGAGCCCGAAGGCGAAAAGCAAGTGTTGTTGTTACCAGATAACCTACCATAACACACTACCATAACATAAACTAACATAGCATAACCTAACATAATTTAACCTAACATTAATGTTATGTTATGTTATGTTATAACACACCACCATAACACACAATTATCAAGTATAGGGATAAGTAAGAGTGGAAGGCTCGCCGTCTGTATTCTGTTGTCAACGTTGGCAATACTTGCCTCAGCTCAGCTCGCTCTGTGATTGGCTCTAATTTCGTCCGCGTGTGTAGTGTTCTAGACTTCAGGAATATGCGGCCGGGTGGTAGGGCGGTCAGCAGAAGTAGAGGGGGGCCAAGTGGAGTGGTGACTGGTGAGACGTCTTTCTCCACAGCGATCTCGTTCCTGGCTGGGCTGATACAGCTATGTCTCCAATCTTGCAACAATCAATTTGTGTTGTTTATCCCAATAAGACAATTACTTTTATATATGTCGCGTTAGTATCTATATTTAAAAAATAGATTTAAAAAATTAAAAAAACGTGTGTGTGCGTATGAGTGTGTGCGAATTTTGAAAGGAGGGTGAGGTGGGGGGCGAGGGGAAATGACAATTTTGTTTATATTCCCTTTTTGGTGTCTCGCCTAATTCTACCAGTTTGCTCCAAAAGTTCTCTCTAGGCTTCCTTCACCAGTTCTTCCACAATGGTTCGTCCTTAACCATTTATTCATGTAGTCACTGTTTTATTGTTATTTATCGTTCTTTTTCGTATCAAACCGCTGACAATCAATTATCTGCCACCGCTGCTACCAATTAGTTTCCACCACTTGCCTCCACTTATGTTGTACTTAGAGGTTTATTTCGTTTAGTGAAAGGAACACAAAGTATCTTGTTACCTATGGCATTCTTCTGAAGTGCCAACGCATAGCTTGAAAGCAGGCGCTTCCATTTCCTTATTTGGTAAGAAAAAAGGGCACTATGATATGCTGCATAAATACATACATACACACATACCAGTGCTGCCAACAAGCGCGACTGTACGTGTCATTTTGGTGGTGTGTAAATGTCACTGTCAGTTTGTCTGAAGCACTATTATAACATAACACTTTTTTCATTAAATGTTCCACAGTCTAATTTTATAATTGCTCTAACTGTTTTACATCCTTGTGGTTCTTTTTTATCTTCAGTTATAGGTATAGTCATCTTCATAATCTGAAATCTGCTCATTAGCATTGTCACAGGAAGTAATTTGATAAGGTCCACACACTACAGTGCAGTTGAGTTCATATCGTCTACAACTGCAACGTTGGGTGCTACAGTTTGTTGAGCAGCTGCAATGGATCATTTGCAACAAACTGTCAGGGGCAGAGCATTTGTCTGTCATTATGGGAACATACTTGTTGTCAGTAATCCTCCAACCCCATTTCAAGGGATCAATGTTTATGACCATCCAAATCATCATCTGGTGGTAAACTCTTTGACTATGAAATTTCATGGACGACTCGGTGGGCGAAAGATGCTTTGGGGAAACAAATGATTTTGCAGAAATAACTTTCTTCGCAAATATGCTATATCGCAAGGCTCCCAAGGATTTTGTTTTTTCCATCGAACAGTGCAACCATAAATTTGTTCCCAGTGGTTTCAATTTCTGTCTGACCTTTACCAATCGAAGTGAATGTGTTTGCACATGATTTCTGTATTTCCTCACCTTTCATTAGTTTCTGGAATGCTGTTTTCTTTCCAATACCATACAGAAGGGATGTTGAGTCACACCCCGTAAAGGAATGCAGGACTAATAGTTGTATACACACCTCACTGCCAAGAGCCGCCTTTACGTCATTGATATTGAATACCTTAGGCTTACCTTTAGATTTACAATGTGCTCTGAAATACAGGGGCTTACCTTATTCTTTAGAGTAATGGAAAAGAAGAATGATTAAATCAGTGTCCTCTCCAATCAGGGTTGTGGAATGTACGTCAGATGCCTCAACTGCAGCCCTCGCTATATCTACATCAGCATCTTTTTTTTTTTACCGTAAGACTGTGAAACCCACATTGAGTTCTTCACTTATCATATTAATCAGTTGTTGCTTATTAGTTCCCATTGAAAGAATGGCCTCTTGATTTCCTACAAATGTGGTCTCACAGGTGAGGCTCAAAATAGGAAAAATGTTGTTGTGTCTTCGTCTGTCATGTGTATTATCCTTTACTGAGGGTCCTGTTTCATACCCATCGAACACTACAGTAGCTTGGCCATAGTGCTTTGTAATAAAATCAGAATACGTCTTGGCTATTTTACCATAGGTAACAACTGCCTTTGTCCACTTTAACTTGTGCTATAATGAACCACCATCATGTATATATCTCTCAGTTTTGGGTATGACATCTGAAGTTAGTTCACAAGAAATTATCTGAGTGATTATGGCATTGACTAACGGAGGCTTGTCAGCCTTCCTCATTATGTTCTTAGCCTCGAAAAGAGATGGCGGATAAGGGCTCAGCTTTTAATTCATCACATCCTCCACAGAGAGATCTCCTGATCTGGACATTATAAGAAATCTCTGAAACAGTAGGCCAGGATCAACGAATCTCTCAGTTGCATTATCAACCTTGATAGCAGATATACTTCCCATTGTCTTACACTTGTCTTTCCTCTTGAATGAGATAGAAAAGACGGATTAGTTTTCCATTTTTTTTTATTACATTAATTCCAGTAGACTCGTTATCGAGGATATTTACATCTGAAGCTGCCATAATACCATTTGTGATGTTTTTCAATGAAGTATCTGAAGAGAATGGTGGACATAAAATAAACTTTTTCTTTATCTTAGATATATCCAGTATATCTTGTAATGTAACGTAGACCATTGAACTCCTGTATACATACATTTATCTCACACATTACTGGAAATGACATAGCCCGCTGTTCTTCTGTCTTCTTACTGCCTTGCGTCAGTCCCCCAGTACTTTTAAATGACTTATTTAGTGTATGTTCAATTACTAAATCACTTGAAAGATCGGCCCAATACTGATTTGAACGACGTATGACATGATAAACCTCCTGGAATTCTTGTAAACATCTGGGTGTGTGTTCTTGAGCTGAATCATTTATTGCAGATTTCAAGTAATTAAAGTGTCCTGCTGCAGCAAATATTGGCAAGGTGTCTGAAATGGCACTCAAATGATCGAACCAACAGCCAGTCCTGTCTGCCTTAATCAGTGCTTGCATAATACTAACCATCTTCTGATACTTAAGTCACAGCTGATTTGTTTTAGACTGAGTAGTTAGTTGAGATCTTTTCTTGTCAAGCTCCTCACCAGCTTGTGTTAACTTACTGGAAGCTACAATGTCTTCAAGATCGGTCTCACCTTTTAGCAAAGATTCATACATTTCTTCGATATCATATAATAGTTCTACAAAATCTGAATTTTCATCAATTACTAATTGGATATTGGAGGTGACCACGTAATACTCTGTAAACTACTTTGCCTGTCATCATATGAATAACTGCGTTCTCACTGTAAACTGTTTTTAAAATGGTTGTCAGACCAGTACCCTCCATTAATGTGCCTATAGCTACAATTAAATTCATAACAGTATTAAAACCACCAAGCATTACAACAATCTCCTTCAACTTACTACTCTCAAGCGCAGAAGATATAATATGTGAAGCTTTCCAGAACAGAGGCTAATCAAAAGTTATGACTGGGGTAACATCATTTCTCTTAGACAGCTTGCTGATGAACTCCAGTGTTGATAAAAGGCACGTTTTGTCCTCTGGATGCATATCAATAATTGATAGAAAGTGCATGGAGAACTGTCCAGGATGCTCTTGTCCCTGATGTATAGCATGCATCATACCTTGCCAGTTGGGTGTTGGTTTTTGAAAGTATAACGAAAGTTACCACAAGATGTCAACCCTCTTTTCACAGCAACCAAGGCTTGGGAGTTTTTCAAATCTGTCGTTTTGAAGAGTGTGTGTTGCAAATTGATACTCTATTAAAAGATAAAAGTGTTGGCAATCTCCAGTACATTGATTTCAGAGACTTTCTTTCGTTTCACATGATGAGTCGTTTTTCTTTTTGGTGTCAGTGCAGCTACCATTCTCATACCGTGAAACGTACCTTTGCCATCAAGGGTTATGATATTATGATCTACATTGTCTCCAGCAAACAGAACTGAAGAATTTAGTACATTTCTGTCCTCAACAATCGTATCTGGGGTGACACAGCATGCAGCATTCTTTTCGAATCAGATGACTTCTTTGTATGATGAACAATATCCCATTTCGTGGAGTGTTTCAACAAGGAGTTTGGATCGATACAGATGATGAATCTGCACTGCCAAGCCAATCTGTAAAGGTGCAATGACAGCTCTGGGTCTAACTGCTGTTATTATGGCTTGCCAAATACTTGCAATCCTGTGTTGGGTATTCTTCCCCACAAAAAGACATTGCAACATATTTCGCAGTGTTTTAGGAAGAAATCTCAATGCACACTCAATCGTCAGATCATCAGATCTTGGGTAGTAGTCGGTGACGGATGGTATTTTGGCTTTTAGATCACTTTTAATCAGTCCAGCTGCAGTTTTGATAATTGCTTGTCTCTGGCCTTCCTCATCATTTTCTTGTACTGTTTTCCAATAAGACCGTAATATGTCAGATGTTTTTTCTCTAAAAGTCATTATATCACTCAAATCCTTACTCTCTGCAATAACAATGGACTCTCCATACTTCTCATTTAACTTCTTCAGATAAGGAATGCCAAAAAGAAGTGTCTTTGCAATTAAGAAAATCCCTCATTTTATCTTGAAGATGTGTAAGAGTTAATTGTTCCTCATCATTCCCTTATAAATATGAACACATTTTGAAGAATGCTTGTTCTTGATCAGCATCATTAGGTCTTCTAGATTTTCTGCGTTTCTCACAAGATTCACTTTGAAATTCCAGAGGTGTATTATAGCCATTACGAAAGTGTACACAACATTTGTGATGGTAAATACAATCAGCAGCATGAAGATCCCCAGCATAGTATTAAATCCTTCCCTTGACCTTTAATGACCAATCATCACGTCGACTTTCACAGCATTCCTTAATTGTTCTGACAAAGCAATCTGTTATAACATAACTATAATCGGCCTCTCCAATTGCCACTTCAAACTCACAAAAAAGACAGTCAGATTTACTATTAAATACTCCACTTAAAACTCGAGCACTTCTTTTCACTGGCTGAGTAGAGCATTGACCTTTTTTCAGTTGATTTTCGATGTCATGTTCATTTATGTATTGCTTCCGACAGTCCAAATGCACCCTACAACCAGCAGAAACAACAATGTTATCTTTTCTTTTAACACTTGCCGCATTGATCCCATCAGCACCCTTCTGTCATATTTGAACCACCTATCCATCTTCAAACTTTGCTCTGCATATTGGACACTTTTCATTGATTTCAACTGAAGAACTTATCACTCCCGTCTGGAAAGAAGAAACAGCGTATTTAATTATTTGAACATAATTTTCATTATATTATTATACTATAAATTGGCAGATTATAAGTATAAGCACTATCCAAAGCATTCAAAGTATTATTTTAACTTAGTTTCTCAAACTTTAAAACCCTCTGACTGAAATAATTGAGCTTCCATAAGTGTTCAATGGTAATTTACCTGATCTTCAGGAATTGCAGTGCCAGCCGCCGCCATCTTTAGAGAATGCCAGTTATAACACAATTCCGGTGCTCGAATGTTGGTAGACTTTCTTCCTGGGCATCATACCAACCATTAGATCACATCAAACCTGAAAAAAACTTTTTTTTAGCATTTTTTAGGGGTAAAGCTGGATTATATCATATAGTTACTCGTCTATACCACTTTTTTGTCGAATTGTGCCCCGCGCGTTGTAAGGAGATCAGAGGAGGCCGGGTTGGATAGGCGAGCTGCCGCCACGTGCTCTGGTTCTCCATTGATTCCCATGTCGAGGGCACTGTCCTCCAGGTGTTTCGTTGTAACGTGTGCAGTGGCTCCATCCCCTGCTGACGCCGTAACACTCTTCACTTGTTTCGTAGCGGAAGTAGCGTGCTTGGCGGACAAAGCATTTCGTGCAATTTTCAACACAGCACCATAAGTATTGGCAGTCTCGTCGTTCTCCATTCACTTCTCTCTGATGATATGCAGTCTGACTTCTTTTTTCTCGTATTCCGTTCAGGAAACGCCAAATCACTCGCTTACGCACAATATCAGCTGGCTCTTTAGCGAATGCTTGACCCGCTAATTGTTGTAACCTTGTCAAAAAGTCTGTCAGGTCCTCACCAAGTAGCTGCACGGCTTCTTCAAAATGTAAAATCTTGATTTCGATTCCTTCGGCTGTGATGAACCGTGAAGACAAACACTCTAGTATGTCAATGACGTCCTCACCCCATGCAGGATCTAGTTGTGCCTCTTGCTCAACATATGCAGCCGTTGTTCCACGAAGCTGTAGTCTTAACAACACAGCCCGATGGTCTGGTTTGCTCCATGCACTCACCCCTCGTATGGTGTTGGCTGTCTGGACAAGGGTGTAATGACTCTTGAAAGCCCTGAACGTTGCCGGTGAGGTGTCATCGCCGAAGGTGAGTGAAAGCGGCACCGCCTGTAGGCGAGACTAGCTCGGAGACTGCACAGCCTGGTCTGTCATGGCGATCAGTTTACCGCTGCTACCAGTCAAGGTACAAGCAAAGCGTTTCTTCGAAGTGGTGCTTCATTATAAATCCTTGTGCTACGGTGATGAGTAAGTGACTGTTCCCAACATTACAGTATTCTCCCTCAACGTCACTGTTCGAACAGAACCCGAACCATTAACCTATGACCAAACCCATCAACCTTTATTAACATTTTGTTCAGTGTCTACACTTAACCCTTACTGTATGATTGATGTAACATGATTAAAATTTTCATCAACGGGTGGGCCGAAAAGATTTGTTATAAAATATGATGCCAACGTTATTATCGACCAAAAGGAGGTAAGTATATTTCTGAGCAAACCATCCCCGCCCATTAGGAAAAAAAAATATGTACATTATCTCGTAAACAAGGGAATATCAAAACTGTGAAGCTAAGATATGTGTTACTGTTGATCTAGGTATTCTAAAGCATTTTACATAATATGAATGAAGAGTTAGTGCCATTTAATTTAAGACAAAACAATAAACAAGAAAAAATATTATAAGTACACAAAAAAAAAAGAGAAAGCCATTCCACTTTCTCCTCCTCAAGATTGGTTGCAAGAATTCAGACTTGTATCCGATAATTATATCAATGTTAAATAAAAATAATTAATTTATATTTTTAATCCATGTTATCTCTTTTTAATGGCTCGGAGAGAGGATATTAAAATGACACCATTCAGTAAAATTAACATTATCAAATTGTTGAATTTTTGTTTTAACCACTGGTAACATTTTTCTTCCTTGTAGTGGTGGGGAGATTTAATTTGTTTAACTGTTTCCAATATCTGCTTTGCAACGGGTAACGGTAAAAGTTTCCTTGGCTGCTATTTTTTCTCCTGCCTTTATATATATTATATATATATATATATATATATATATAATTCTATATTATAATATATATATATATATGTGTGTGTATATATTATATATATATATTATATATATATATATATATGTGGTATATATATATATATATATATTTATATTATATATATATATATAGAAGAGATGTGATAGAGATAGAGAGAGATATAGATGAGAGAGAGTATATATGGCAGATGAATATACCTGTGTGTGGCTTTTCGGTTTTTTCTTTGGCGGCCCCTCTCTATTCCGTCCCTCTCCGTACTGTGCTCCCATCTCTCCTCTCTCTCTCTCTCTCTCTCTTCTCCTCCTCTCCTCTCCTCTCTCTCTCTTCCTCTCTTCTCTCTCTCTCTCTCCTCTCTCCTCTCCTCCTCTCTCTCTCACCTTCTCTCTCTCTCTCTCTCTCTCTCTCTCCTCTCTCTCTCTCTCCGTCTCTCTCCTCTCTCTCTCCTCTCCTCTCCCTCTCTCTCTCTCTCTCTCTCTCTTCTCTTCTCTCTCTCTTCTCTCCTCTCTCTCTCTCTCTTCTCTCTCCTCTCTCTCTCTCTCTCTCTCTCTCTCTCTCTCTCTCTCCTCTCTCTCTCTCTCTCTCTCTCTCTCCTCTTCTCTCTCTCTCTCTCTCTCT
>JAPQNM010000045.1:20148320-20155820 GCA_029783475.1 Metacarcinus magister
TTATCGACTCCACCAGCTAATAGTTTCATACCAGATAATCAATGAACTATGCAACCGTTGTCTGTTTTATAAAGAGGGCAGAAGGGTGGCCACAGAGCACTGGTGGGGTGATGCTCTGACCTGGTGGAAGAGGAGAGAGGAGGAAGGCGAGGTTATCGAGGGAGAAGTGTTACGTACGAGAAGTCACAAGACAGATGGCGGAAAATATTGCAACTTAGGAAAAGAAGTGTTGTGAGTAAGAGAAGTTGTGTTGAGGGGAAGAGATAACATGAAAGGCCAGGCAGGAGAGGCACCGGGGAGACATGACTGTGAAAAGATAAGAGTCGGAGGATGCAATACAGAGTGTCAGCAGACTCATGGCCGGTGCTAACAGGGAACATGCTCGGGAATAATAATGAGTTATAAGTAAGGGCCAGCAGTCCAAGGTCAAGGCTCGAGAAAAACATGATTAGTAAGACGTAACGAAGGCCTCTCTGGCGTCAACAGCACCGTCATTAGCAGGACAACACGTAACGACAATATCAACAGGATAACACGATGCCCTTCTTAAAACCATCCATAATGCAACACAACGAACACCACAAACAGAAAAACAGACAACCACTAAATTACCCTCCCACATAAGCCAAAAGACAGCATTACCATTTCCAATTACAAGTAAATATAAACTCAACACAAACTTTATAAAAAATAGATACATTCACACGTCTTATTGGCGTTACAAATCAACACTTCACACCACTACGCTTCTTGGTCCCCCCCCCCCTTCCACCCATAGACCCAAAGCCTCACGGCCGCTGAGGAGCCACTCAACGGCGCACAAATCGATGTCCAAATCCTATTAATCAACGAGGCCTGGTCACGCTTCGGCCGCAGCTACTCACAGGTAATCACTAGCATGGTATTTCCCTTTTAGTAAATTAGCCAAAGGTGCCAGAGAGGGGAACAGGAGGGGAGAAACATCGACGTGAGGAAGGGACGTGAGGACAAGGAAGGGAGGATAGGAGAGAGCTGCGGAAAGGGAAAGGAAGGAAGAGGAGGGTGGGAAGGAGAGGTGAGGACAGGAGAGCCGGAAAGGGTGGCAGGAGGAAACAAGGAAGGGCAGGGGGAAGGGTTGAAGGGAATACAATGCCACAGACACAATGAATAAAGTATCAAGAGAGATACGAGTAACCTGATAATGATGATGAGAAACTGGAGGAGGAGGAGGAGGAGGAGGAGGAGGAGGAGGAGGAGGAGGAGGAGGAGGAGGAGGAGGAGGAGGAGGAGGAGGAGGAGGAGGAGGAGGAGGAGGAGGAGGAGAGGAGAAGGAGGAGAGAAGGAGAAGGAGAAGGAGAAAGAGGAGGAGGAGGAGGAGGAGGAGGAGGAGGAGGAGGAGGAGGAGGAGGAGGAGGAGGATGAGGATGAGGAGGAGGAGGAGGAGGAGGAAGAAGAGAGATAGACGAGAGAAGAGAAAGTGGAATAAAAATGTGCAGATAAAAACGAGGAGAGGAAATAGGAACAATCGCAGCTATCTCTTGAGAAAGTTTGTTTGACATTTAACAACCAGAGGGAAGAGAGAGAGAGAGAGAGAGAGAGAGAGAGAGAGAGAGAGAGAGAGAGAGAGAGAGAGAGAGAGAGAGAGAGAGAGAGAGAGAGAGAGAGAGAGAGAGAGAGAGAGAGAGAGAGAGAGAGAGAGAGAGAGAGAGAGAGAGAGAGAGAGAGAGAGAGAGAGAGAGAGAGAGAGGAGAGAGAGAGAGAGAGAGAGAAAAAAAAAAGTAAAAGGAAGAAAGAAAAGAAGAGGACAAAAGAAATAATGAAAAACAAAATAAGAAAAGAAACATTAGGAAGGACAAGAAACAATGAAGAGAAGCCAAAGCGTGACACAGGAAGGTTAATGCAAAGACCATTGGACATAAATACACAGAAGGAAGATTAAACGAGAAGCTGATGGATTGAGGCAAGACAAAGTGCAAACAAGGGAAAAAGAAAAGAAAAAAAAGAAGGAAAAGATTATAACAAATGAAAAAAAAGCTAGTTGATAATGGATACGTGAGATGAAAATACAAAAAAAAAAAATCGTATCTGATAACGAGGGATGAAAGTAATTACAAAAAATATATTTACTCGAATATTTGAATAATTACTTTATCCTCTTCTTCCACTACCCTTCTTCCCTCCTCCTTAAGAAGCCTTACTTTAAATCCCTCCTTCCCTCTCTCCTTCCACTGTTCACCCTCTTCTTACTTCCCTTCCCTACCATCCCTTCCTCTGCTTTCCTTCTTTTCCTCCACCTTCTCTTCCTCGTCCCTCCTCCCAGACGAAGGAACCATCACTCGCATACAAGCTAAACACCAACAATCGGTTTCCATTGCCAACTTTCCCATTAGTGGCCCTGGCTCTCTGCTTCACCTCTTCTCAATTGAGTCATTGTATGGATTTCAGAGTATGTACCTCGTTTATTACCTCTTTCTCATCCACCTCCTCTTCTTCCCCTCCTCTTCATCTTCCTCCTCCTCATCAACCTCTTCCTTCTCCTCCTCCTTCTCCTTCACCTCATTCTCTTATTTTTTCTCCCAATGTTCGCTCTTTAAACAAAATCGGAATGCATGATCAATATAGCTTCTTAGTAACCTTGATTCTCTTCACGATGCCTTCAAGTCGTGGAAAGAGGAGTGAGAAAACTGAATAAAGCAGAGTGGTCTAGAAAATAAATGAGAAAGTGTAAAGCATCGGTTATCTTTAGCATTAGCAAGGCGGCTGAGCAAGGATGAAATAGATAGGAAGTTTTGTTTTTTTTGGACGGCGGGAAGTCAAGGTTATTATACAGAGCGATGAGAGGAAGGATTAGAGAAGCTATTCTTGTTTGAAACAGACTAAATTTAATGTACTTCCATCGTAAAGGAATAAAGTGGACGTTAATAAGCTAGACACAATGGCAGAATGTAGTAAGTGAGAATGCGTTTGATCAGACAGGATTTCAAGCGTGAAATCGTTTGACCAGGCAGAGTGTAGTAAGTTTAACTGTGTTTGACCAGATAGAATGTAACTGTGAATGCATAGTTGTTGGAGGCAATTAGAAAGGACTCTTGTAGAACTGTAAGCCATCCAATAGCCTGAGTACAGAATACATCATTAGCAAGAACCTTTTAAATAACCATAATTAAGTGAAAGGGGGCGGGCGAGTGAGAGCCCAGAAGCCCAGAATTATTTTTGACACTTAGTATTAATTAGTAAAAAGTTTTGAAGAGTCTAATGACAGATCTGGTGCAATTTCGCGTAAAAATATGAAGAGCTCAAAATTCCGGCGATAGATTGCTACGATATTTTTGTGAGCCGCTTCCCTATGCTAGTATGAGAGCAGGAGGAGCTAGACCAAGGCTTTCAACGTATATGATTAGAGAACAATGTGTGAGATGTGCTTAGAGCCCCCATGCTAGAGACATTCACCTCCGTAACACAATGACGCACGCCACCAATAATCAAATAAGTTATATAGGTATTAGTACAGCCTTAGAGCCGCCCATTTAGTAGAGATGTAATGCCAGCAGCACCTTTGTCTCTGTGAATTCAAGGAAGCATGTAAATTACGAGTATAAGTTAGAAAACACATATGATAGAGTGATCAGAGAAACCTTGTATATCTAGAGAGAGTTAAGTTAAGTTTCACACAATAAGCTGAAAGTTGAAGTGTTCTGTTTTTCTTTTTCAATTTCTGTTTATGATTTCGATAGTTTGTGATTTCGTTTCGTTTCGTTTCTGTTTTCATCGCGTATCCATCAAGAGTGATTACTTCCGGCTTGAATAATGAGATCACGGCCAACTATAAATGATCAATGAACCACCACCACCACCACCACCACCACCACCACCACACCACCACCATCACCTTCTCTTCCTCCTCCTTCTCCTACTTCTCTACTTTTTCTTCTTCTTTCTCTCCTTCCTACCCTTTTAAAATTTTCTTACCCTTCTTTTTTTCTTTCGTATCCTCTTTTTTCGTTCCTCTTCCTACATCTTCATCACCTCCTCCTCCTCCTTCTTTTCTTCCTCTTCCTCTTCCCTTTCCTCCTACTCCTTCCCTTTAATATCCTCATGTTTTCCTTTTCCTTCCTTTTTTTCTATTTCCTATTCTTCCTATTTATATTTCCTCTTCTTCTTCTTCTTCCTCCTCCTCCTCCTCTTCTTCGTTTTACCAAAATCCCAACAACATACTTTTCACCCTTCACTATCTAATCTCTCTCTCTCTCTCTCTCTCTCTCTCTCTCTCTCTCTCTCTCTCTCTCTCTCTCTCTCTCTCTCTCTCTCTCTCTCTCTCTCTCTCTCTCTCTCTCTCTCTCTCTCTCTCTCTCTCTCTCTCTCTCTCTCTCTCTCTCTCTCTCTCTCTCTCGAACATTTTCATTCCCCCAAGCGATAATCCTCTTGGTTCCCCTCCTCCCTCCCTCCCTCCCTCTCTCCCTCCCTCCCTTCTTTCCCTCATTCTGTCTCTCCTTTCCTCCTGCCCACCGCCCATCTCCCTTCATTCTGCCTCTCTCTCTCTCTCTTTCTTTCACTACAATTTCACAAGCACTTTCACTATATATTTTTTTCCTTACTGTATGTCCTGCTTTTATTGGGCGTGTTTATGTGACGTTTAATTAGAGTCGAGACAGAAGTAAAATGTCCTCCAGGGAGAAGAGAAAAAAAAAAGATAACGAAGCGTGTAGGAAATTAAGAAAAAGAAAAATTTTGCTGACATACTTAATGAGCGTAAAACAAAGAAAGAATAAAAAAAAAAACCTTATTCATGGTTATATCATGTTAGAATTCCTTACTCCAGTTATATTATTTTTTATTGCATTTTTCACTTTGCCATTCATCCATGACTGGCTCGGGATAAGTCTGAGCTACGAACATTCAAGGACGGGTGCGGCTGGCTTAAAGGCAAGGCAAGGCAAGGCAAGGCAAGGCAAGGCAAGGCAAGGCAAGGCAAGGCAAGGCAAGGCAAGGCAAGGCAAGGCAAGGCAAGGCAAGGCAAGGCAAGGCAAGGCAAGGCAAGGCAAGGCAAGGCAAGGCAAGGCAAGGCAAGGCAAGGCAAGGCAAGGCAAGGCAAGGCAAGGCAAGGCAAGGCAAGGCAAGGCAAGGCAAGGCAAGGCAAGGCAAGGCAAGGCAAGGCAAGGCAAGGCACGGCACGGCACAGCACGGCAAGGCAGCACGTTTGAAATTATGTTAAGGTTTCCGCTAAAAAGAGGATGTAAAAATATTACTACTAATGATGTATTGCCATTAGCATTACTACTACTACTACTACTACTACTACTACTACTACTACTATTTCTACTACTACTACTATTCCTACCACTACTATCATTACACCAATTGCTAATGATAATAATAATAATAATAATAATAATAATAATAATAATAATAATAATAGTAACAACAAGTGGTTAACATTGATTTCAGTACCAACAAAGTATTCTTCACCCCAAAAAATCCACGGTAGTGATAAAAATATAACGCAAAATATATATATATATATATATATATATATATATTCGTAATATATACAAGTTTGTGGTGATCTGATAAACTCTCATGTCGCTTTTTTAGGTTCTAGAAATACGACACGGCGGCGGATGAAACGAGAAAATAAAAATAAATAAGGCACTCACTCTTATCTTTAAAAAAAAAACTAAATATTAAAGCAATTCGCCTCAGTGTCTTTCTAGTGAAGTGTAAAGCTTAAAGTAATCACCTCATTCATCACGTAACAGGTAGAACGTCAGGTGTATATTATATTCTCAGGTAAGTTAGTAGGTAATAGTCGCCTTGCAGCCCACCTTTACCCTTACCTGCAATAACCGAGCCCACTCCTGGTTAATGGATAATTGTTAATGGTTTAATGGGTGCAATAAGTGGGATGGCAAGTTATGTAACATTAATAGCCACTCAGACAGTCACGTGGCACACTAATCATCCTTCTTGCCGGATTACAGCCACGAGTGTCATTCATGCCTCTTACACGCTACCATTTTGAACCAGAAAGTATAAAAACAAAACTTAATTACTTCCTGTTTTTCACGTTTCTTTTATGCAATCAAACTGTTATTCGCATATGTTTTCTATGTTCTGTTTTAGTAAAAATAGAACTATTTTTTTTCTTCCTTCAGCTTGTTGGAAAAGATATGATTTCTTGGTTTTTTTTCTTCATTGGAAATAAGAACAATACTATCATTCCCATATATTTTTTTTTTTATTTTCGATCACATTTCTTATTTATCAAAACACGTGATTTTCGTATTCTCAGAAAGGATATGAGTGTAGGATAGACTCATCTTCGCTCACAACACTTCCACGAACACGGCGGGGTGGGTAGGGTGGGGGGGGCAGGGTGGTTGCGGGGGCGGAGGGGGAGGAAGCCACAACGTCAATGTTTATACGAGAGAGATAAGAGAGTCACGCGTGTTGCCTGCTCTCTGCTCTTCCAATCCACGTGACAAACAACCATCCACTCCAATGATTGTAGTTTTGTTTTACAGCTAGGGAATGATAAGAAAAGCACAAAAGATTAAAAAGAATCTCTCTCTCTCTCTCTCTCTCTCTCTCTCTCTCTCTCTCTCTCTCTCTCTCTCTCTCTCTCTCTCTCTCTCTCTCTCTCTCTCATGGATGGATTCTGATCAAAGGCAGCTGTGGGAGGGATGCAGGGATGAAACTACCATTGAGCATCCCCTCCCGTGCCCAACTCCATTCCTAACTCGGCTCTCCCTTTTCTACCCTTACCCTCCCCCTCCCTCTCCCTTCCTCTCTTTTCCTCTCCCCTCATCTAGCACACTTCAATCCAGGCCAGTCATAACCCGCCAGCCCCGTGCAGCCCCGTACAGCCCCGTGCAGCCCTAACTCTGCATATTCCTACCTCCCCGTTACTTCACTTCGCTGTCCCATTCTGCTTTATTGTCGCTTTTTATTTATTTCGTCCAGTTGGTTCTGATAAATGGACGAGTTTGTTTGGGGTTTTTTTTGTTTTTGTTTTTGTTTTATTAAGTTTCATCTGTCAGGTAAATATTAAAGTGAACTGTGTCATGTGTTTTGCCGTGTTGTAAATGAAGGGATAAAGGAGTTTGTTATCTTTAAGGCTTGTTACTCATTCACTAAAGTTTCCATTGTAGTAGTTTCTCTCTTCGGTGTTAAGGCTAAAAGAATGGTTCACAGCAGCAGTTTCTCTACAATGTTCTGTCTAAAAGCATGGTTCACGCAGTAGTTTTATTTTATTTTTCGGTGTTCTGCCTAAAAGAATAGTTCCCGTCGAGAACATCATCCACTACCTTCGTGTTCTTTGTTCTTTTAAGTGGTCATGAGGTGATTATTTTTCTCGCCTTTTGAAATAAGTATTACTATAAAAAAAAAGAATTAAAATATCCCTTCACCCTGACACACTAACATCCTGGACTCGCCTCCCCCCTTTTCCCTTCCACCCACCACCACCACCACCACCACCACCACCACCACCACCACCACCACCACCACCACCACCACTGCTGC
>JAPQNM010000045.1:20160820-20178320 GCA_029783475.1 Metacarcinus magister
ATGTAAAATATATCTGCTATATTTTCAAACACACAGCCACTTAACAACTGTATCATTTGTATTGACAATGTTTTTCATATCTAAGTATCAGATGACAATATGATAAACCACTGTTATTATTCTGTCACAAATGTGACTTCTTCCGACTCAAGGTTTGGTTTTTGGAAAATACTTCCATAAACAGAATCGATCACCCAGAAACGTGCCCATAATATATACCAATATTACCTGCACATAAATATCAGTGACAAACTTCTACGTATATGAATGAGAACATTAATGTGTTCAGTTATGAGCTCATGGATGGTATATATATATATATATATATATATATATATATATATATATATATATATATATATATATATATATATATATGTATATATATATATATATATATATATATATATATATATATATATATATATATATATATATGTATCCTTGACTACCACCACTAATTTGATTTTTGGCAGCAAGCATTCACGTTTTACTTTCACAATTACGACATTATATGTTGGTTGAACATCTTATGAATTATGCTCAAACTATTCCTATCCAGCTTCCGGCTTTCAGGGATATTTGAGTACCATTCTTCCCCACCACAGGAGACACGTTTATATTGCATCCTGTACCCTCATGGAAGGAACGTACTGCCTGCCTAATTGCCCTTCATATTAAACCACAAGTGAAGCAGCATCACACCGGGAAACACACAGGTGCCCTTATACCTGCAGGTTCCCAGGAATGCGAGGCCACAACCCACAATCACTGCTCCAATAAAACGTTTCATCTGCCTTTGATCGGCTCGTAATCCCACAAAGCACATCACTACACATGTTGGGTCAATATTACTGTTTATTAATGAGGATGTCATGTCTGTTCAATGATTTGTATCGCTGTTGTCCGTAAATTCTTCATAAAAGTTGAAAAAAAATGTCAGTTGTATCTACCTCTCTCTCTCTCTCTCTCTCTATATATATATATATATATATATATATATATATATATATATATATATATATATATATATATATATATATATATATATATATATATATGTCTACATCCACATCTTATATATTATATGTATATATTATATGTATATATATATATATATATATATATATATATATATATATATATATGTCTACATCCACATCTTATATATTATATGTATATATATATAATATATATATATATATATATATATATATATATATATATATATATATATGTATATACAGTGTAGATGATGAATATACAGAGATGGATGAATATAGACAGAGATAAATGGATAAATAGATAGATAGATAAATATAGAAAAATATAGATAGACAGATTAATGATTATTTACATTGGAAAAGCACACAGAAATAGAAATCACATCTTTACTTAAACGCAGACTATAACGAAAGCAGTGTGTGTAATTATAGTAATTCATGAATCCCTCATAACTACACCTGCAGAGGACAACACAACCTCTTCTAACCTTCATTAAACACAACCATCTTACAACACACCGACGCATGGAAGGACAAACATGCTGCCTCCACGGGGAACGATCAGGAAAAGTGAGGATGATCATAACTCTAATGGTGAATTATGCCATAAAACACATTTACGGACATACAATTATAAGCGTTATGCACACGCCAGAATCACAATTCTCGCTGAAAATAACAAGTGGAATACATTTGTTTCCCGGCGTGGTGCCAGGCTGAATTATCCGTTTTCATTTCCTATAAAAGGCTTCCACATTTTCTTCGTTTTCTTTTACATTATTATAAAAAATGAAACTGTCCTGAGGCTATAATTGAATAACAGAGAATAAAGGAGTTATCTTCATGCCACTATCAAGGGAGCAACCACAGAACATTACTTTACTATTAGGTTTATGAAGCCAATATCCGCACATTGATGTAGCGTCTAATGTTATTCTTGTTCTTTCTTTCCAGGTGTGTTGGCAGCAGTAACACCCACATCCTCCTCACAACGGGAATAAAACATAAACCCGAAGCTTCAATAAGACGGTGAAGCAGTGAAAAGCCTAAACAAAGTTCATATGTAGACTGAATGAAAAAAATGTGCAGTGTGATAAAGTAATGCAGTTACCGCGTGAACCTTGTGAAGCGCTGCAGCCATAGTGACGATGGAGAACAAAGAGTGAAACAACAACTTACCTCGTCCCTCGTCTCGCGTCTCTATCTCACAGTGGCCTCGCGATGTCGGCGGCGAAGAGAATCACGTCAGCCCAAAACTGTGGAAATGAAATGACCACGGTTTGAAAATTTTAACTCAACCTGAGCCACACCCACGCTCACTCTTACCCTACACACACACACCCAGCCACGCCCATCCTCACGTCCGGGTCACACAACATGAAATAAACGTTGAAAGCAATAATAAAAAATGCCTTGAAATCAAAGTGACGTGTTAAGTGCAAGGGAACTAAAATCAAATCAAAGAAAATGGGGTTTGGAGTGTCGAAGTGCATTTGTGCCGAAGTGGGCTCGGACAAGGAGGCGCTGGACGGAGGTGAACAGAAGAGGAGTAAGTTTGGATTCTCACCCCACAAGAAGCACACCCCGTCAATGAGCAAAGTGGAGCGAGGTGGGTGCCCTGCTGACCACCTCTCCCTCCCTCCTCACCACCTCACTTGCTTGCTTTTTAATCCACAGCTCTACACAAGGCAATTTCACCTCACTTCACCGTAACCACATTTGGCATTCACTAACTTCACCTCTTCCCACCTTGCCATGTTTAGAACACCACATCAATCACCTCATATTTCAACTCTACATCACACTGGGTTACCATGGTATTCAATCCTCACTTTATACACTGGTCTTAATGGTATGCAAGAGTTTTGGATTAAATTACCCTCATCAAGTCACTGGTGGGGCGAGTTAATGAGAGGAACCTTGGTGGGGTCTTCTGTTCCGACGTTTTGATGGCTGTTCATTTCCTCCGTTGCACTGATTTCATTGTGTGTGTGTGTGTGTGTGTGTGTGTGTGTGTGTGTGTGTGTGTGTGTGTGTGTGTGTGTGTGTGTGTGTGTGTGTGTGTGTGTGTGTGTGTGTGTGTGTGTGTGTGTGTGTGTGTGTGTGTGTGTGTGTGTGTGTGTGTGTGTGTGTGTGTGTGTGTGTGTGTGTGTGTGTGTGTGTGTGTGTGTGTGTGTGTGTGTGTGTGTGTGTGTGTGTGTGTGTGTGTGTGTGTGTGTGTGTGTGTGTGTGTGTGTGTGTGTGTGTGTGTGTGGTGTGTGTGTGTGTGTGTGTGTGTGTGTGTGTGTGTGTGTGTGTGTGTGTGTGTGTGTGTGTGTGTGTGTGTGTGTGTGTGTGTGTGTGTGTGTGTGTGTGTGTGTGTGTGTGTGTGTGTGTGTGTGTGTGTGTGTGTGTGTGTGGTGTGTGTGTGTGTGTGTGTGTGTGTGTGTGTGTGTGTGTGTGTGTGTGTGTGTGTGTGTGTGTGTGTGTGTGTGTGTGTGTGTGTGTGTGTGTGTGTGTGTGTGTGTGTGTGGTGTGTGTGTGTGTGTGTGTGTGTGTGTGTGTGTGTGTGTGTGTGTGTGTGTGTGTGGTGTGTGTGTGTGTGTGTGTGTGTGTGTGTGTGTGTGTGTGTGTGTGTGTGTGTGTGTGTGTGTGTGTGGTGTGTGTGTGTGTGTGTGTGTGTGTGTGTGTGTGTGTGTGTGTGTGTGTGTGTGTGTGTGTGGTGTGTGTGTGTGTGTGTGTGTGTGTGTGTGTGTGTGTGTGTGTGTGTGTGTGTGTGTGTGTGTGTGGTGTGTGTGTGTGTGTGTGTGTGTGTGTGTGTGTGTGTGTGTGTGTGTGTGTGGTGTGTGTGTGTGTGTGTGTGTGTGTGTGTGTGTGTGTGTGTGTGTGTGTGTGTGTGTGTGTGTGTGTGTGTGTGGTGTGTGTGTGTGTGTGTGTGTGTGTGTGTGTGTGTGTGGTGTGTGTGTGTGTGTGTGTGTGTGTGTGTGTGTGTGTGTGTGTGTGTGTGTGTGTGTGTGTGGTGTGTGTGTGTGTGTGTGTGTGTGTGTGTGTGGTGTGTGTGTGTGTGTGTGTGTGGTGTGTGTGTGTGTGTGTGTGTGTGTGTGTGTGTGTGTGTGTGTGTGTGTGTGTGTGTGTGTGTGTGTGTGTGTGTGTGTGTGTGTGTGTGTGTGTGTGTGTGTGTGTGTGTGTGTGTGTGTGTGTGTGTGTGTGTGTGTGTGTGTGGTGTGTGTGTGTGTGTGTGTGTGTGTGTGTGTGTGTGTGTGTGTGTGTGTGTGTGTGTGGTGTGTGTGTGTGTGTGTGTGTGTGTGTGTGTGTGTGTGTGTGTGTGTGTGTGTGTGTGTGTGTGTGTGTGTGTGTGTGTGTGTGTGTGTGTGTGTGTGTGTGTGTGTGTGTGTGTGTGTGTGGTGTGTGTGTGTGTGTGTGTGTGTGTGTGTGTGTGTGTGTGTGTGTGTGTGTGTGTGTGTGTGTGTGTGTGTGTGTGTGTATCAGGACTCTTTGAAACTACATACTTATATGGGAAGCTAAACGTAACATTAATTCGTGTTCATACAGTTAGTCTTTGTTTACATCCGTGTCCCTTCGTTTCCCATCATCCGCTATCAAAAGATCTTCCCTCTCTAACTTTTCTCAGTCCCCTTATTGGTTTGAATATTTAATCAGATCATCCCTTTCTCTTCTGTCCTCTAAGGCTGACAATTTAAGCTCATCTAGTCTTTCCACGTACGGCAGCTGTTAAAGGCTTAGTAGTATTTTAGTTACTGTATTTTAGTTACAATTTATCTATGTGTATTATCTTGTGAGGTGACTAAACCATCGGTGTGTCCGCTAATCTTATCAGTATCATTATCACCTCTTCGTCTATAAAGCTAAAAGCCACTCTCATGTTTATCAAGAGTCTGTGGTTTCCTTCATTAATCATGTTTATGGATGTTTCTGGTTATAAATTGTCTTGCAGTATCAATCATAAGTCTCTTTCTAAGTTATGCGTTTACTTTTTTGTTTTTCCTTTAGCTATTTTTCACTTTGTTCCATCCCTATCACGTGATATATCTTGGGCTTAAACTCAATTTTCAAATTTTATCCAAATTTACTTCTGCAAGAGCCATCACACAGTCTATTATATTTTATTTTATTCTATTTATTTATTCTCTTTATCATGGCCTTAACATCATTCATAAACACACACAGGATATATAACTATTAAGACCAATCACATGACACATCAAATGCATACATAAAAAAATATAACTAAGGTTTGAAGTGATCCTTATTGACTCACTCGATACGGTCTACCCTAAGAAAACATTATCTCTTATCAATAACTGTTCTCATCTCCCTTCCGTCAACATAGTTTTTCCATCCAATTTAGTTACCTTTTCTGCATCCTTCTAAAAGTTTTCCAATTTGCATAATGATAGTATTTTAAAATGCATCTCATTTTTCTTTTTTTAAATCCCGGACAACACATTCCTTCCCACCATCTTTCTCCTCAACTCCTGCACAACACTCACCATTTTAGTGTTGAAACTTAAGATGGATGTTGACACTGGATAAAGTTCTATATTCAAAAAGTCTGATATTATCTCTTTTTTTCTCTCTCTCTCTCTCTCTCTCTCTCTCTCTCTCTCTCTCTCTCTCTCTCTCTCTCTCTCTCTCTCTCTCCTCTCTCTCTCTCTCTCTCTCTCTCCTCTCTCTCTCTCTCTCTCTCTCTCTCTCTCTCTCTCTCTCTCTCTCTCTCTCCTCTCTCTCTCTCTCTCTCTCTCTCTCTCTCTCTCTCTCTCTCTCTCTCTCTCTCTCTCTCTCTCTCTCTCTCTCTCTCTCTCTCTCTCTCTCTCTCTCTCTCTCTCTCTCTCTCTCTCTCTCTCTCTCTCTCTCTCTCTCTCTCTCTCTCTCTCTCTCTCTCTCTCTCTCTCTCTCATCCCTTGTTTTCTTGCACAGTTTCTCGATTTCTTAATTTTTTTTTCTCCAGTCTATCTTCTCTTCAGCTTCTTTTTTTATTAACGTTCTCCTCCCGAGTCGTTTCATCCTCCCTTCATTCTTCATACATTGTGAGGTGGTCAATCAATACTCATCTGCGTGCCATCCATCCTCTGGTACTCGTCTTGCTTTCTCTCTTTTTCATTATTTTTTTCAGTTACCGTTCTACTGACCTCATTCTCCCAAAGAGGGTATATATATATCTATCTATTTACCAATTTATCTATTTAATCTCTTCTGTCCTCACTTCTCCTTTAATCCCTCAGTGTCGTGCTTGCTTTTCGATCGAACCTGGACGTCTATTTTCGTGACAGTCATTTCCGCTTCAACCAGTGAATCGCAGTACGACCTGTCACGACACTCATTGTAAACACTCACGACAAGGTTCATTCATCCCCGACTATGTACGACTCACCATTTCACTCTTCCCACAAGCACACGATCATCTTATTTTACGAGATGCAGTTTTTTTCTACTCCATCTGAATTCTTTTTCGCTTAAGTGGAGACGTACAACTTTCCTGCCTGAAATTGAATAAAGTGTGTGTGTGTGTGTGTGTGTGTGTGTGTGTGTGTGTGTGTGTGTGTGTGTGTGTGTGTGTGTGTGTGTGCTGTGTGTGTGTGTGTGTGTGTGTGTGTGTGTGTGTGTGTGTGTGTGTGTGTGTGTGTGTGTGTGTGTGTGCATCTGCATCTAAACTTGCAGACAATATTGATCTACATATTTCTATAATCTTATCAAGACTTCTCCGAAACAAAAAAATTGGGTTCTATTCTGGGTCTGCTTTCGTCCCGCGTCCAAGAATAGCAGCAGCGGCCAGTCACGTGACGGCGTAATAGATTCCTTAACTCTTCTTAGTAAAGTTCAATCACGACATCTCTTCTGGACTTGTTTTGACCAGTCTGCACCAATCCAGTTCACCCAAGCCACTACATAACGCTGGACTTCTATTGTTTCATCACCACACTATCAACACTACTAAACTGCTGATAATGTGACGTTGCAACCCTATAAAACTAATAAATCACAATTACACTATATATGTGATATAACTCAGAATATTTTTTTTAGCTGGAATGTGGTTCAAACGGACAATTTCCTATACTGTAATGTTCTAATGCGTCCACAGAAGAAAAAAAGGAGTTAGGTCATTGCCCACTTCATGAATACAAACGAGAAGGAACCCGAAATGATTCACGTTGCAGATCAAACTGAATCTCCTTCGTATTCAAGAGTTTACTTATTGGATTGGGGAGGAGCTTCACCGAGTCAGGCCAATAAATTGCAATGGAAAGTAATAGAACGAAGGACCAATTCCAAGCGAGAGACAGATACAGTTATTAGAAGACAACATCACCAATACAAACACTCTGCATTTACGTGACATTGACAGTAAAAAAATAAAATAACTAGTATGCAAAAATCAATCGGAAAAAAATAATATTCGCTGTCAATCCCAATATATAGGATAATCTAAGAAAATGTCTAACTTTCAACATAGCTCGTACATGATTAACTCGTAGTCCTTATTTTATCATAGAAGCATAAGACAAGACGTTATCTATTTCATCTGAGTGCAGTGGTGTGTGTCTGTGTCTGTGTGTGTTAGGAGAGTTCATAGTAGGAAAGGGATGACAAGAGTTAGGGAGGGAGCTGAGAATGGGACAAAGGTGAAGAGCAGAAGTTGAAGAGAGAAAGAGAAAAAGAAAGAGAAAGAGAGAGAGAGAGAGAGAGAGAGAGAGAGAGAGAGAGAGAGAGAGAGAGAGAGAGAGAGAGAGAGAGAGAGAGAGAGAGAGAGAGAGAGAGAGAGAGAGAGAGAGAGAGAGAGAGAGAAAGAGTTGTTTATTACCCTTCCTTCCCACAATATTTATTTTTTTTCTCTCCCTCTCTCGTCTTTTTTTCTTGCTCTATAGACATAACCTACCGAACCGCACCACAGCTATGACTATTAATCATTCTCTCTCTCTCTCTCTCTCTCTCTCTCTCTCTCTCTCCTCTCTCTCTCTTCTCTCACTCTCTCTCTCTCTCTCTCTCTCCTCTCTCTCTCTCTCTCTCTCTCTCTCTCCTCTCTCTCGCTCTCCTCTCTCTCTCTCCTCTCTCCTCCTCTCTCGCTCTCTCTCTCTCTCTCTCTCCCCCCCCACTATGTCAATACTTCAATGAATATTTCCCCCTCCTCCTCCTCCTCCTCCTCTCTCTTCTTCCTCCTCCTCTTTCTCTCTCTTCCTCCCAGTCACCGTCCCCATTAGACCTTCAAACACAGAGCATTCACACACAAGTAAAATAAAAAAAACGCTAGTTGATACGAGTTTATTATCGATCAGACAGGTGAAAGAAAAAAAAAGAGGGAAAGAGAAAATGAAAGAAAGAGAAAATAAAAGTGTCATCGTACGAGTGAACTTTAAATGACTGAGGGAAAAAGAAAAAAAAAATCACACTTTAAGACGCCTTTGAAAAGAAACTAAAATGCCACTAACAGCCTTTCTGAAGCCAATAAAAAAACCCCAGACCAAGTTAAAACCCAAAAGAACCTACTCTAGATGAAAGGGAAGACGGCGTTCAATATCTAAGTTGTTTCAATTATGATCTGATCGCAATCTTCTCGTCACCTTTTCTTGGGTAAACATTTTTTGTCGCCTTGAATTACGTGTTTTTTCCTTCTTCTCTAACTTCCTCTGCACAACTTTAGGAGTTTTTCGTTTTTATTTTGTGTAACTGTTTTTTGATTGGTCGATGAGAGAGGTGTGAGAAAGAGGAGGATGAGGAGGAGGAGGAGGAGGAGGAGGAGAGGAGAGGAGAAAGAAGAGAAGGGAAGAGAGGGGAAAAGAGAGAAAGAGAGAGAGAGAGAGAGAGAGAGAGAGAGAGAGAGAGAGAGACAGAGGAGAGAGAGAGAGAGAGAGAGAGAGAGAGAGAGAGAGAGAGAGAGAGAGAGAGAGAGAGAGAGAGAGAGAGAGAGACCCTATCTAAATACACACACACACTTTCTGGGGACACGCAATGGTTTCCAGATAAATACAAAAACAGACCGACACATCTACCTTCAGAGGAGAGATAAACATTTCCTCCTGTTATTGAAACTCTTACATAACAAGATAAAAAAAGAAACAAAAACAGCCTCCCAATTAGTCTTCGCTTTGTAGGCTGTGAAAACAGAAAGAGGTTTCGTTTTCTCCCGACAAGGAATTGGGAGTTTATTTTACGGTAACAAAGACTGAGGCACATTGAGTGGAAACAATAGTCTACGCCTCGCTTTGTGAAGACACGCCTCAAGGTTTCGTTAAGTGATCTGAGAAAACAGACAAGATAGAAACATAGCAACGAAAGAGGCGACGAGCAAACTTTTCCTTCCTCTTCGTCAGGTGTGCTGCGTGATTAGAAAGTTGAAGTGCTTGTTGGCCCTCGATGCCGCCTTCGCGTGCTTTCGTCTGCTGATAATGACGAACGTGTCCACTTAAGTCTGTTTGATATGAAGAGGCGCGTCAGGGTTCAGAACCAATTGTACTCATACATTATTGTTTGTAATGAAGAATCGTCCTTTTACTTCAAACAAACTTTTTATACTGCAATACTATTTCCTATGTTTCGAAGTAATACGAAATTCATCATAACTTAACTTCACAGCCTTCCTGCTTTACATGCCATACTGCACACTGCATGCCTCTCTACATAACTAAGACACACACACTTTCTCTCTCGCTTAACCCAACACAACATCAATTAAGTATTCGTATAAAGAGTACTAAAGAAGAATGATTATCCACGTTCAAACAAAAATGGTAATGCACGGAGTCTGAGTAATGCGTAACTAATGTTAATATTTGTACCAACGAACGTATTACTAAAATTTCTTGATCAAACTGCGGCATATGAACAAAATTTTAAAGAAGTCAGAGAAGAAATAACTCACATGCAGTCCCAAAATCTATCACACATCAGCTAAAAAAAAATCTCTCACTCACTCGGCAACACAACACTTCATCTGCCTAAAATAAAGTTCAAATAATCCTAAATGAACTAAACTTCCTACAAGAAAAGCGTACACACAAACAACACTTCCACCACCGACATGCCCTCAAGCACCAGCAAATCGCGACTTAAACAGGTGAAGATTCTCCTCCTTTAGCACTCCAGCAATGGTTACCGCATCAATCCTCTTAGCAGGGGTTGTGGGCTGTAGCGGCGGCGGTGATCCCTTCCTTCCCGTGCACAACAAAGGCCTCGCCCACCTTCCTTGCAGCCTCCCTTCAGGTGCCTCGTCCACCCTGTGATGTCTTCTTTTCAGGGCGGAATAAGGAAAGGCTCGCTATGGAGAAAAGGCCACACGCTTTTTTTTCTTTTTTCTGTCCCTCTCCCTCTCTAAATGGGGAAAAAAAGAGGCATATTTTCTCGCTCCCTTTATGCTGTTTTATAAAATAATCACTTGCAAAACAGGTCATGAATAAGCGATGATATTAGCGGAAACGAAAGAAATACGTGTTTTCTTATACATCACACCACATCGTCTTTGTCATTCTATTCAACATATTTTTTTTCCCATCCGCATTTTTTTAAGACAATACGCTGCCTGAAAGGAGAATAAAAGAAGTAAGTTTCTTCTTTTTTCCGATAATAAGACGTCCACATATCGAGATTAATCGTGGCAGATGATGATGAGGCAGAGAAAGAAGAACTATATGGACCAACTTTGTGAGTAGAAGAACTACAAATGACAAAACTCTTACAAGGAGGGAAGGGAAGCGGTTACCACGTCCAATCAGAAGCTAAATTGGCGTGGAGTTCTTAGAATTATCCACATTTCTATTTTCGTTCCTTAAGAGTGTTATATCTTTTCCGCTTTTCCTAACGTGCTGTCTGTCTTCATTCCAGGCAAAAGAGAAAAATAAATGGAAAGATCGTACCAAGTTGACATGTGAGGATTGATTGTTCACACATCGACGGAGATAATTTTTTGTGTAATTCTCGCGGTCCTCGAGGGAATGTGAGGGAAGGATGTGTTCATTAATATTGTGTTGTTGGATTAGGTAGAAACGTGGAAGGAGTCCGTGATGTTTTCTTTGTTATAATAGTTGTTCTTTCTGGTATGTGTGGTCTGGTTAACATCCCACAGTGTCTCAGGGAATGTAAGGAAAGATGCGTTCATTAATATTAGATGAGGTGGAGGAGAGGTGAGGCAAGATGTTCCACTAAATATCGTTGGTTCTTTAGAAAATGTTGTAGTTTTTTTTTTATCTTAACGTGTATTTTTTTCTTTATATTTCGTTTATATCTTATTATAATATTGATTTTTTTTTGTATATAAGATGTGGACCAATATTTTTTGTTTAGTTATCTGTGGAATCAACATCAATATATTGTCATCTTTTCTTTTTGACTTATATTTTCCTTCCTCTGTGTTCCTCTCCTTTCTTCTCCATCGTCCACCTCACCATCCTTTCCCTCTTCTATCTCCACCATCCACTTCGCCTTTCACTTCCTCCGCCACATCTTTCTTTCTTTATATGTTTTCCTATTGCAGTCTGACAAAGAAAATACATTACATCATACGTTCAAAATGGCCTTGAGAGCTGCTGGGATTCACACTATATTACACTCTGATCCCTTTGAATCTGACATACACTGCGCTGGTATACAGACTCAACTGATACCTAACAATACGGTAACACAGGCAAGCACATCGAGCCAGCACATCGGTGAAGGGATATGTATGTGTGAAACCTGTATGATGTAAGCAGGGCGATGGATTTGCCTGCAGGAGTGGATCAGTTGGTAGACTCTGAATGGAAATGTTTATCAATTTTTTATTTATTTATTATCTATTGATGCCTTTGACGAGCTTGTTTCTTTTTTTGTGTATAAAGTCTAAGCATTCTGTATAGTTTGTTTTCTATTTTACTATATTTTCTTACACACACACACACACACACACACACACACACACACACACACACACACACACACACACACACACACACGAGCGCGCACACACACACACACATAGAGCGGCACACACACAGACAGACATAGACACAGACACACACAGTTTTTGCGTGACTCGTATTAATATTGGATGCAGCTTCCAGTGAGGGCAATGGTGGTGGTGGTGGTGGTGGTGGTGGTGGTGGTGGTGGTGGTGGTGGTGGTGGTGGTGGTGGTGGAGGTGGTGGTGGTGGTGATATTGATCCTCAGAATAATGTAGCTCAATATTATCGAATGACTTCATTATCAAAATCAGTGTCCTTCTCCTCCTCTTCATCCTATTTCTTTTACTTCTTATAAATCTTTTTTTTATGGGTTAATTTTTTTTTTTCATTATATATTTCTTTCTTCCATTTCTTCTATTCTTCTATGTCTTTTATTTTTTATATTCCTTCTTTTCTCTACTACTTCTATTTCTTCTATTTTTTTTCTTTATCTATCTTCTATTCTTCGACTTCGTATTCTATATCCTATTCCTGTCGTTGTTATTTTCATTGTTCTTCCTTCTTTCTCCATTCCTCCTCTTTTCCTTCCTCTACCTGAAGCTCTAGAAGTACTCTCACTTTTCAAATACATAATCGTTGCCTACGTTCAACAAGGAGAGCGTCTTGATGAGCTTACATACTCAACCAACTAGCAAACAACAGCTGGGGAAACAAATAATGAACGCTGCCTCAGAACGCGCAACCAACCAACCAGACCGAGGGAACGCAACGGATCCTTAGCCAATAAAAATTCCAATTTCTGCCCGACACATCCACTTAGCGGTCCCACCCCCCACTGCGGCTCCTCTTTATTTGATCGCAGTAGGAGACTTTTCCCATGAGACACTCTTATGGAACCTCATGAACCCAGCACACTGTCTCCCGCCTCTAGAGTGCTACAGTACCACAATTCTTATCTGGGTTCGCAGGGCGCCGCTCCCAAATGGTCTTGAGTCACTGGGAATGGTTGGTGTGAATTTGTGGAACTCCCAACACGGTCGCCATTTCTGACCTGGACCCTTTCCGCTGGTAATGAAAGGGTAAGAGTACGGTTCAGAGGCGTGGCGGGGAGAGTAGAGAGAGGCTGTGGGTCAATCTGGGAGAGTGATGAATGGAGGTTTGGGCAGATTTGATTGATGGAACAATGTATTCCGCGGACACACGCACGCACGCACGCACGTACTCACACACACACACACACACACACGCACGCACGCACACACACAAAGTGGAGCTGTTGAAACGCTCCGAATTCGATTTGATTAAGTGCCTGTACCGAGAAAGGGATTTATGTGTGAAGGTGGGAAAGTGTGTATGTAAGAGTGAGCTGAGGAAATGGTCTCGGATACTGATGTGTGTGTGTCTGTGTCTGTGTCTGTTTGTGGATGTGGATGTGGATGTGGAGGTGGAGGTGGAGGTGGAGGTGGAGGTGTGTGTGTGTGTGTGTGTGTGTGTGTGTGTGTGTGTGTGTGTGTGTGTGTGTGTGTGTGTGTGTGTGTGTGTGTGTGTGTGTGTGTGTGTGTGTGTGTGTGTGTGTCTGTCGTAAGGGTAAGCGGCTTAAAGAAACTGCAAACTTATTTTCTTGGCAGTCACCAGCGGGCTGCCTGAGGCTCGAACACTCGCTTCTCTACACTATGGTGATGCGTCTTGTATAGAATGTAAAATGCCACCAAAATATAATGTGAGGCTGAAATTGCAGCTACAACAGATAAAAAAAAATCATAATGACTAAACTCGCCTGGGAGTGAGATTGAAACACATATTCTATTACGTATAAAAGATCGCTGAGGCTCTGCTCGTTAAAAGAATATTTTTTTATAATGGCGTGCAACTTTCCGTTCCACAAATTTTAAAAATACAGGAAAAACGAAATTTGAGCTTTCCTGGAGGTCACTGTATCCTTAAGAAGCTCCTGTTACACCCCCTGCTTCTCCTCCTACATCTTCTCTTCTTCCTCCCCATGGTATTCTTCCTCTTTCTCTTCCTCTTACATATCCTTTTCCTCCTCCTTCCCCAAGCATGCAGTTAATTGCCTCGTAATAAACCACCTGTGCGTGGAACGAGCATTGTCGCTGCCAGATGTGGAAGACACAACCTACTCCTGAACTCTCGCTGCTGTCTGCCGTGGGACGGACGAACACTCAACCTTACTCACTTACTCTTCATACTCCCGCCTGCCCTCGTTCCATGAAAAATATACACAGAATTCGTTATGCTGCCTCGGAATCGTGACCTGACAACGAAAGAGTCCTCAGTGTCATGGTTCTTTTTCTTCAGAGTCCGTAGGGAAGGTTGCCGCCGCGACTCAGAACGTGAGGAGCAGCAAAGGTGAATGGTGGTGGTGATGGCGGTGGGCTCAGGTGAATGGTGATGGTGATGGCGGTGATGGCGGTGGGGCTCAGGTGAATGGACGGCTGCCTCCCAAGGTGTCCGTCAAACCCTCACTCCCATCATTCATTCAATCTTCAATCTCTTCCTTCCTATCCCCATCAACTTCCACCCCTCCTGTCCTCCAGTATTCTTCCATCTCGCACTTCCACATTTTAATTCAGTCTTCCTTCAACACACTCCAGTCTTCCTCCACCTCTCCCTTTGATCTTTCTCCACCTCTCACTCCAATATTCCTCCACCTCTCCCTCCAATCTCCCTCTACCACTCATTTCAATCATCCTCCATCTCTCCCTGCAATCTTCCTCCATCTTTCAATTCAATTTTCCTCCACCTCTCCCGCCATTCCTCCTTCCACCTCCCATCGGTCTGCTTCATTCAATCTCACGTGTACTGCACCAAAGGAAAAGTTTTGAATTAGTATCCGTATCACGTTGGCTCTTGATGCTTACATTTGGGTCGAGGGACGAGGCTCCTGTGGAATAAACGACGCGTTCCTCTCTCCTTAGTGCCAGATGGAAAGGTATCTCTCCTTCACAAGATTAAATACGAATTAAAAAAAAGATATGAATGATCCCAATCCTCTCCACGAATTTATCTAACCTAAAAATTAAAGAAACTCGATTTTTTTTTCTTTCTCTAATACACCTGAAAGTACTAAAACATCCTTGCATAAGCACGTCCACAAACTATAATGAAGGTTTACGTCGCTGTACATTTTGTGACAATAACAAGTACCTTCCACAAGTAGCCACGAGATGTATTACGTCACGAGGAGTCACCGAGAGGCTGTGTGCTTGAGAGCAGACCAGGAACCGCGGCGCCTCTCACAGGGTGTCTCAGGAGAGGGTGTCTCGGGTATCGACCTGCCGCCCCTCGCTGACCTGCTCCCTGCGGCGCCGTGCAACAAAGACGCCTCTTCAGAGTACCAAGCCTGAAGGGTGTACGAGTTCCTTGGTCTCTGCAGTGACTAACTTGATAATATCACCCAACTTTCTGCAGGACTATTTCGTTCATTCGACGTAAATCTTTCCTTCCTAAATCGGTGGGTGAAAGTATGGGGAAGAGGAGGAGGAAGAAGAGAAGGAAGAGGAGGAGGATGAGGAGGAGGAGGAGGAGGAGGAGGAGGAGGAGGAGGAGGAGGAGGAAGAGGAAGAGGAAGAGGAGGAGAAGGAGAAGGAGGAGTAGCTTATGTACTACCCTTCACGTGCACTGTTGGGACAAGCGCGAGGGAGAGTATGAGTGGCCTCTTATCCTCCCCTTTCCCCGAAACAGCACGCGTGTACCGGACGTTTGTGATGAAGGGGAGGGAAAGAGAAAGGAAAGGGAACAGGTCGACGACGGGAAAACAACACAAAAGGGGAAAACAACACAAAACGGGAAAAAAACACAAAACGTAGCACTAAAAAACTGAAAACATAATAACTTTACCCTTTGTGTCACGAGGCGGCGCATGGGGAGAGTGTTCCCTTGCACGGCTACCTCAGGATCATGTAACGCCACTGCACAGTACATGGAAGGTGACTGACTGGATGGGAACTGACTGACTGACTGCATGGGAACTGACTGACTGACTGCATGGGAACTGACTGACTGACTGGACGGTAACTGACTGGATGGTGACTGATTAGCTGGTGACTGATTAGCTGGTGACTGACAGGATATAGATGGTTTTTAGCTGTCGAAATAACTTGAGGTAACCAATTATTTAGAGACAACTGGATGGATGGATGATGCTTAGACGAATGGTACTCTGACTGACTGAATGGTGACTGACTGACTGACTGAATGGTAGGCGGATGATGCTTGGATGAATGGTGATCTGACTGGCTGTATGGATGGTGCTGACTGACATTAATAGATAGTGAGCATGACGTGGTATATTATGATAGAACGGTGAGTGACAGTGATTGATTGAATAACAACAATATTTTGATGTCCTGTAGCATTCATAATAACACGCCCCAATGTCATGTGCAGCCACTGTTCTATTAAACCATACACTAAATGACATAATATATACACACATTAGAGAGAGAGAGAGAGAGAGAGAGAGAGAGAGAGAGAGAGAGAGAGAGAGAGAGAGAGAGAGAGAGAGAGAGAGAGAGAGAGAGAGAGAGAGAGAGAGAGAGAGAGAGAGAGAGAGAGAGAGAGAGAGAGAGATACAGGGGGTTGGAGGTAAACGGACAAGCATACAGACCAACATTGAGACAGATGAAACAAACAAACAGACCTAGACAAAATAGCAGGTAGATTAGGACACACACACACACACACACACACACACACACACACACTGAACACACACACACACACTGAACACACACCAGGCTGCAACAATGAAGAAGCGGAACTTGATGGCCACTCGTGCTCACCAAGTAGGATTGAAAACTTATGACAGCACAAGGAAAGTTTAGTAATTACGTAGAGGAAGAAGCCTTTGTAGGTTGGCAATCATGTGGAGAAGGGACAAACTGGGGTGTGTGTGTTGGGTGGGGGAGTGTGTGTGTGTGTGTGTGTGTGTGTGTGTGTGTGTGTGTGTGTGTGTGTGTGTGTGTGTGTGTGTGTGTGTGTGTGTGTGTGTGTGTGTGTGTGTGTGTGTGTGTGTGTGTGTGTGTGTGTGTGTGTGTGTTGTAGTGGCAGAAACCTATATTTTCATTAATAATAAAACCAAAAGCGGCTCTTCTCTTCATAAAAATACAATTAAACCAGAAATGCTAATTAAATCTTAATTATATGCACACCTGAATCAATTCCTACTCATCTTAAATTCCTATGATACTGGGTTACTAGGGGAAAACCATGCTATGAACCTTGGCTTCTCATTACCCGACCTATCCAGATGAGGTACCCATTGTGCAGCACGGATTTATAAGCGAGAGAGTGAATGAGGCTGCCAGAATGAACCTCTACTATTCATACTCTTTACTTATGTCTCTTTATTTTCAGTCTTATCAATTCCTTTCCTGTTCCTTCCCTTCCCTTATTCCTTTCACTCCTTATCCTTTATTAATGGCCCTTCCTTTTCCAAAACTTCCCCCTCCTCCTCCTCCTCCTCCTCACTTCCTTCCATCCTTCACTGCTCAAAGGAGGAGGAGCGGATCGTCTCAGGCAGGAGAAAGACTAATCCTATTAAGACCAAGATATAGAAAAAAGAAACCACAGATGTGCGACTTAGGATGAACAGACATACGCACA